>WBNO01006395.1:11275-46516 GCA_013400575.1 Peucedramus taeniatus | reverse complement strand
GGGAAGGGAAGGGCTACATGACAGCTCCAGCCCTCAGCCCTGGGGCTCACCAGGGAAGGTGAAGTCCAACCTCAGGCACCCCCATTCGTTGGGGAAGGGGCTGCACCCAGGGTCGAGGGAGAAGAGGGTTCACAACCCCGGTTCAGAACCCCAGCTCAGGAGATCCCATGGCTGGGCACCTCCAACTCTGTCACATTTTGGTGAAGGTAAACAGGGAAGGGTTTGGATTCCTCCAAAGTGCAGAGCAGAGCAGCCTTTGGGGCACAGCCCCACTCTGAACATCCTTCTGGAACTGAAAAGCCCTTCTTGGGGATGTGTGGATTTTTTCCATGGGATAGTGAAGGGAAGGTTTTTTTTTAAGGTGGGAATTCCAGGATACTCAGATATTTGTCCCTCCAGTCATAACGTTACAGCCATAAGTGTTTTTTTCCCCCTAAAGTAGGAAAAAAGGAACAGTTTTCCAAAGAGAAAATGTAGCTTTCACTATACATGGCACCGGTTTGGGGATGTCAGTTAACTTTTTTAGCTTTATATATCTTGGTACTGTTTTTCCCACTGGTTGTAATTAACTAATTAACTAAACCAACTAATTGTCCCCATAACAGCAGAGAGGGCAGGGCTGTGAAGCAGAAGGACACGGATTGAGTGTCCAACCCTCTGCTCTCAGGTTCCATCGTGGGAATGGCAGCAAGCAGGGAGCACGTCCCTGAGCAGACCCTGAGAGCAGCACAGGCCCCACTTTCCCAGCAGGTCGATAGCAATCTCTGGTTCCATGATGTCAGATTGCAGAATGGGCATCCCAGGGGGGTGATGAAGGTGACACTGAGCCACCAAGGAACCACAGCACTTCTCCTGCGGCGCTGCTGGCCAGCCTGACCTTCAGAGATCATTTTCCCTGCTCCAGACCACCACAGCATCCCTCAGGACAGGCCCAATGGATATTTTGATTGGGTCCTTGAGGAGCTCAGGCATTGACCTGGCTGTTTAATGGTTCTCCCAAACACAACCTGAGGAGCCTGTGCAGCCTCCAGCCCGTCCTTGGGGTGTTAAATGACTCCAACCTCCCAGCCAGGGGCTGGGGCCATCTGCTCAGAATGGGGATTGATCCAGCCTGACAGAACTCCATGATTTCAAATAAAAAGTTGCGGCTGAAATTACACATGGAGTGACCTCAAGGCTTGCTCTCCAAGAGGAATTTGCTCTTCCAACAGGAAACTCCGTGGACCCCAGCCCCAGTTTAATGTGGAGAGGTTAAGGCAGGACCATGCACGTCCCTCCTCAGGCTTCCAGGGAACCAGAGATTCTGCAAAGGATCTGCAGAGCCCCTTCCCATCAGGAGCTCGGTGCTGGAAGGGCTGGGAACTCACCAGGAGCTGGAAACATCCACAGCCAGCTCCTCCTGGGACCCCAGGGCCACATCCTGAGCTGGCACCACAAATCCTTCATGCAGAGTAGGGAGGGAAGGATTGAGCCCCATCCTGGCACTGCTGAGCCCTGTGCCCAAACCCAGGCTCAAGGAACCTCCAGGCTCCAGGAACCTGCAAATGCTGGATCCAAACCCCTTCCCAGGGGGAAGCAAAAGGAGCCATCCACTCCCAGAGCTGGGGAGGGGACACCTCCAAGGGAGACAAGGGAAGCCAAGCTGCCCCCAGCGATCCAGGGGGGTTCATGGGTTTCTTCCTGACAAGTGGGAATGGTGAAAAAAAGAAATTTGGCTTTTCTAGTCTTCCCTGAAAGCCAAGGAATAAAATTCCAGCTAGGAGGCTGGAGAGCAGCAGGAGAAATCTCAGAGATGGTCCTGGAAATGCCCCGAGGGTGAAAGTGATGGGACTGGGGAAGCCAGAAGACTCTGCAGAAGGAAAAGTGCTGAAGATGGCAGAGAGAAAGGCAAGAGCGCCAAGGAAATAAAAAAAAATGAGGGAAAGAAGGAGCTAAAAGAGTTGCAGCAAGTGCACCTTTTGTGAATTTCTTTATAATCTCACTCCTTGGTTGAGACAACAAAGCATGGGATGGATCCAAAAGCTTTGAAGCCAACTGCATCCCCTGGAGGGATGGGCCTGGCCAGCAGCATTCAGTGTGAAACCAATAAAGAGGGGGCAAAATGAGTCAAGGAAGAAATTTTTATAGGGAAAAAAAGCAAAATAAGAGAGTGAAATAAGGTCTTGAAAATGGCTGCACTTTGTGTAAAACATTTTCAAGAGATGGCCAGGAAAGAGAATCTGATCCATTAGGGAGCTTGCAGAAGGCACCAGGCACCTGTGGATTTATCTGCAGGAAAAGGTCCTGGCAGACACCTGGGGAAGAGCAGCAGGAAAAGGTCCTGGCTGCTGGGGCTGAACACCCTGACACCAAAACCTTGTGGGAATGAGGCACGGAGCACACGGAGCAGCCTGGGAGCACAGCCTGTCCTGCTGGCCCTGGGCAGTGCCATGAGATCCAGACACAGAATTCAGGCATGGAATTCATTGTTGTGACCTCCTGATGTGTCACAGCCAGAGGGACACGGTCAGAGCCACAGGAAGTTTAAAATTAAACCCAACACAGGTTCAGGATGGTGCTGGATGGCACAGAGCTGTGCTTTGTGTCTGCCATGCAGAAGGACATGGCCTGAGTGTCCCCAGCTTTCTGCTCTCAGAGTTCACCCTGGGAATGGCAGCAAACAGGAAGAGCAATTTAAAATTTTTAAGAAATAAACAGCAGCATTAGGTCCTGGCAGCAGCACAGACCCTGCTGTCACTTGGCTGTGCTGGGGTGGGGACAAAGCCACCCCTGCGAGGGCACAGCATGAGGGGTGCAGCACTGAGGACCCCCTGAGCTGCTCTGAGAGGGGCAGGGGGATTTTCAGCCATGGTAGTGCTGAGCTGCTTTAATCAGAGCCAGGAAGGAATGCAAGAGTCCCCTGAACAGCCACAGGGACAACCCAGCCCAGGGAAACTGAGGTTTCCATGTAATTGAAGGGAATAAAACCCATTCCGGTGGGTCCCAGGGGTCCCATCTGCTACAGAATGGTGACAGAGATTTACTGAGCCCATCAAAGCTCTCATTCTGCTGCTCCCTGGGTCATGTCAGGCCACAGCCATGGCAGGGTTGGCCCAGTTTGGCTCTTTGCATCCCCCACTCCCTGGCCAAACCTGAGCCGGGCACACAGAGCCCACAGCTGGGGCAGAGCTGAGTTCCCCTGACCAACAAGCAGCTTTCCTGTCCCAAAGCACTGATTTTCCCTCTTGCTGTGCTACTTTGACCATCTGCTAACAAGGTATTTTAAAATAAAAGCAAATTTCATCTAGTAACAGCAGGAAAAACCACAGGCACAGCCTAATGAAAGCCTTTTTCTAACACACAGAAACCAAGACCACCCAACAGCAAGGGCAGAACTGATAAATCCTGCTGGAAATTGCTTGCACCATTTTGGCCCCCTCTGCAACACCCAGGAAGGATGATCTCTAATTGCAACCCACAGACACATTGCTTGTGAGATATTTTTTTAAATTTTAAAGAAATAAACAGGAGCATTAGACCAGTGCTGAATTCCTGAGGCACCCTCTGGATTACCTGGAGCTGAGGTTTAAGATACACATCAAATTAAGGCCTTGCATCCATTCTGGTTTGAGCTATTTTGGTTGGGTGGGATGGAAATCACATGAACAAAACGCTTCTTTTGTTCCCCACCCAAACCCCAGGCATCAGGAAAGACCAGCCCAGATCCTCCTCAAAATGGGAACAACCATCAGGAACATCATTTTCAGGAGAAGGCTCTGGAAAGATCGAGGAGATACAGAGTGCACTTCCATCACCTCAGAGACAGCTGCGAGATGGATTTGTGCTCTTCACTCAACCACCCACTCAGAAAAGAGATCCAGGTGACTGCTGACTTAAAGACAGCTCAAAAATAGGAAATTAATGCACTCCAGATCTGGAGGGCTGAGTTTTTACAGTGGCTGTGGAAAACAAACTGAAATCCAGCTCCATCTGCTCACCTCCAGTGGCACCTTGCCATCATTGTAACAACTCTACACAAATGTAAGACACAAGAAGAGAAATAAAACGAGACACTCACCCTCCTTCAAAGATCTTGATCCTCACTGGCTCCCCTCGCTTGGTCACAAGAGCCTCTTCTTCTGATTTTCCCCTTTTCTCCTCTTCCTTCTCAGCTCTAGTTATATCTTTTCGACCTTCATTAGAAAGGAGCGAAGGCAAATGAACCTATCTCCCCAAAAGAGCAAAACAATCATGATTACAGACAGAATCACTGGCAGGCAGACACAGAGCAAACAGCCCCAGCAGAGCCAGCGGCGTCCCCAGCGCTGCTCCTGACACCAGGGGCTGCAGTTGGGGCACCCCCTAACAAATGGGGCCTTGCTGCTGGATTTGGGGCCCTGAGGGTTGTGGTGTATTTACTGTGACCCCTGACAAGTTTTTTAATTGCTCCCTCCAGGTTATCCAACTGGAAAAATGAAGGGAAATCCTCTTGCCAACTGGAAAAATGAAGTATGAAGAGAAGTGTGGTGGCTGGGGTGACTCTGAGCATGTGGGGTCTCTCTTCCCAAATCTCTGTCCCTGGATAATGCTCTCTCTGAAATACACATCTGAATGGTCTGGAGAGGAGGCATCTGCAGAATTCATACAATGAACCTCCGGGTTTCCCCCACATTCACACACATTCACACAAATTTGGATTTCAGCCACCTCAGCCTGACATAAATCAGAGCTCCTGGGTGATTTCCTTTCACTGTAACCCTGCTGCCAAGGGCACAGCCCAGAGAAAGCCACAAAACCCATGGGAGAAAAGAATCCTCAACCTCCCCACATGTTCCCAGGGTCAAATCTGCTTTTTCACTGTTAAATTGCCACTTGTTGAGGGGTTTTTGTGTCTAAACCTTGTCTAGCCCAAGGTTTAAGTCATGCCCTGACACCTCACCTACATGATGAACATGGCTTGTTACAGGATGGACCTAAACATCAAAGCTGACTCTATGGGTGGGGTGAGGGAGAGCTCCCCACACCTGGAATGAAGTGTTGGGATGTCCTAAATCCTGGAACAAAGCCAGGGAGAGCTCTCCACACCTGGAATGAAATAATGGGATGTTGCCCTCTAAATCCTAACAAAACAAATGCAGGTGAGTTCTCCAACCTGGAATGAAATGTTGGGATGTTGCCCCCTAAATCCTAACAGGACAAAGCCAGGGAGAGCTCTCCACACCTGGAATGAAATGTTGGGACGTTGGTCCCCTACAGCCCAACAGGGCAAACCCAGGGATCTCCAGAGAAAGGAAAGCAGATGCCTTTCCCCCAGGTCACTTCTCACACAGTCACTCTGACATTCAGCTGAATCCATATCCTGGATGAGGAACCTGGATCCATATCCTCACATTATCTGTAATTCTTGGAAACAGGCTGCAGGCAGCTGAGAGCAGTTTTTAGAGGGGTTTTGGCCTGCAGGCAGCCCCTGAAGCCTGAAGCAGAGCTGGTCACCCTTGGCTCTGGCTGGTGGGAGTGGCAGCTGCCCAGGTGATTCACCTGCCTCACCTCAGCCTTGTCTGTAGAGGATGAATAACCCCAGTGGAGCCTCTTTGTCTCCCCTGGTTTTGGGGGAAGCCACAGAGTGAGCAGCTCCAAGAGAGTCCTACAGAATCCAGTGGGATCTAACCCAGCCCCACCAGCTGCTGGAATTGCCACGGGATGTTCAGCAGGAGGAGGGATGGACTCACTCAAAAGTTGCTTTGCAAAACTGGGGTCAAGCATTTCAAATTTGCCCAGGAATTTCAGGAGCTCAGCTCAGAGCATTAAATGCACCCAGAGCTGCTCTCTGTCCTTGGGGCCAGATCACACCATCCACACACCCATCCTAGAAGCCTCCTGGGAATGGTCCCTGTGCAGTCTTATGTCCCTAAAAGTGCCAGGAATTTCATGACAAAAGGCCCGGGGCAGAACAGTGCCAGGAAGCATTTGAACCATTTAACAGCAAGAATGGTCTTGAGCTGGTGGCTCTGGGCATGGAAATGACAGTGGGGAAATCAGTAGCAGGAGACACTCAGAACCCTCAAAAATTATACTTTTAGGGTTGTGACTTCACCTCCTGATAGGAGCTACAGGCTCAGAACACTGCTAGGGACAACCTTGCCAGGTTCACTGAGGAATACAAAACAATTGACTTGCTAGATGTAGCACGAGGTTTATTTATTGCAACTTTCAAAAGCACAAAAACATTGACAGATGAAAGGCACCAGAGAGCCAAAATCATACAGTCACTACTATCCCCTTTTACAATCTTGTTGGAATTTACAGAGAGTGCAAGCCCCAGTACAGTGTCACCAGCCATCCCTACATGCATGCTGGAGCCCGCAGCCACTCCAGGATTCCAGAATTATCTGCTCGGCAAATCCCACTGGAAATTTAAACCCCAAGCCAAGGACGGAGACTGCACATACAGAACTACTGTTTGCTGCATGCATAACTGTACAAAATACCAGAGCTTTTTTACATCTCCGGGGAGGCCGACTGACAACCTGGAGTTACATAAAGGAGGGAATATCGAGGGGAAGGAGCCAGAGCAGAGTTAGCTGAGGGTTGGACTCCAACCCTGGAGTGATGCTACTGCTGCTGCACGTCCTGGCAGCCGCTGCTTCCCCACCCGTGTTTTAAACCCTGCATGGAGGATTTCACTCCCGCTGATCACAAATTAGTGCTGTGCTTGGCAAGAATTCAATTTATCTCCGCTGCAGCTCTCAAGGTTCTGCCAGCCACGAGGGGAGGAGGGCTGGGTTTCCCAGGTGAACTGGGCAGGACAAACTCTTCCTTTCACAAATTGCACCTTGGAACCTGAACCTGCACCACCAGGCAGCTTGGAGGGGTTGGTTGAGGGGGTTTAGGAGGCTCTGGGGGAATGCATGCAGTGAAATGTGGGTTTGGATGGGTGAGGGCTGAACCGTTGCTGTTTAACCTTTCCCTTCAGGGCGGGAGGGTCTGGTACCTCTGGACACACACTGGGTGTGGGTTTTAGCACCATGGCAAAGAGCAGGGCTCAGAGCAGCACAGGCACTTCCTTTGGGGATTGAAATCGAGGATGCTACAGCACCACCCAGATAAAACCCTTGGAAAAATAGTGCATAAATCTCAGCGTGGTTATTGCACTGCTCAGGTAATTATCTGCCCCTGTGTCCCTAGAAATCTGTCTCTTGGATTTCTGCAGGAGAGTGATGGAAATGCTGAATAGAAATAAAGATTTATTGAATCAAAGCGATTCTACTGTGTATTTTAAGACATATTTATAAGCAGCAGCTGCAGCAGCGATTATGATAAATTTAATATTCAGAGTTCATTTCATGACACAGAAATAAAATGAATAATCCATCAATATAAATTGACTTGAGATGAATATCAAATTGCAAAATCTTTAGAGCAATTCTGTTTGCTAATCTACATGAACATGATCTGGATTAAAGGGATCTGTTTGGTTCAGCATTAAGCAAGAGGGGTAAAGTCTGGCTTTAAAATGAGATACATAAAATTAGGCAGCTCACAGGAGGGTCTTAAAGACTTCTGTGCCTATGTGGGCAATGCCCTGGGGGAGCCCTGCCCCTGGGAAGCCACTGTGAAGTCTTAACTCTAAAAGCAGGCATAAAATATCCTTAAATACCTGGAAAAGCAGGTGGACAGCTATGGACCAAACGGACCAAACCACAGGGGTGTTTAACAAAACGTGTCTGACCCACTGAGGTACTTTTTATAAATGTCACTGTCAGCCTTTGTGCTTCTTCAGGGGCCTAAATACACTTGCAAATCTCCCTTTAATATTTTTTTAATACTTTTAAGCATGCCTCTCCATGTTCATTAATGTGAGATGAGCAGATGCACAACCAGACAGAATCCCATTTCCCCACGGTAATCCTTTTTCTTCATTTCTAACATGCAAAATGTAGGGAATTATAACAGCATTTAAACAAAAAAAAAAAAAAAAGAAAGAAAAAGAAGTTGTAAAGCTGTTTGAAATATCAAGACGTATGCAAATGAAGTCTAATCCTTTGTGCTGGAGCGGTGGTGGTTCATGGGGTGGTGGTGGTGGTTATTCCTACATTTTGGGTTACAAAGCAAGTAGGAACTGGAGAACAGAAACCTGGCCTCCTGGGTTGGGGTTTCAGTGGGGTTTGGGTTCTTCACTCTAAGAGCTTCACTGAAAACAGGCGCTTCCCAAAGCACCAGTGAGATGAGTAAACCCCAACCAAGCTCAGCACAGCCACGCCCCAACCCTCAGCCCCCTCTACCCACGCATCCAAATGGATCAGGAGAAAGAGATAGGATTGCATTACCTCGGTCATTTTGGGCTTCCTGGAGCTGGCCGGGACCAGCCTGCCCGCCTCAGGCCGTGGAGCTGTGGCCATGGTGTAGGTCTCCTTGCTCACCTTCTGCTTGGACCTCAGCAGGGCCAGGGCTGCCTTGGTGGACACCCCGGGCAGGTTGGGGTTGTAGAGGCTGATGCACCAGCTGGCGTACACCGAGGAGCGGCCATCCGCTTGCTGGGTGTGATTTGGCTTTATGTAGTTTAAATAGCACCAACTGACATTAGTGGTTGTGTGGAGACTGGGGAACTGCAGGACCTTCTTGGTGTCTGTGCCTTCCCGAGCCTTCCCCGCGCTGGCGGTGCCCTCGGGCACGGGGGCAGTGCTGGCAGGGGTTGGTGGAGGCTGCTCCACCAGTTCTTTGGAGTCTTCCTTCTTCACGGGCTGCAGAGGCTCCTGGCTGAGGAACTGTTTGCCAGCTGGCTGCTCGTACTCTTGCAGTGCCTCAAAGCTCGGGGAACCCGACTGGGACACTGCCTGCTGGGAACTGCTCGGGGTTTCCTTTGGCTCCGACTGCTCCACGGACACACTGGGTGGTGTCTCAACCTCCACCCTGTCTTGGCTTTCTGCAAGGAAGTGAGATTTATCCTGCTTTTTTCCTTCCTCTATTGCACTGGGTGGCTTCACCACTTCCAGCTTCTCTTCTGCTTCAGAATCTTCCTCCTCCTTCACTCTCTTCTGCTGCTGTGTCTCCATTGTCAGCTCCAAACTGCCGGCTGGGGACAGCATCCTTTTGCTCCCCCCAACTGTGGAGGGGCCCCCTTCCAGGCCAAGGACGCTGTCTGAAGGGCAGGTGAGGGGCATGTAGCCCTTTCTTTCCGGTAAGGGCAGGGGCACTCTCAGGTATGGGCTCTGGAAAAGGCTCCTCTGCTCCTCTGTGATCATCTGGGCCAGGTCAAACCCCAGCCCATGGACATCAGCACTGCACACCAGGGTGCCCTTAGGCTGGCGGTCATCGAATTTGGGGAGGACGATGGTGGAGGAGCTGCACTGGGACTGCGTGACCAGGATCTGGGAGAGCGTGGTGTACATGGCGCTGCCGTAGGAGGGCATGTTGGTCTGGATGCGAACGGGGACAACCAGGGACACCATGGGCTCTGTCCGGGTGGGGACAACGAGTTGGGTCACGGTGACAGACAGCGCGGGACTCGCTGTGCAGGTCAGAGGGTGCAACCTGCTGTCCGAGTCGTAATCCGTGCACGGGGACAGGCTGGAGCTTCCTGCTGCCGAGAACAAACTGGATTTGATCTGTGGCAAATGTCCACCAGCATCACCTGGCAAGTGGAGGGCAAACTGAGACTGGAGAGGCAGGAAAAATGCTGAGGGGATTGGGGAGGAGCCAGGGTAGTGCACGGGCAGGAATGAAGGGTGCCTGAAGGACACCTCAGCGGGGTGAGACATCAAGGGAGGAGCGATGTGGAGCGGGCCCGGGTGGATGAGCGTTTGTGGGAGGGGCAGCGGTGGGGTCTGGAATATGGAGGGAGGGATCTGAGGCATGGAAAACTGGGCAGAGAGGATGTCAGACATGGTGTGTGCAGCGAAGAGCTCTGCAGACTGCCCCGGCTGCGGCAGGAGGTGCTGGTAGGGGAATATGGAAACCTGAGGGGCCATGAAGTGCTTCTCATGCAGCGTCAGCTGTGGCACGGGGTGGTGGAACACCTGCAGAGCCTCTGTGTATGGCGGGCTGTAGGATGGCTCAGGGCTGTCCTTTGGCTGGCTCTTGTCACTCGGGTAGGTGCCATGAGAGGGCAAAGGGGAGGACGTGGTCGGTTGATGGGGCAAACTCGTGGCAGGAGATTTACTTGAAGAGAGAGCTGGATCCTCCGTGTCCGGCCAGCCCAGTGGGGCCGGGTCTGGCTCGTGCTCGGGGTGCCTGGTGAGGGATGCCTGTCGCACCAGGAAGCATTTCCTCCTCTCCTGGGGGGCCGAGGAGGTGGAGGGGCCGGGGGTGGAGGCAGGAGTGGACGACAAGCTCCCATAGTCAAAGGATTTGCTGCGAGTTTCTGACATCTGGGAAGGGTGGGACACGTTGGGTGTCTGCTCGGAAGCAGATCTCCGCATTTCCCTGGAATGGTGATGGTGGCTGGGGACCATCAGCATATGAGAGCCAACGCCAGGAGGTTTTGGGTGGGATTCAGAGGACTGGCTACTCGACTCTGGCTTGGTGTGGTCATCCCGGTCAAATGAGACAGAGTGGCTGGAGCCATGGGATAGGCTGCTCTCCTGACTGGGGCTCCGGGTGAGAGAGACGGACTCAAAGCTGGACTCCCCAGAGGACTGGGCCATTTCTGCCAGACGGAGCCGCTTCTTCTTGGGTGGGAGTTTCTCCGCAGGGAGCTGGGAAAGAGTCTGGCTCCTCTGCGGCCACTGGAATTCCTCGGTTTTCTCTGGCTCCTTTGGAGGAGGTTCTGGCTCTGTTTCTGGTCTGTCCGGTTCTTCTGTGACCAGAATCTCAGGGACCTGGATGTTGGGCTGGCGGACCAGCCTGGGCTGCAACGAGTGAGGGGGGCGGCTGTGCTGGGGCGTGGGCTGAGATGGGAACTGGGATAGGGGCTTGTCCTCTTCTAAGCTGCTGGGCTGGTCAATGGAGTCTGACTTCTCAAAGGAGCTCGTGTGCTGGATGACAGAGATCTCCTTGGAGGTTGTTCTCCTCTCCTTGCCCTCCGCGCTCGAAGCTGGTTTGGTGTTCCTGGAATGGAAGCTGGCACTGGCCTCGGAAGGTGTGGATTTTCCCGAGTCTGCTGGTGACTTTATGGATTCACGGGTCAGGTTTAGAGCCACCTCAGACGAGGCCAGGTTTGCAAACTGAGTGCCTGGGCCGGTGCTGGAGGAGGGGGTGTCAGACAGTTCAAAAGCTGGAGGTTCCTCGTCATCCCCAAGGCTCTTCTCCTTCCGCCTCTTCCGCAGCGGGGTGAGCTCCAAGGTGCTGCCCAGCTTGTAATGCATCATCTGGGGCCACACATCAGGATCCGCCGCACTCTTCTCCGGCTCTGATGAGGTGTGGGACGTGGCAGAGCGGGGCTTGGAGAGCTGCAGTTCTGAGCAGTAGTACTTCTTGTGGGCCTCGTAGTTGTCCCTTTTCTTGTAGCGAGCGCCGCACACGTTACACTCGTACATGAACCCTTTCGCCTTTGGGCCCTTGCGGGACTTTTTGGTAAGATCGCTTTCCTTGGTTTCAGGCTCCTCGGGAGGTTTGGGAACAGTTTCTTTGCTGGCAGAGCCGACCTCCTCCGAGACGTATTCCACTCCCAAGGGTAGCTCAATAGCTGGTTGGCGTTTTAGCATTCGAGGGTGGGAGGAAAACGCTTGGCTGCGGCTTAAGACTTCCGGCTCCATGATGTGATCATCGAATGAGTAGCTACCTCTAAAGGTGTGTGGGGAGCTTATAGTGCATGCAGCAGAAGGCATTGAGTGGCTTCTTAGGAGAGGCACTGTCTCTGTGGCACTGTGGGATTGCTGAAGTGACAACAATGATTGTTCGGGCTTCATTTTTTCACCGTGGGACGCCAATACTTTCGCTGCATCCAGCTGGCTGCTGGAACCAGACTTGATATCAAACTGAAATGGTTCTCTGTACGCACCAGACTTTGGGGATTCAATGCTGCTACGCCTTGAAAGAGAGCTTCTTCTGGGCTTCACACTGTCAATTTCACTGGTATCCACAACAGCTTCGTTAATGGTAATTAGCTTAGTGATGTGTTCGATCACCTGTGTTCTAGGCACAGACAAGGGGACCATGCTGGGCTTCTCATCACCGGACAGGTGTGGGAACCCCTGGGTTGTGTTTGCAGCCAGCGCCGCCGTCCTCTGCCCAATTCTCCCACATTTCCCGAAGATGATCTCGGCATAAGATTTGGCGTTGGTGTTGGGAGGGCTGATCTGCTGCTCTGCGCTCTCGGATCTGGAGAAGTACCCGGACTCCGTGCTGCCTTTGCTGCCGGGGCTCAGGAACGCCTGCTCGTCGATCACCTTCTTGCGCTCGCTCAGGCGCAGCGCCAGCTTCTGCTTGATGGTGTGGGTGTCCTCGGACTTATGGCTCAGGGCGTGCTCCGACGATGGCTCCACGAACTGGGAGCTATCCTCGAGGGACTGGGACATGCTGGAATGGGACAATGAGCAGCGGTCGTGGCTAGAGCCTTGGCTCCCCGCACTCAGCAGGCTGCTGGAGAGCAGGGTGTGCTTCTGCCTGGGCGACAGCTCCACGGCGTGACCCGACATCGCCGCCGTCTCCTCCTCTGAGTCCGTGCTTTCCCCTTCTGTCGGCTCCTCGAAGTCCTCCCCACCAATCCGCTCCATCTCCAGGCTCGACGGGTACATCTCTGCTCCAATCCCTGAGGCCAGCCCAGCTTTAATCCGGTGAGCATGGGACTTCCTGTGTTTGTACAAATTGCTCTTCGTCTTGAAGGAGAAGCCGCATGGAATGCAAGGGTAGGGCCTCTCCCCCGTGTGGGACCTGATATGTTTCTGGAGCACGCTGGGCTTGGCGCAGGGCCTGCTGCAGTACTGGCAGATGTACTTGCCCGGCTTCTGAGGCTTCTTCTCCTTCTTGTGCACCTCCTCAGCTTGCTTCAGGGACACCTGGGCGGGGCGGGGGATGAAGACCTTCTGCACAGCCGGCATGTCCTCGGTGGGAATGATGGGCGAGTGGGATGGGAGGAGCTGGCCGTGGTGGGCGTGCAGCCCGGGGGATGGGAAGGAGCCAGAGGGCCCTGGCCTGACTGGATCAACTAGCTGCCATGTGGGACCTTCCAGGACATGCTCTGGCTTCCCCGGGGACATAAATGCTGGTGCCAGTGCGTGCTGCTGAAGCTGCGGGACGTGGGCGGGGTGGTCAAAGGAGGAGGGCTTGGGTTGTTTCTGGTGGCCGGGCTTCTCCTGAGGCTCCTCTCGTGGAAGGGGCAAAGAGCCGGAAAAGTGCTGCTGCGAGATGATATCTCGGAGAGGGGTTCCTTGGGAAGAAGCAGAGCTGCCCTGGTACGTAGTTGGGGATGAAATACTGCCTTGGAAAGCCTCTCCTTTGGGAAGCCTCTTTCTTGGACTTTCCTCAGCCTTTTTTGTGCTCTTCTGGCTTTGTTCAGGATCCATGACCTTAAAAGGGTCTTTGAATGCTATTTCGGGAAGGTTTTGGCAGGCTTCATTTATGAATAATAATGGTCTCCTCTGTAGATTCCCTGTTTTGCCTGCATTTGCTACGAAGCTGGAGCCGCCAGGAGATGGTTGTTGATTTAAGATTTTACTAAAGTGTCACTAGTTACTATTTGATTCAAAAAAAAAAACGTTTCAAGGTCAATAAAGTTCACATTGGTAACACATGACAAACTACTTCAAAGAGAGAAAACTTTCCAAAACTTTCAGTCCAAATATTTTCCTTGTGAACTTGGTTAAGGCTTTAAACCTTGCCATTTTATTTCAGTTGACAGTGGCAAGCCTTCAAAGTCAAGATGCAACCCACAATGTGTCTCTTGTTTGTTATGCAAACCTTTGAAAACTTTAGACTTTAGTGCTCATCTCAGAAAGATCCTTTTTTTTTTCTCTCTCCTGTGCAAGGAAAATAACACTGAACGGTGGATGTCCCCCTGTGTCTTCCTTCTGTTCCACTTTGGAGTTCAAAAGCCTTGGAAAAGTATTTCCCACATTTCTGTAATTACATCCAAAAGAAAAACAGACAAAAAAAACCTACTTTAGCTTTTGTGTGTAAGTAATTAACCGCTGCTCNGGGGGGGGGGGGGGTTAACAGTAAATATTTTGTACACAAATAATTCAGAAAAACTCATTGAATGTCTGCCTAAACCTAAACATAAATTGCACTCAGGCAAACCTCAGGGACACGGTTTAATGCTCACAAAACCTGGCTCTGAGGCAGTAACCAAAGACAGGAACTTGAAACAGACACAGTTTGGAAAAATGAATTAAAACGCTTTCAAACTCGAGTTCCTCCTAATCTCCGGCAAACATTTAGGGGTTTAAAGTTTTTATAATTGTATTTCCCTTGCAAACAAACTGACTCCGAAGCTCTGCCTCACACCTCTTATATCCCTGACAAATAACAAGGCATCTTCTCTGGATAAAAGCTGCTCTTGAGCTGTGCTAATCTTCAGTGTCACCTACAACAAAGGCAGGTAAAGAGGAGCTTTTATTGAACTGTTGCCTCTTAATTTCCTGTCTTTTGTCACCAAACAAAGTTGCAAATCCAATTTCTGTGGCACACACGTGGGTGTCATCGTGGTCTGTTTCTAAAGGGAAACTCCCTTGAAATGAGCATGGATGGGAACTCTCAAACCTTATTAACCACCCTGGTCAGCAAACACAGCTCCTGATGGGACACTTCGGGAGGGAATTGCACTGGAATTGCACCCTGACTGCACTGGAATCAGCCAGTGTCTCCAAGAGATGGAGTGGAAGAGGGGTGGGATGCTCTGAAGGAAAAGAAGGGAGGTGCTTTCTAAATGAAACTGATCGATAGGTGTGATTTATAATGAAAAATAAATTGTTATCCTTCTTTCTGAAGATACTGCCTGCCCTGTGGTGCGGTGCCACAGGGACTAGGACAGGATTCCACTAGATTAATTAGAGGAAATCACTCCAAGCCCTGTGCTCCCTGGGGATGGGGCTGAAGTGCCAGTCCAGCAGAGCAGGAAGGAGCAGGGGACTGAGATTTGAGCTCAGCAATGGCCCGGCTTCCTCCTGAAGGGTGAAGAGCCAGCAGGAGAAACCATAAAGTCCTCCAAGGATTCTTCACTCCTCATTCACTCCTACAACCCTGTGGACTCAGTGAGAAAAGGGACCTGGAGTTTAAGGGGATTTAGCTGAATTTAGCAGAGTCTAACGATACTGGGACACCTGGGACACATTGTGACCAGCCAGACTTCACAAACTCTCTGAAAACTGTCACCTCAGATGGCCAAATTTAGGGTGCAAGTCCTTGGACACAACTCTCTCATGGAGAGAGGCAGGGACCCAATGGGGACAATGGATCCCCCATCAGTTCCCCTGAGATGTAATTTTTTACTGACTGGATAAGTGGCTTCTCTTCTGCCCACCTGTGACACCACATCTCAGGGAAATGACACAAAATCAACCCTAGCCTTGAACTTCACCTTTTTTTTCCTCAAAGCCAGGTCCTGCTCCTTTCCAGCACCAGGTTCAAACTTCCCAGGACCTGCAAACACCTGCTCTTGCCCTGACTTGCTGAGGAAGTCAGGCTCATTGCTGTGAGAAGGATTTAATTACATTTTGAAACCCCTTTTCAGAGAGCCCTCAATGCTGACTAACCCTGGCTGTGGTCTGGGCTAGACTTGAGCCCAGCATTTATTCAAGATCAAAGGCACTCGTGGAGGTGATTTATCACCTTGATTTCTACACAGATTGCTGGGGCACTCGTGACACAGAGTTTTTTAACTTGGGAGAATTGGATTTCAGCAGGGACAGAGAACATGAACTGGGTAGAAGTGGATTTAAGCAGGGATTTTTTCAGCAAGAGCAGAGTGAGCTGCCATAAACCCAAATATTCACATTTAAGAACTCCCAACTCAACCTGAATAATATTGTAATACTATATTTTCTCCTATAGGTCACATATGAATTCCTAAGTGTTAAATAATTAGGCTTGCAAAGAAAACACTTGAGTTAATTCAATATCACCCCAAATGTTCGGACCATCCTCATTCTCTTCTGATGAACACATGGGCTCCAGCTGATTTTTATTTTTTAGGAATTCTGCACAATTCAAGAACAGGCCAACAAACAAACACACCTGGCTGCCTACAGCAGCAAGCAGGGCCATTCTGGGCTAGTTCAGGCTACTCTGGACATCTTTCTTCCATTACTGGGATTGAGGCTCCTGGAATCCCAATGGCAAAGGATAATTCTCCTGGCTGGATGCAGTTAATCCAGGCTGAGACCTCTCCAAGGAAAATTTAACAGCGCAACAAAAAATGTGAGAAAAAAAATGAAGCCTGGGAGACTTTCTGCACTAAGATCAGAGGGAAGGAAGAAGAAAAGGGGAAATTCATTGGGATCTGCAGCTCCTCCCGAGGGACAGCTCTGATCTCTGCTCTGGGACGGGGACAACACCCAGGGAAAGGCTGGAGCTGGGCCAGGGCAGCTCAGGCTGGAGAGCAGGGAAAGGTTCTTCCCCCAGAGGGTGCTGGCACTGCCCAGGCTCCCCAGGGAATGGGCACAGCCCCGAGGCTGCCAGAGCTCCAGGAGCCTTTGGACAGCGCTGCAGGGATGGACAGGGTGGGGCTGTTGGGGGGTCTGGGCAGGTTGATCATCCTTGGTCCCTTCCAGCTCAAGATATTCCCTGATTCTACAACCCTACACTATTTCTATTCTCACTTTCCCTCTGCATCCTGAGCATGGCACTGGAGCAATGACAGCAAATCCTAAAGGAAAAAGCCCCATGGATTATAGGGCACATGGATCCCAGCTGCTGCCATGGCATGTTTGCAGCCCAGTCCAGGGCACAGGCACTAAAACTGGGGATTCCTGCTTTTATTTCTATTCAGACAGGATTTCTCAGGGTCTCACTTGAAATGCAGTGGAGTGAACACGGCCAGAATCTCCCGTTCCATTCCCAGTGCAGGAACAAAGGCTGTCCCCGTGATGGAAGAAATCAATGACAGAATTCTCTCTGACTTTAATGGGACCATATTTTTATCCTAAAGCCTGTGAGAAAATGCTCAGAAAGATGCTCTTCTAGAAAGTCACAATTGTGGGGATTCTGAATTGCTTTGTTATGTCTAAAATGAATTTGTGCAAAGAGGCCCAGGCACACATTTCCCCCCGATCCTAAACCTCTCCCAATCCTAAACATCTCTCAAACCTAAACCTCAGCCAGTCCTAAACTTCAACCATTCCTAAACCTCACCCAATCCTAAACCTCACCCAATCCTAAACCTCACCCAATCCTAAATATCTCCCAATCCTAAATATTTCCCAATCCTAAACCTCTCCCAGCCCTACACCTCAGCCAATCCTAACCCTCTCCCAGTCCTCCACCTCTCCCAGTCCTCCTGCAGGATTTGAGGAAGAGCTGACCAGTTCCAAGCCTCAGGCTGGGCCCTCTGGGACCATCACCCCACCCACACAAACTCTTCCCCACCAATTTGGGGTTGAAATCCCTCCTGAATGGGATGAGAAATGCTGGGCCTGACACCTGAGCTCCAGGTGGGAACATCACTGAATAGACACCAGGATTTTCCAATGACATTTAAGGGAAGCTGTCTCAGCCCTGCCTTTTCTGCACTCCTCCAATCACGACAGTATTCAATCCTCTGCATACACCAAATTTTAGCCTGTTTTTAGGGATGCCAGGCTTATGGGGAATGTCTGGTGGGCTGCTAGAAAATCCACCTGTTTATTGGTCATGGTAATTGTGAAACTAATTTTTAGACAGATTTAATGACCAACAACATTTGACATTTTTAAAATATACTTTAAATCTTGCAAATTTTGTGCAAGTGAGGGAAGTAGGCACAGCACAAGCTCCTTTCTCTGTTCCACTGAGGAAACTGGCAGCCACTAAAATGTCCTGCCTGTGGAAGGATCCAGCATTTATCCCTTTATAATTAGGGATTAATCAATCTGGAGATGCACATCTGAGAAAAAAATACCTTTTTTTTTGCAGTAGCTGAAGCCATCACACCATCACAATCAGAAGCTAACTATTTCTTAATTACAATACATTATAAGTGTTTCTTGGCCTATCAGCTTTAGCCACACCATGCTGTAAATGCCTTAAAGCAAATCATCTAAAATTACTTCTTGTGGTCCTACTACAATGCATTTTTCATAGTTCTATTTCTCTAAATTTCTAGTCTTATTTTCAAGGCCACCTTTAAAACTTGTTTCTCATTCCATTTCTCTCTCAACGTCTCTCCTATTCCATGGTGTTTCTAAGTCAGCATTTCTTATCTCAAGGTTTGCATACAGATGCACACTACGTGAGCTTTCTGTTAGGTTTTCAGAATTCTCTACAAATTCATTTCTCACAGTCTTCCTCAGTTCTTACAGAAAACCTTGAGCCCATGTATAAAAACAGATGTGAGAAGCACAGGATGGAGAGCTCGGTGCTACCTGGAGGTCACGGGAGATCCCAAATTAGCTTTGAACAAATGAAGTGATTGATGAAGAGAGGGATTTAATGCAAACAGCAGCAGGGGCAGATCCCCTGCAATCAGCTCTTGCAACTGAACTCAGAATTCACAGAATTCACAGAATCACTGGGTTGAAAGAGACCTTCAAGATCATCGAGTCCAACCCAGCCCCAACACCTCAACTCAACCCTGGCACCCAGGGCCACATCCAGGCTTTGTNAGGTCACCCCTGAGTCTCCTTTTCTCCAGGCTGAACACCCCCAGCTCCCTCAGTGGTTCCTCTTAGGGTTTGTGTTCCCAGCCCCTCTCCAGCCTCGTTGCCTCCTCTGGATGCGCTCGAGCGTCTCAACGTCCTTCCCAAACTGAGGGGCCAGAGCTGGACATAGAAATATAAAAATGCAGCACTGGGAGGACTCACAAGGCAGAAGTTTCTCAAATTAATTGAAGTGAAAGCAAAATAAACTGGACAAAGAGAAAGGCAGGTCCTGCTCCCAGGTGGAGACAACTGCAAAGGGCAGGGAAAGCAGCCAGGGTGGAAGCAGCAGGGGTTACTCACAGTGGGCTGGGCAGTGTGGAATTTTGGAGGTGTCCCTCTCCTGTTTGCCCACGGCTGAGCTCAGTCTGTGGAAGGAAGAGCAGGCTGGGCTCAGAGTGTGCAGATCTTGCAGTTCCACCTCAGCAGGAGCAGCCGGGGCCCTGCTGGAGACAGGGACAGGTAACCACAGCAGGGCACAAACAGTGCCACAGATGGGGAGCCCCTGGGGTGCACCCACCTCCCTGGGGTGACACCAACGCTCAGAGAAAACAGCACTGTGGGCTGATCTCCTCCAGCCCAGGGGTTCTGCTGGAACCCTGGTTACTGAGAATTTGAGACTTTCTGTGCTGACAGGCACTGACCCCCAGGAGAACACTGCATTGACCTGAGGCCACGGAGTAGCTTCCAAAATGGAATGATAGAACTGGGATTGTGGGTGTGGAGTTTGAATAGAAATGTGGAATATCACAGGGTGGAAAACTTAGAGTTTGGAGTATTAAGATATGGTAATATATACGGGGCAAGATGGAGGTTTTGGGGCAGAGACTGGTCTTCCTTCTCCTTCTCCTTCTCCTTCTCCTTCTCCTTCTCCTTCTCCTTCTCCTTCTCCTTCATGTGTTTGGGTGGTTTTGTGTAATTGGTTAAAAAGTCCCCATTGCAGGGCATGGGTGGTTGGTTATTGGGTTAAAATTAAAAATAATGTAGGTGTCATTTCTTAATTGGACAGTTTATCCTTAAAAGGCCTTGTAGAGAGAGAGACACGGCTCCATTTTTCGTGTGTTAGAGTGAAGTGCTGCAGAACTCAGGGTTTGTGAGACTGTAACAGAGATAAGAACTAACAAACATCTGAGTCCCAACAAGAAATACCATCTCACACATTTCATCCTGACCCTGACAAAAAGAAAATAAAACTCAACAGTGTTCCTCCTCCTGGATTGGGTATTTCTCCTGCTGGCCCAGGTATTCCCCCTCTTGGCCCATGTGTTCCTGCTCCTGGACAAGGTATTCTCCCTACTGGCCCAGGTATATCTATATTCCTCCCCCTGGCCCAGGTATTCCTCATCTGACCCAGTTATTCCTTCTCCTGGACCAGTTACTCCTCCTTCTGGCCCAGTTTATCCTCCTCTGGATCAGGTATTCCTCATCTGACCCAGGTATTCCTTCTCCTAGCCCAGCCCTTCCTCCAAAGCTCTTATTTAGTCTCGAGTTTTGCATTTAGACCACTTCAGTTTCAAGGAAATCATTCAGTTGCTCCACACTCACCTTCCACAGACCTCCCAGCACCTCCAACATCTTTCCTGTGAGGAAGCTGGAAGAGCTGGGGGTGTTCAGCTGAATAAAAGGTTCTGGGGAGATCTGAGATCCCCTCCCAGGGCCTAAAGGGGCTCCAGGAGAGCTGCAGAGGGACTGGGGACAAGGCCTGCAGGGACAGGACACAGGGAATGGCTGCCACTGCCAGAGGGCAGGGATGGATGGGATCTTGGGAATTGGGAATTGTTCCCTGGGAGGGTGGGGAGGGGCTGGGATGGAATTCCCAGAGCAGCTGGGGCTGCCCCTGGATCCCTGGCAGTGCCCAAGGCCAGGCTGGACTGGGACAGTGGAAGGTGTCTCTGCCATGGCAGCGGATGGGAATGGGCTGGGATTTAAGGTCCTTCCAACCCAAACCATTCCAGAATTCTGGAATTCACATTTCCGGATCTTCAGACTTGAGCAACTGCTCAGCATCTGCTGAGCTGTGGATCACCGAGGGGAGAAGAAAACCCAGGGCTAAACTGGAAATTGTTTGGGTTCAGTTCCCACTTTGGTTACACATTTCCTGTGTGAAACTGGGCAAGTTCATCTCTGCTAGGCCTGAATGAGTCCCCATTTCCAGATGGGGACACTTCCCTGTTCCACAGCTGGGCTGTGACTCAGCACTGAGCGCCTGGTGGGCCTGGATCCTCCGGGAAGGGAGAGACCCACCGAGATAAAGAGGGATCCTCTTAACTGGAAACAGATGGGGAGACAGCCAGGAGACTTTCTCTGCTCATTAAAGAAATCCAGGATTAAAAGGCTGTGCTTATTCACTTTTATTTTTATCCCACAGGGTTTCTGCAGTTTTCCCTCCCACCTTTCCAGGCAGAAGAAGGGCCCTGAGGAAAACATGAACAAACCCAACTCTGCATTTATTCAAGGCAAAGGGTTAATCTAGAGAATTTCATCACTTCAAAGAGGTTTTCCAGAAAAGCACTTGAGTCACAACAGAGAAATTATTGCAAAATCTGCATATTTGAGAGCTAAATATTCCCAGAAATATCACCATCAAAACTAAAAGGGGGAGGAGAAAGAAAAAAAAAGCAGCAAGCCCTGTGCAGCCTGAGGAGCAGCAGCTGCAGAAGAGCAGGGATGGAGCAAAGCATCAGCACTTCCATTAATTCCTTGGAGCCAGCACTTGGCTCTGCCCAGCCAGGACAGGGCTCTGGCTCAGCCTCCAGGCAGCCCCAGCTCCCTCCCAGCTCCAGCCCAGCTCCTGCTGCTCTGTTTCCATCACTAAAAGAGGGATTTGCAGCCTGGCTCCTGCTCCCGCAGGCACTGCCAGCCCATTCCCTTATTCCAGAGGGATTCTCAGGGGTTTCTTACATTTATAAGAACACTTATCCTGTTTTCTTGCAACCAAAATTCAAGAAAATCAACTTTTTTAGAGATATTCAAGATGACCCTCGAGGCCCAGTACCTGTGACTGAGGAATTCTGAGAATTCCCAGCTCATTTCCTCTATGGGGTTGTGCAAATCCCTGCTGCTCTCCCTTCTCACTATTTAAAAGTCACTATTTAATATTTTTAAACTAATCCTGCCTAATGATTCTTTCAGCTGCCAATCCCAGGATCCACTCCAGGCTGCCAATCCCAGGACGGGGAGGCAGCTCATGGTGAGCAGTGATTCCATCCAAGGCAAGGTGCCCTGAGCACAGGGAAGGCAGGAACGGCCTTCCCCTGGAAATGTGCTCCCCTGCAGAGACTCTTGGTTGAAACAAGGATTGAGAAACCTCCCAGAATGTTTCTGCATCATTTCAACCCACAGGAGCGGGAAAAAAAANAAAAAAAAAAAAAAAAAAAAAAAAAAAGAGGGAAGGGACAACTGCAGTTCAGAGGGAGTTTGTGATTCCTGCTCAACCTCAGGATTGCAGTGGGAAGAAGTCGATCCCACAGCCCTGGTTCCATGGCCAGGAGCTTTGGAGGAGTCAGTGGGAACGGCTCTCCCTGACCCTCCCTGGAGGAGCCTCTCCTTGGATACTGCCCTGATTTTCTTCCATGGATACCCAGAAATCCATGGATTCTCACACCAGTCCATGGATGCAGATACCAATCCATGGATTGACACACATTAATCCATGGATGCACACACCAATCCATGCATGCACACACCAATCCATGGATTCTCACACCAATCCATGCATGCACACACCAATCCATGGATTCTCACACCAATCCATGCATGCACACACCAATCCATGGATTCTCACACCAATCCATGCATGCACACACCAATCCATGGATTCTCACACCAATCCATGCATGCACACACCAATCCATGGATTCTCACACCAATCCATGCATGCACACACCAATCCATGGATTCTCACACCAGTCCATGGATGCAGATACCAATCCATGGATTGACACACATTAATCCATGGATGCACACACCAATCCATGCATGCACACACCAATCCATGGATGCACACACCAATCCATGGATGCACACACCAATCCATGGATTCACACACCAATCCATGGATTCACACACCAAGTCTGGGCATTCCTCTGGAGTCAGGACTAGCTCCACACTCCCTGATGTCGCCCTGATTTTCTCAAGTTTTACTAAGCCTTCTGATGTTTGCATTCTTTGCACAAACTTTCTCCCAGCACTTTATGTAAATAACTTATTGTTTTGCATTCCTTTATGGAGGACGAGCAACCTGATGGACAGTTGGGTTGCCCAGTGGCATTGAGGAGGTGGCACTGTAGCCCTCCAATGACACTGGGATTTTAAAAAGATATATATATGGAGTCAGATGTTTTAATAAAGGTTTTTCAGTTTGCTTTCACCAGAGCTGCTCCGTGTTGTTCTTGTGTTGCCCCCCGGGACGGGGGTGACACCCTGCTCTCTTCTCCATGTGCCTCTTACAAAATCCAACAGCCTGTGGATGCCTGCACAGCCCATGGATGCATACCCAGCCCATGGATGCATACCCAGCCCATGGATGCATACCCAGCCCATGGATGCCCACAAAGCCCATGGAGCATCTCCAACATGAAGGCAGGTACAGGAAGGGTTTTTTCCAGATTATTTTCCAGTTTGAGAAGCTGGATCTTGCTCTGGGGTGAATCTCACCCTTCTGCAGAGGGCACACCCAAACTCCAGCCCCCGAGATGGAGGGAGCTCCTTCCATTCAGGAATTCAGTTCAGGAAGCTGATCCTGCCTCCTTCCATTTCCCGTAATTGGAGCAGCCCCAGCAGCTCTGAAGCTGAGGGTGGGGGATGACTCCACACCAGGCACTGCCCTGCTGCTCCTGCCTGCAGGAGCCAGCTCCTCCTGCTCCAGCTGAGCTCCAGCCTTGGCATGGAGCAGAGGGAAAAGCTCCAAGGAAAGCTGAGCCAGGACGGATGAACCCAAGCAGAGCTCAGGCTGCCAAACTGTTCAGAGGGAGATCAGAGGGCAGCTTGCAGACACCCACTCGGTGCTCTGAGCCTGGGCTGCAGTCTGGAGGGGTCTGTCAGCAGTGCTGGGGTGAGCAGGGCTCCAAGACAAGCCCATTTTTCCCTGGAGCCATCCTGGTTTGGGAGCTGCAGCAGGTCAAGGAGAGCCCAGCTCCTGGAGCTGACACTGGGATGTGCCAGAGTCTGGCTTATCCTTCAAGCCCAGCACAAATCCCATCTCCAGCAGGAGCTGAGATCCCAAACTCCCAGCAGAGGAGCCCAACAGTGATTCACAGAATTCACAGAATCCCTGGGTTGGAAGAGACCTTCAAGATCATCGAGTCCAACCCAGCCCCAACACCTCAACTCAACCCTGGCACCCAGGGCCACATCCAGGCTTTGTTAAACACACCCAGGGATGGTGACTCCACCACCTTCCCGGGCAGGCCATTCCAGAACTTTATCACTCTTTCCATGAAAAACTTCTTCCTAATATCCAACCTATATTCCAGCACTCAGGGAGAGATACAGAGCTCAAGCAGCCTCCCAGCTTTGTCCCAGCCCTTTTCTGATCTCCTTTCCCCTGAATGAAGCCCAGCCAGCCCCAGGTGCTGGCTGCTGCTCACACACCTGGGCTGAGCTGTCCGTGGGAGATCAATTTGGAACCTCCTCTATCCTGGAGAAAATTCCTGGAGCAGCAGGAGGGCTGCAGCCACCCCGGTGGGATGGCCAGTGAATGACCACCCAAAGCAGAGCTGAGGACAGCCAGGAGGCAGCAGCAGGGACATAGTGGCTGTGACAATAATGAGCTAATCCCCATTCCCAGAATATTCCCCAGCACTTTATCCACACGGATTTGACCACCCAGGATCCAGACCCTGCGCCAGCCACGTAACTCCTGCAGGATATCCACAGAAACACCGAATCATTAAAGTTGGAAAAGCTCTCCATGACAAGTCCAGTCTTCCATCCAATCCCACCATGTTCCCAAACCACATCACTGTTCATTTTCTGAGCACTTCCAGGGATGAGATTCCACTGCTTCCCTAGGAAGTTTGTTCCCACAAGGACACAGGGAAAGCTCTGCAGTAAAGTTGCAAATGTGCCCTTTTCAGTTGGTAGTAACTCAGCCTTTACTGGCTCTCCACAGCGGGGGAACACCAGGGAGGAGCAGCTTTTCCCAAGTTTCCTCCAGCTGAATTAATACCATTTCCTTCCCAGCTTATTTGTCATTCCAGCGCTTCCTGAGAGTAGCATCCCCCTCAGGATTCACTAAAGAAAATAATTGGAAGAAACCAAAAACAAACCAAACAAAGAAAGCAGCAAAAAAACCCCAAGAAGTGCCATGGGCTGCATTGTTTGGCTCAGTCCCTGCTTTCCTGACCGTTGGTTGCTGTGGGAGCTGGAGCCAATCCATAATGGGAAAAAGAGGAATTTTGGTGTGTTTTGCAAATATCTGAAGAGAGGGACACTTTTGGCAGCTTGCAGAAGTGCCCAGGCTGCTGGAGGGCTGGGGCAGGGAGGCTCTGCCCATCCGTGTGTGAGCAGGGCTGGTCCTGCCCATGCAGAACCTTCCTGGGCCAAGATCCAGAGGAGTTTTCCCTAAGGATGCCCTGTCAGGACACAGCCAGGCTGGTGATGTCACCTGCAGGGCACAGCAGCTTTGTAGGGCTGAACAAAACCAAAGGAGGGATTGGAAGGCAATGAAAACAATGAAAAAGAAATTTTAACATGCAAATTCCAGCTCTGCTCCTCCACAATTTTTCTCTTACACAAACTGCTCTTTGTCTCGTTAACGACAAAGCAGAAGCAATTAAGCAAAGTGGAATGAGACTTAAACAGAATGGAATTAAAACTGACTCTGAGATTATTGTTCAACCCCACTGAAGGGATCCTTCCAGCTGATATCACAAAAAGCTGCCAGTTTCCTTTGGATGCAGAAGGGAGGAGCAGGAATTTTTCCTTTCCCTGCCGCCCTGCAGAACCATGCAAAGCTCATGAACAGAATTCCAGCTTCGGAAATCCAGCTTTGTGTAACTAAGTTCCTCAGTTCTAAAGAATGCTCTAAAGAATAGAAGATACTGTAAAAATACAGTGTAAATATATTAAAACACATTAAAATATATTATAAATGCCCTCAATTAGGAAGGTGCAAAAGCATTTTTGCTTGGGAATTTTTTGTTTGGGAATTCCTGCATCTGTGAAAGTGTGAAAATCAAAATAAATCAGTTTTTCCACTTTCTGGACAGAGCAAGAACACACAGTGTTGTGTTATGCCAGTCTGTATCCTACTCAATTAAATATATGGTGATAAGGATATGGTGAAAGATTTCTGTTTAAATGAAAAAATAATTGGAATCTCAGTGGAAATTCAACAAGGAAACTTTCCCAAATGATTCAGGACCAAAGGCAATGGGGCTTTTCCCTATCCTTAACGAAAGGAGGAAATAGAAATAAATAATCCTTTTATTTCCTACAGGCAAACTCAGAGATTCTGATCCTTTCTCCAGGCTGGAAATCTCCCTTTTCCAGAGCCTTGTGGGGAACATATCCTGACATTCATTTACATTTTGTCACATAACAGAAATGGTGACAAACCCAGAAATATGAATTCCACACCGTGAGCAAGTCCCTGCCTGTCCCCAGTGCCACCCTCAGCCCCATAAAGCCTTTGCTGTGTTCCCACTCCGTGGCAGGGCAGCTGGGGGAAGAGTTGGGTTAATTAACACAGCTTTTCTCCAGGTAAATATTTTCCCAGGCAAGCTGGAGCTGCTGGAAAGGGATTCACCAGGGAACGCAGAGCCAGCTGCACGAGGTGAAGTTTTTCCTTACCCAACCCCTCATTTCCAAAGGATAGTGTGGCTATTTCTATCTTGTATATGTTTATTTATATATCTATATTTTTATCCTGCAGTTGTCTGTGTACACACACACCTCCATGTGCAATTCTGGTTTAAAATTCCAAGCCAAATCCCAATTCTAGATGGATCCCAAGTTCAGACAGCTGGGAAGGGTGTGAAGACCTGTCCCCCCTGGAAGATCCTGATGTTCCCCACAGTAGATCCAGGGGGAAAACCTCCCGTTTTGGAGGTCTGGAGTGCACACAGAGAGCACAAATAACTCGAAATCAAGATATGCATTTGTTTAACAGGAAAGGGAGAGAAAGCATGACTGAGTTTGGAGGGAATGTCGGGAGCTTTGCAGGGAGAGCAGAGTCAAGTCTGGGCAGTGTTTGCTCCCTTGTCATCACAGGCTCCACAGAACTGCCTTGTCTGCTCATACAAAAATACACCTTGTGCCAGGGAAACAGGCAGGGCTTAACGAGCACCAGAACGTGTTTTGGGTCATTTCCAGGTGATTGGCCTCTTCTTAACAGATCCTTCTTGTAGATGAAGGCAAATATTTATGTAGGGACCCCATTGGCTGTGTGTCCCTCTCTTCTGGTTTTTCCCCTCATAAACCTGTTCCTCAGGAATCCACAGCACCAGAACTGGCTGGGGGCAGGGGACAAAACCCAGAACAGGATTTTCCATGTGCTCAGAACCCCAGACAGGGTCTCCTCCACACCAGGGAGTCTCCACCCTTTCAATCCCAATGCATCCCTCAGAAATTCCCCATCCCTGACTCCTACACAGGGATGCAGCCTGGCCAAATATTTCTTCCAGCATCTTCTGCTTCCAGTGGATTGGGCTGGCTCTTTAGGGCACCTGAGGTGGATTTGTATGGAGAAGAACTCTGCACTTTGGTGGGACAAATCTGAGTGTCCAGCAAAGCTACAGGACAAAGAACAATCATTAACTGAACAATTCTATATCAAAGTAAGAACCTGGAGGCTCCTGCATGGGGTGGAAGAGCCATTCCAAGACTTAAATGCCAGATTAAAACCCAAGAATCCTAGTGCTACCTCTTCCTTGC
This sequence comes from Peucedramus taeniatus, assembly GCA_013400575.1. Lineage (NCBI taxonomy): Eukaryota > Metazoa > Chordata > Aves > Passeriformes > Fringillidae > Peucedramus > Peucedramus taeniatus. Next base: position 18,953 of record WBNO01006395.1, on the reverse strand, counting down.
TCCATTTCTTCAGACAGTGCCACTTCCTGAGATTTTCCTTCCCTTTATCCCTGTAAGGGTTTGAGGGCTCCAAATGGGAACAGAGCACAGGATGCAGCTGGGAGGACAAAGCCACACAAGTGAGATCACCCCAGCAGCTCACAGGGGGATTGGGGTGAAGGATGACCCCCAGCCTCACCCCATTCCCACATTATGGGAATGGTGATCTTCATTTGGGGTCACAGGAACACACCAAGGGAAGAGGTCATATGAAAGATTTGTGTTTGCTGCATCCAGCTGCTGGATTTTTACTTGGACATGGATTCATAGAACCATGGAACAGTTTGGGCTGGGGGGACCTTAAAGCTCATCCAGTCACCAGGGACACCTTCCACTCCCCCAGGTTGCTTCCAACCTGGCCTGGGACCTTCCAGGGTTTGGGCAGCCACAGGATTCATGAGAAACAACTCAATTTTGGGTCCTTTTGTTGTTCATATTTACTGGTGAAGGCACCTGCAGATGGCAAATTGAGAGGTGACCCCGAGAGTCACCAGTGAGGTCAAAAGTAGCAAGTCAAAAGCCACACCCCATAACTTCCCCTGAATCAAAAGGAAACCAGTCCTTGGTGCACTCTGTGCCTCCTGGCAGTATTCCAGCTGTGCCTGCTGTGTCACATCCAGGGACTGGATAAATCATCCTAACAAATCCAAACCAGGAACAAAGTGCCACCTTCATGCAGACCAGAAGAACGAGACCATTCAGTGGCACAAAACCTCCTTTTCTCACCCTGCCAGACTCAGGGAATTCGTTCCCAAGAATCAGCCAGTGCTGTGCACGTTTGTTGTCATGTCTCTAATGAGATAAGGTGTGAGCTCCTGTTTAATTAGAAACCAGCTCACGCTGGTGACCAAGAATACCTTGAAAACACCTCCCAGCACTTCCCAGCTGAGCTCATCAGGGCTCAGAGTTGGAATGGCATCAAGGAAATGATCTGCAGGTCAAATATTAAAGATTTCAAGGCAAATAAATATTTTTAAGCCGTCCTTAGCAAAGACAGTAGATATATATCCCTGTGGACAGACATCCAGGAAATCTGAGATCACATTCCCTCAGCTTAGCACGGGGCTCAATAAAAAATAGGCTTCAAAACATTCATTTTGGGGGTATTTTTTAAAGAATTTAAATGTGTTTGTCAAGAAAAAATGGACAAATATTTTCCTTAACCCATCCAACCTGTTTTATTTATTTAAATGTGTATTACCTTTTTCTAAGAAATAAAAAAAAATAGATCTGAAATTTGCAGAGAACCCAGAGCCAGAAATTACTCATGTACTCAGCTACTGATCCAAAAATCCTCCTGCTCTGCAGAGCCCTGAGGAGAACAATGCTTCAAAAATCCTTCCTGGGATGAAATCTCAGATGGAACAGCTGAGAGATCACCAAAATAACATTATTTCAATGCAAGCAAGAAATTATTCAGTCAAAGATCACAAGCAGCCACACACCTGAACTTAAGATTAAATGCCTGATTCAAAAAAAAATATAAACAAACCAAATAAAAATACTTAAGCCCATCAGCTGCTGGCAAAGTGGATCCTCAGCCCCTTCTGACTGTGCCAGGTCAATGTAAGAAATGCCACGAGAAATTTTTGAATTTTTGTTCAAATTCCTTGATTAAATCCAGGAATCCTCACAGCTGGATTCCCAATTCTTTTCCTGGTGTATCCAGAGCAGAACAATATTTTTTTTTCCCCAAATATCATTTACCAAGCACAGCCCTGAACCTTTAACCAGTGACTCCTTCTTCAGGGGGCTGCTGCAAACCAGCCCTGAGCACAGAGACCCCTCAGTAATCCCAAAGAAGCTGGATTGGGTCCAGGGAGGGATAGTTCCCTATTAAATCCACCCTGTGGACAAGCAGCCAGTGCTGGAACCTCTGCCTCTGCCTCCATGGGCAAAGCAGCGTTTGGAGAGGAGGCAAGTCTGAAATTGCCTCCAGCCTCTTTAGGAAAGGTTAAAAAAATTTAAAAGCAAAAAAAAAACCTCTCCAGGGGCCAGCATTCCTGCTTGATGCCTGAGCATCAAATGAAGGCCGGCTGCAGGCCCTGACAGGCATGGAGCAGAGCTCAGGTCTGGGTTTTTGCATGGAGCTGAGGGTTCTGGTGTCTGCAGAGCAGCTGAGCAGGACACTTGTGTCACAGCAGGGACACAGCAGCAGGGACAGGCTCAGGGGGTGAGGGATGAGGGCCCCGAGTGCCCCTGAACAGGCGGCTCCGAGGGAGGGGAACTGGGAGATCTCAGGGCAGAGCAGAGGGGCTGGAGGGAGAGTCCAGGGCTTCAAACAGAACAGCGGGCACCGTGAGAGGGACCCTGAGCAGCTCCAGCCCTGGGCAGGGCAAGAAAACTGGGACTGTGCCCAGGGCCAGTCACAAAACCAATCAATGGACAACGAGTGACCAACCAGTGACCAACAGGTGACCAACCGGTGACCAACCAGTGACCAAGTGGTGACCAACCGGTGACCAACTGATGACCAACAGGTGACCAACCGGTGACCAACTGTTGACCAACCAATGAGCAACCAGTGACCAACTGGTGACCAACCAGTGACCAACTGGAGACCAACCACAATGACCAACCAGTGACTGACCACTGACCAATCAGTGACTGACCAGGGACTAACTGGAGACCAACCAGTGGCGGGGTGGGAAAACGAGGGGCAGCAGGAGCAAAGCTCCCCGTGGGATGGTGTGAAAGGGCAGGAGGCTCCTGGGGCTCCTCTGTGCTCTGCAAGCTCAGTAATTCTCTCCTCTTGCGGAGGCTCCGAGCTGTGGGCAGGATGTGGTTCCACACCTCCGGCAGCGCCCCAGGGCTCGGAAACCCTGCACAAAGCACAGCTTGAGGATGGCTCAGATTCCCCCAGGAGCCCTCAGATTCCCCCAGGAGCGTTCCAGCCCCTCGGAATCTCTACCCAGGAGTTTCTCTGGTGGCCTCGCAGCCTCAGCAGCTCCGTATGCTGCTCCATCACCCACAGCATGTGGGGCTGAGCTCTGGGAGGTGCTGCAAGAATGGTGCTCCCACACCCCAGAACAGCCCAACCTGAGCTGCCTGCAAGGTGCTGAATCATCCCTGGGCTGCAGGAAACCCCAGAGCCCTCCTGAGCTGCTCACCCCACACCCACAGGGGCAAGGCCTGGGGAACCCGAGCGTTTGGGTCACCACGGAGGAGCTCACTGAAATTACAGCCTTGGGTTTCCAAAAGCTTTGCAGGATTTTCCTCTCTGAGCCTTTTGAGCTTATCCATGGACAAGGAGGGCTGCAAATATGGCCCTGCTCTGGTGGCACAGGGAGGATGCTTGGCAAGATGGGCAGAACTCTGATCCCGCACCCAAAAAGAGAGAAATGTCCAACATGAGCAGGCTGGTCTCCTGGAAGGTGTCCCTGCCCATGGTCTTTAAGTCACTTCCAGCCAAAACCATTCTTTGAGCCTATCATGTCTTTATTTTTCATGGGTTTTTGGTCCCTTTTGGGTTTGGTTTTTATTTTCTCTCCTAAAAGTCAGTTTGGAAGATCCCATTCCTTCCCCCAGCACGTGTCAGTCTCACACCCACACGTGGAGTTTAAGGGAAGGGGCTCAGAACCATAAAACGAATCCCCCAAAATGCATTAAATTAAAAAGGATCATGGCACAAGAGGTTGTTTGCCCAGGGGCAGAATAACCCATGGAGCCCCTGCAGGTCTCAACTTTTGCTTTGTGAGCTGAGCAGGAACTCCCTTAAGCTCCTCTAAGTCACCACCAGCAATGAACTGGAGTGAAATTAGTCCAGCATTCCTCTTGGGAACTTCTCTCTTAGCCCCAGACTAAAAGATAACACTGGTTTTATCTGGATAACACTGATGCTTGTATTTATGGGGCACTGCAGTCAGGGAATTCCAGCCAACCAACTCTGCTGCAGTCAAGGCCCTTGATTTTTTTGGAATCAGCATTTCCAGAAACATGAAAATATTGGTGGTTCAAAAAGAGCTGCCACAACCCCACAGGGTCCTCAGAAATCCTCGGGCACTGAGCCCAGGATCCAGCACAGGGCCTGACTAAGCCTGACCTGCTAAACCCAGGCTGCAGAACCCCCCAGGCATTTCTGTATCTGGCTCAGGACTCATCCTTAAGCTTCAACTTTTTGCATGAAAAGAGAAAATAGTCTTGATTTAAAAACTGCAAACAGTGGCAGAAGCAGCAGCTCTCAGCGAAGATGTTCCAGTGATTGAATTCTTCTCTGCTAAGATTCTGTTCACTTTTTTTCTAGGCTTTTTTTGTCTGGCTTCACTGCCCAGACCTCTAAAATTCAATCCCAGATGTTTTTATTGCTGTCGTTGGTTTTGCTGTTCAAGGAGAAACACCCCAACTCCCAAACCCCAAGGACGGATCTCTGCGGGCCCTCTCTAAACCCAGCAATTCTTGTTGTAATTCACCTACAATTGCTGCTGGAGATCTGCTTGGGGTAAGAGAAACACATCCTGCATTTTAGGCCTTGCACAAGCCAAGCCATGGGGAATTCTTGGAAACCTGCTCCTTTTCAATCAGATTTCTCTGCATCTCACACAAAGCCTCAGGCTGCAGCTGGCTCTGTGGTCTGCACAGGCCAACTGTGACACTCTGGAATGGGTTTGGATGAGCAGCAATGGTCAGAAACCAGAAACCAGCACAATTTTCTCTGGTCATGGAGAACTCACAGTGGTGAAGGTCAAACAAAAAAAATAATACTACAAAAAAAGATTTCTATTCTTTGCAAAGTATTTGATATTCCTGTAGCTAAATCTGGCTGGCTGCCAATGGCAAAATTTGTATTTTTTGTTCTGGAGTACCAAGACTTTTAAAATATGTTCTTAAATAGTGGATGATCCATTCCAGCTCAAGGGACCCCAACAGCCCCCCCCTGTCCATCCCTGCAGCGCTGTCCAAAGGCTCCTGGAGCTCTGGCAGCCTCGGGGCTGTGCCCATTCCCTGGGGAGCCTGGGCAGTGCCAGCACCCTCTGGGGGAAGAACCTTTCCCTGCTCTCCAGCCTGAGCTGCCCTGGCCCAGCTCCAGCCATTCCCTGGGTGCTGTCCCTGTCCCAGAGCAGAGATCAGAGCTGCCCCTCGGGAGGAGCTGCAGATCCCTGAGCTCTGCCCTCAGTGTGCCCTGCTCCAGCTGCACACACCAAGAGCCCTCAGCTGTTCCAGACCCTTCTCCATCCCCTTGTCCCACCTTTGGACACTTCCTAGACACCTTTAGATCCTTCTTACTCCCCAAAGTGCCCCCAGCACTGGAGAGAGACCACCCCAGCCCAGGGCAGAGCAGGACAATCCCTCCCTTGACCAGCCCTGGGTTTGAGATCACACCACTCAAAGCCCAGCACTCAAAGCTCAGCTCCAGAGCACCCCCAGCCCCACTGGGAGCTCCCCAGGGACACTCAGTGGCCATGGACAGAAGAGATCTCCTGGAGGGAGGATTGGCTGTGGGAGAGATAAAGAAAACTGCCCAGTGAACAGCAGAGAACTGCCCCAGCTCTGACACATGGGGACAGAACAAAATACGCATCCCCTGCCACATCTTCCAACCTGAGACACTTCTCTGCTGCATCTTCCCCTGGCTGTTTCCCATCCCTGGAAAAGCTGCTGGGATTTTCCCCCAGGGCCCGCCGGGGGGCTGGGAAGGTGGGCTGCACAAAGGGCAGACTGTTCTGGATTCCTGCGGCTCTGCAGGGCTGTGACAGCGCTTTGGGAAGCTGGAAGGGAGCAGGGCTGGTGGCAGCTCCGTCTGCCCGGCAGATCGAGCAGAGATCACTATTTTGAGAGGCCCTCAGAGCCATGGCAGACACCAGAGCAGCTCAGAGAACCCTCCCTCGAAGCCTGTGGGTACCACAAAGGTTCTGCTGAGCTGAGGAAGCTCCCAGCCCCCGGCAGGATGAGCTCCCAGCACAATGCTCAATGAGGGCCTTTCTCCCTGGCAGGGTGTTTATTCCCATTTATTCCCTTTTATTCCCATTTATTCCTGCACAGTCCCGGCTCTCACCCCAGGAAAGCTCCTCTCCCAGGAGAATGGGGCGATTATGTGGGATTAACGCTTTGCCAGCGGGGCTTCCCCCGTCCCAACCCCAGCCAAGCAGCGCCCGGGGCACAAATGTCACCATTGATGTCCCCAACGTCCTGCTGAGCTAAATAGAACTCATTATTCCCGCACAAACAGGTGACAACGGGGTTTTTCCCAATTCTTCACAGGTTTCAATTTCTGCAAGATTATAGAATAATGGAATTATAGAATCATGGAATCATGGAATAATGGAATCACTGAATTATTCAATCATTTAATAATTTAGTTGTTATTATTATATTACATATTCAATTGAATATAATATTCAATGTTCAATTATTAAATATGAGTTATTATATTCAATTGAATATTGAATGTTGCATATATTTAATTATTCATATTGAAATACTGAATCATAGAATCACAGAATTATAGAATCACGGAATCATGGAATCACAGAATTATTGAATCATAGAATCATTGAATTGCTGAATTATTGAATCACAGAACTATAGAATCATAGAATCATGGAATCATTGCATCATTGAAACATTGAATTATTGAATCCCAGAATCCCATAATCCTGGCATGATTTGGGGTGAAAGGGACCTTAAACCCCATCCCATCCCACCCCTGCGATGGGCAGGGACACCTTCCACTGTCCCAGGGTGCTCCCAGTCCTGTCCAGCCTGGCCTGGGACACCTCCAGGGATGGGGATGGTCTCATTCCCTTCCCCACGAGGCAGTGCAATGAATAAACCCATCCAAAAGCACTGTAGCTCTGGGCAGATCTCCTCCACGCTTGGAGGGGTTTTATTTCCCTGGGGTGTTTCAGTTTTGCTCTGAGTGTCATTTCCTTAATGAAGATGAATGAAGGAAACACCATTTTAAAGCGCCTGACCCCTTGCAAATAAAACTAATTTCCCTCTGCTCAGCCTCAGCCTCTGGCACCCTTTGGCTTTGGTAACAATTCTATTTTTTTAGCTGTTTTTGCTGCCTTTGAGGCAGCAATTCCTGAAATGCACAGCAAATCATGTCCGAATTAGCCCAAAACTGACCTTCTGCTCCTTTCCCTGCTGCCAGTTCAGAGCTAAACAAATTTACTGAGCAGCACTTGTGATCCCAGGCTCCCAATGCCAGCAGATCCTGGGCAGCCTGACAAACCCAAAAATGCTCCATTCCCTGAAAGCCAGGAGCCCAGAGCAGCAGTGCCTGACAGAGCTCAGCCCTGACATCCTGTTTGCCTGCTTTGATCACGATAAGCCTCTCGTTTTTCCATTCACAGAGTAAACAAGCAGTGACAGTTTCCTCCCACCTCAGTTGGCTCCAGCTGGGTGGTGCAGCCTCCTCACCTCTCCAGGAGCATCTCTGCCCACCTGCTGCAGGCTTGGGCACCCCAGGAGGCTCAGAGGAGAGGTTCTGAGGGTGCTGCCACCCCTGAAAGGCACCTTCACCCCAGGAGGGGAGGGGGTGGCAGCATCCAGACCAACACCCAACGCTCTGACACTCCGAGGATCCCACCGGGGTTTGTGAGCATCACCACAAGACTTTCCAGCCCTTTGATGGTTTTCCTGTTGTTCTGTGTTGAGTTTTAACTTCTTTTTTTTTTCTTTTTTTTTTTTCTTTTTT
>WBNO01006395.1:1017-11054 GCA_013400575.1 Peucedramus taeniatus | reverse complement strand
AACCACCCATGACCCACAATGGGGACTTTTTATCCAATTACACAAAACCACCCAAACCCGTGCAGGAGAAGGTAAAGAAGGTGATGAAGGAGAAAGAGAAAGAGAAGGACCAGCCACAGCTCTAAGACTTCCATCTTGCCCCATATATATTACTATATTCTAAACCCTTAAACTCTTAGTTTTCCACCCTGTGATATTCCACACCTCTGTTCAAACTCCACACCCACAATCCCAGTTCTATCATTCCATTTTGGAAGCTCCTCCATGGCCTCAGGTCAATGCAGTGTTCTCTTGGGGGTCAGTGCCTGTCAGCACAGAAAGTCTCAAATTCTCAGTAACCAGGGTTCCAACAATTCTGCAGTGAGGTGGGCACATCTCCACAGTGCCAGGACTTGTGGCCATCTCTGGTGTGCTCAGGGTGGCATTGTTGGAGTGTCCTGGGTGGGGACAGGAGTTGGGCTGGATGATCCTGGGGGTCCCTCCCTGCTCAGGACGTGCTGTGGTTGTCTGAGCTGGGGCACACAGTGTGGCAGTGCTGCCTCCTCTTGAAGAACAAAATCTCTGCCCCAGATCTGCCCCTCGGCAGCTTCAGAGGAGGAGAAAAGCCTCATGGGCAACTGCAGATTTTGGTATAACATCGCCTGGACACTGACTGGGCCACAGTTCTGGCTCAGCTTCTGGTTCCCTTTGCTTCGGGACACCACTGAGGGCACAAGGCAGGTTCCCTTTGCCCAGGGGAGGGCACAGGTTCCCCGAGTGAGGGCACAGCACACCCTGGATGGTTCCTGGAAGAGGAAAGAACCAAGCACAACCTGTTTGGTCAGCACTGGACCCACAACTGGCAGCACATGAGAACCTTTTGTGGATGCACTAAAGGTGACCTGGGTGGAGTAAAAGTGACCCTACACCTTTGAGGGTCCCAGACTGTCCATGTGAACATCCTACAGGTGTTCACTGATCACCTGAGCCTGTCAGGCTCATGGTGGCACCCACTGGGTCACCTCGTGCCTACCAGACTGCTGCCAGTTCAGAACTTGGCAGATTTACAGAGCAGTACCCCAGGATCCCAAATCCAATGCCAGCAAATCCTAAACAGACCCACAAAAATAGAAACGCATCATTCCCATATGGGGGCTGAAACTTGGGGTCCTGGAGAAGCATTTCATGACAGTCCAAAGGAAGCCAAGCCTCCAAACCTCGGGGAAGAGCAATGCCAGCACTGACCCCAGCGTGGGGATTATTTGTTCCTGTTGCTGTCCCACTGAAAATCACAGCTCTGGAGATTTTGGCCTTTCACACACAGCAACCCTGGGATCCTGTCACTCCCAAACCCCACCATCACTGGGATTTGGTCAGCTCAGGGAACCTGAGCCAGCCCTGCTCCCTTCAGCTCCTTTGGTTCCTTCTCCTTATCTCACATCCAGCCCTAAATCAGCTCCCTGGAGAGGGAACAGCTGGGGCTGGACAGGAGGGAAGAGTTTGCTTTGGGAGCTGCTCATGGCTGCCAGGCACGGGTGACCATGGTAGTCCAGCAATGAAGATTTGTTCTTCTTAACATCAGAAAGAACAAATCTGGGAGCTGGGAACTACAGCAAGGAAGCTGTTCCCTCCCAGGGTGTGGAATCAGAGAATCTTTTAGGTTGGAAAAGAGCTTCGGGATCTGGAGCCCAGCCTGATCCCCACTTTGTCACCCAGACCAATGTCCAGGCCTTCCTGGGACACCTCCCAGGATGGGCACTCCAAACCTCCCTGAGCAGCCCCTGCCAAGGCCTAACCACCCTTTCCATGAAGAATCTTTCCCCCAACATGCAAAAATGGGATTTTAAGGACTGTCGGGGCTCCTTTTCTGTTGTTGGTGTGAGGGGTTTGGAGCTGTGGGGGAACAGGAAATATTCCCTGCCAGAAGGGGCTGGGCTAGGGACACCTCTGCTGGTGGGGTTGGATTGGATGGAAATTCCCTTGTGGGAAAAGCCCTTGGGATTCTGGTGTTCAGGATCCCAGAAATGAGGTGGGAAAAGAGCTCCAAGGCCATGGAGTCCGAGCTGTGACCCATCCCCGCCTCGTCCCCAGCCCAGAGCTCTGAGTGCCACCTCCAGGAATTCCTTGGGCACCTCCAGGGATGGGCACTCCAAACCTCCCTGGGCAGTTCCAAGCCCTGAGCACCCTTTCCATGGGGAAATTCCTGCTGATGTCCACCCTGAGCCTCCCCTGGCCCAGCCTGAGGCCGTTCCCTCTCCTCCTGTCCCTGTTCCCTGGGAGCAGAGCCCGACCCCCCCGGCTGTCCCCTCCTGTCAGGAGCTGTGCAGAGCCACAAGGTCCCCCCTGAGCCTCCTTTTCTCCAGGCTGAGCCCCTTTCCAGCTCCCTCAGCCTCTCCTGGGGCTCCAGCCCCTTCCCAGCTCTGTTCCCTTCCCTGGACATGCTCCAGGTCCTGTTTCCAGTGAGGGGCCCAGGACTGGATACAGCTTAGGAGGAATTAGGTGACAGTGTGGGAAGGCTGAGTCATCTCCTGCTCCTTAGATAGTCATGAAATGCCTTCCTCCACCTCTGTCTCTTCTTCCCCATAGCTCTGAGCACACACGAGTTTTATATCTCCACTTGAATTCTCAGAGGAATTCCTCATTCCTTCCCTCAGCCATTATCCCTCATTCGATGTGACATCCAGAGCTCTGTGGGTCACTGTCCCTGCACTGAAGTACTCTGCCACCTCCCACACACCTCCAGGAGAAAGAGCTTGTCCAGTGTTTAATGTGACACTTCAGCCTTAGGGGAAAAGCAAAAAAAAAAAAATGGAGAAAATCCAAAAATTCCTCCTGGCTGCGCAGGCCTCGGTTACAATCAGCAAATCACCTCGGCTGTTTCACCTCAGGGTAAAACTTGGAAAGCTCAGTTCCTTTCTATGAATCACCCTCAGCAAACAGCCCCAATTAAGAGATAAAACATTGCTACCACAACAGCAGCTTGGGCAGGGATTTATTTTTAGAAGCTGCTTAAAATAGTGCATGGTACCTCGTTCAAAAACATCCCCTGTGTGCTGGTACGGGGTGATGTCAGAGCAGTGAGACACTCCTGAGGGACACACACTTCACACCCTCCCCAGGACTCCTGCACGGCACCAAGCTGAGAGAAAACAATGAAGAAAACAGGCGAGGAAACCCAAAATTAGTCTTAACACCTCCCTGCCAGCGTAGTAAGATGCCAGGGTTTGGAGAGTGTAAAGGGATGATTCAAAGCAGATTTTGGAAGTGACAACATTTCCCACTAAAATGTGAGCAGAAAAGGCTTTGTGACTTTGGGGAAGGGTTTTGGGTTCTGAGAGCTAACCTAGGGGCTGAAACAGGCTCTGGTGCAAAGTCTTGATATGAGAAGCCACTGACAAGGAGATGTCACAGTCCCTGTGGGACCAGCAGGGACCTGAGGACAACTTCTGGTCAGGCATTGCCAGCACAACCTTCTGCACCTGGGGAGTGATGGCAAAGCAAAGCCACAGGATCACAGAATGTCCTGAGCTCAAGGGGCCCCCAAGGATGATCCAGTCCAACCCAGGCCCTGCCCAGCCCCCCCAACAGCCCCACCCTGTCCATCCCTGCAGCGCTGTCCAAAGGCTCCTGGAGCTCTGGCAGCCTCGGGGCCGTGCCCATTCCCTGGGGAGCCTGGGCAGTGCCAGCACCCTCTGGGGGAAGAACCTTTCCCTGCTCTCCAGCCTGAGCTGCCCTGGCCACCCTGGCTCCTTCATGTGCCCTCTGCCCTTTTGGGGTTGGCAGCCCCAGGGCTGGACTGAATCCCAGCAAGGTCAGATGTGAAGGATACAAAACATCAGAGCTTTGTAGCACTGTTGAAACCAAGTGTGACAAGAAAAGCTGAATCAAAACCTGAAGTCCCCCTGAGCTGGGCACTGGGGAGGGCCCACTTTGAGTGCTGAGACCTGTCCTGGGCCCTCAGGACAAGGACACTGAAGGGCTGGGGAGTGTTCAGAGAAGGGAACAGAGCTGGGAAGGGGCTGGAGCCCCAGGAGAGGCTGAGGGAGCTGGGAAGGGGCTCAGTCTGGAGAAAAGGAGGCTCAGGGGGGACCTTGTGGCTCTGCACAGCTCCTGACAGGAGGGGACAGCCGGGGGGGTCGGGCTCTGCTCCCAGGGAACAGGGACAGGAGGAGAGGGAACGGCCTCAGGCTGGGCCAGGGGAGGCTCAGGGTGGACACCAGCAGGAATTTCCCCATGGAAAGGGTACTCAGGGCTTGGCAGGGGCAGCCCAGGGAGGTTTGGGGTGCCCATCCCTGGAGGTGCTCAAATAATGAGGGGATGTTCTTCCCAACATAGTTCAGTGGGAATGGTGGGATTCGGCCAAAGTTTGAATTTGATGATTTGGAGGAGTTTTCCAACTTTTGGGATCCTGTGACCACGAAAACCAAAGGGCAAAGAGCAGCCTGTGAGTTTGGAATGTGAGAAGGATCAAGCTCTGTCAACACCCCTGGCCCCCCATCCCCAGCCCTTCCCCAGGCAAAGCCCCCTGCTCCTTCAGCCTGGCCAAACCCAAAGCCACCTCCATGATCTGACTGAAGCTCTGCAAGGAATTAAATCCAAATGGGAGTGGAGGGGCTGGGGCTGATGGAAAATTCCCTCCTGTGACAGATCCTGCTGCACAGCCCTCGCTCCACACGGGTCCATTTGGGCAAGCACACGTGCAGGGATTTGTTTGGTGAAAATCCCAGCAGCTTTTCCAGGGATGGGAAACAGCAAGGGGAAGATGAAGCAGAGAAGTGTCTGAGGTTGGAAGATGTGGCTGGGGGTGTGTTCTGTCCCCATCTGTCAGAGCTGGGGCAGTTCTCTGCTGTTCACTGGGCAGTTTTCTTTATCTCTCCCACAGCCAATCCTCCCTCCAGGAGATCTCTTCTGTCCATGGCCACTGAGTGTCCCTGCATGGCTGAGAAAATTCCATCCTGCCATTGGGAGATGCTCCGCCCAGGGGCAGGAGCCAAGCATTCCTACCTGGATCCAATCTGAGCCTGGCAACACCTCAGCAGCCTTTGCCCACTGCATTCCCAGAGGAGCAGCTTTCTTCTGCACTGCATTCCCAGAGCAAGAGCAGGCCCATCTCCAGCAGCCCTGGAGCTTCAGAGGAAAACTCCCCCCTTCTCCAGGATCCCTGCTCCACCAGAGCCACCCCTGGCACTGCAGGAGGAGCAGCCACCATGGAATGGGACTGTGCAACACCCTGACCCACAGGGGCTCAGCTCCTCTCCTGACTCTGGCAGGGGTTTGGTTTGTACTATTGCATTTGTATTTTTAATTTTCCTAGAAAAGAACTGTTATTCCTCTTCCCATATCTTTGCCTGAGAGCCCCTTAATTTCCAAATGATAATAATTCAGAGGGAGGGGGTTTGCATTCTCCATTTCAGGGGAGGCTCCTGCCTTCCTCAGCAGACACCTGTCTGTTCAAACCAAGACAAGAAGTGAGGAGAAACGCCAGGGACATAAGCGAGTGAGAAAAAAGGCAGCTCTGGGTGAGGCACACGGGTGGAAAATTACAGAAGAATTGGGACAGAGGGGGAAAGCCTCATGTGGGATGGAGCAACAGAGCAGGAGCAGAACCTGGCTGCTGCCAGAGGGGAGATTTGGTATAATTCTCAAAAAAAAAACCAAAAAAAAAAACCAAAAAAGAAACAAACCCACATTTGAGGACACCCAGGGAGAGGTGGGTCACCTCCACATGGGAATGGGGACAGGAGATGGATTTACTGACAATGAAAGATACAAGAGAAGATGGAGAATTATTGGCTCTAAATGCTGGGTGCAGCATAATTCTCCCTAAAAGCCCAACCAGCCGGAGATTTTTACACTGTCCAGGTGAAAGAACTCGAAAATATCACTAAAACTCACAAAGGTTTTCAACAAAACTCCTTAGATGTGTTTTTATTCCACACAAATAAAAGCCAGGCAGCCAGATTAATCCTAATTAACCTGACTAGGTTTATTGCAGGGTTAAGAATCATTCACTGGCACCACAAGGGGTTTTTTTCCCCTCTCTCCAAACAGAATTCCCTTTGTGCACCTGCTTTTAACACCAGCCTGATGAGAGCACATCCCCGTATAATTCCATTATGGCTGGGAGAGGTTTCCTCCATCCACTGAAATTCAGGGAATAAATACAAAACCATGCACATTATGTTCTTTTTGCAGGGATATTTAAAGCTTTTCCCCTTAAAGCAAATCAGTTTTATGTCATTAAAGCCCTTGAAAATATCAAGTTGCAAGGCTTTGCTCCTAAAACTTCGTTTCCTCTCAATTTCTTGTGACTTTGGGGAAGGCAGGTCATGGGAATTGGCATTTCCCACTGGAGCTCACCCTTGCAGCCAAACTCTGGTGCCTCAGTTTCCCCCAGAATATGGCCATGGCATTTCAGAGGTGCTGCAAATCCTAATCCATGATCATTCCTAGGAAGTCTGAGGTTAAAACCACGGAGGGACTTTTTGTTTGTTTAAATTTAAACTTCCAGAACCAGTGGATGGCACAGAGAAAGCTGAAAACTGAATGCTCTGACAAACACAAGAGCAAAGCCCAGATTTAGACTCCTTCTGAGGGAAAAACAAGGAATTAATTCATTTTATTTGCACCTGATCACCTTTGGGGTCCTGGATTTGTTTTTATTTGCTAAGCCCTGACAGTCACAGGGACACCAGCAGTGACTGCCCACTGGAGTTTGTCCCTGTGGGCAGCCTGCAACTCTACCCCTTTACATTATAAATATATATCTGGTCTATAATAAAGCTTTTATTCCTTGGAAAGTCATAAATCTTGGAATTCTTGCCATCTCTACCAAAATGAACCTGTGCAGATACAGGTACAATCAGGCAGTGTTTGAAAGAGGGCAAAATTCCAAGGATTTGGAGCATCCACTGGACACCCACAGCTGCTTTAAACCCATGAAATGAACCCTGTTTGCATTTCTGCCCTCGGGGTCTCGGCCCCAAATCTCCTTGAGGAACGAGGGGTTGGCAAAGGGCAGCTCCGAGGGGTCCGTGGCCGGTGGGGAGTGAAGGAAAAGCCAAAGCTCTCCAAATCCACAGGGAAAAGATGAATTGTTGATTTTCTAAGAATGGTTTGGGCTGGAAGGGAAATTAAACCCATCCAGTTCCAACCCAGGGACACCTTCAGGCTGCTCCAGCCTGGCCTTGGGCACTGCCAGGGATCCAGGGGCAGCCACAGCTGCTCTGGGAATTCCATCCCAGCCCCTTCCCACTCTCCCAGGGAACAATTCCTTCCCAAAATCCAACCAACCCCCAGATCACACTTTCTTCCCTGTCACTCCAAACCCTGCACAGAACCAGGCCCTGACACCACAAATAAACTGATTTTTCATTACAAACGTTCCAAGCTGATGGAATTTCCTCTTTGGGACACAAATCCCACCCTCCCAGGGAACAATTCCTTCCCAAAATCCAACCAACCCCCAGATCACACTTTCTTCCCTGTCACTCCAAACCCTGCACAGAACCAGGCCCTGACACCACAAATAAACTGATTTTTCATTACAAACGTTCCAAGCTGATGGAATTTCCTCTTTGGGACACAAATCCCACCAGCCTGAGGAGCTGTGTCCCATTCTGGACCTTCTGGACCTTTTGCAAGGAAAATGAAGCATTTTCAGAGTGTCCCCAGGATATCCTGAGGTAGAAGGGACCCACCACGATCATCAAATCTTATTCCACAATGCCAAAGGGAAAATGGGAGCTCCAGCACAGGTTGGTACCTTTAAAATGGATTTGGAGGATGGAAAATAAGATTTTTTTCTTACTAAAATTGCTGCAGATATCAGGCTGGGACAGGCTGCAGGTGCTTCGGAGGCCAGGATTAGGAGTCAAAATGGTCTTGATAAATTGTAGAAATGGTCTGGAGAAACAAGAAAAAAAAGAAAAAGACACTTCAGGAATGATGGAGGAATTGGTGAGGCAGGAAGAATCAATGGCATGGCCACCAGGGAGATAAATACAGGCTTGAAAAGGTGAGATTTGGGAAATCTCAGGATTTACATGGGTCACAAAGTGACCAGGAGCTGAATATGAAATAGTGCAATAAAATAAACCAAACATTTGCTGTGATGCAGAGATAAAATGTCCAATAAATCAACAAAGGGAACTTTCCATCTCTTTGGCCCCACTGAGGTTCTGGTGTTGGACATTTCAGTCAAATCAGAGATAAATTCCCAATGAGGACAAGGAGAATGATCTGAGATGGATGGAGAGAGCACAGAGTGGAGATCCAGAGAGGAAAATCAAATTTGTGGCCTCATTTACAGTTGGAAAAGCCCTCCAGGACCATCCAGCCCAACCACAAACCAGCACCACCATGGCCACCACTAAACCGTGTCCCCAAGTGTCACACCCAGATGTTTGTGGGACGTTTCAAGGGATGGGAACTCACATTCCCAGTGTGGGGATTCATTTTGAGTGAAGACCACAGGGAGACATCACCCTGGCCTTCAAACCCACCCCAAAAGGCACAACAGAAAGGGATAAATCACCTGTAGGGTTTGTCAGGGGTGTCACAGCCCTAAATTGCACCAGGGACCCCAGGCTGGACACCAGGAGGTGTTTCCTGAGTGGGAATTCAAGGAATTGCAGGGCTCTCCAACACCTGGATCAGGGAATTTAAGGCACAGCCCATCAGGAGGTGGCTTTACCTTGGCCTCCCAATTTTCTTTGTTTTCAAGGGTAGAAAAACCCCTTAGGAAGCAACTCAGTGGCTCAATTACCCAAGTTAATTAACCAAATTAACAGCTGAGGCCGTGGCCCCTCCAGCACACCACACAGGCAGAGGGATCTGTCTGCACAGGGGAAGGAAGTAAAATTACATCAATTTTGTGGAGAAGAAACAGAGATTGAAGAGACCAAGATGTGACAACATCACCCAGAGGGCCAGGATCAATGGAGGGGTGCCCTGTCCAGTGGAATAATCCCCAAATGACCCTTTTAATTAGCAAAAAATTAAAAATATTCAACTCAAATATTTGCAGGTGCCCTGCACGTGACAGGATCTCCAACCAGTTGTGGTTTTGCACCAATCTGCCTTCCCACAGAGCAGGCAAAACCTTCCTTTGCAGGTGGAAGGCTCAGCAGAGCTGCTCTGATTCCTCAGCAGGAATCTCCCTGGGGCTGGGGCAGGGGGCACCGAGTGCCTGCCAGGATTTTAGCATTTCCACAAAGCCCAAAAGTAGATCCAGAGCAGGCTCTGCTCCCCCAGGTGCAGCAGAGGCTGCCACAGGTCCCTCCCTGGGCTGGCAGAGGGGTCCCAGCTCCATTTGGGGACAGTTTAAGCCAAGCTTGTCACCAACAAAATCTACCTTGGGCACAGCTGGGAACGGAGAGGTTCTGGGGTTTTCCCAGGGATCTCAAGAGGTCAAAAGGGAGCTCCCAGCATCAACCCAGGCACAGAGAAGCTGCCCCTGGATCCCTGGCAGTGCCCAAGGCCAGGCTGGACAGGGCTTGGAGCAGCCTGGGACAGTGGGAGGTGTCCCTGCCATGGCAGGGGTGGCACTGGATGGGCTTTAAGGTCCCTTCCAGCCATAATTCCATAATTCTGTGCTTCCCCATCCTATGGTTTGAGTTTTGCCTCACTTCCAGGGATCCAGGGGCAGCTCTGGGAATTCCATCCCAGCCCCTCCCCACTCTCCCAGGGAACAATTCCTTCCCAAAACCCAAACAACCCCCAAATCACACTTTCTTCCCTGTCACTCCAAACCCTGCACAGAACCAGCCTTGCTCAGGCCCTGACACCACAAATAAACTGATTTTTCATTATAAACATTCCAAGCTGAATGAATCCCCTCTGTGGGACACAAATCCCACAAGCCTGAGGAGTTGTGTCCCATTTTGGACCTTTTGCAAGGAAAATGAAGCATTTTCAGAGTGCCCCAGGGTTGCTGTTGGGCTCCTCTGCCCCCAGAGCCCTGTGACCTCGCCAGGCCTCCCCAGGCACAGCAGGATCTGGAATATCCATGTTTTCCTGGAAGATATTTTCCAGGAAAAATACTAACAATATTTTCT
>WBNO01006394.1:77090-105983 GCA_013400575.1 Peucedramus taeniatus | reverse complement strand
ATGTATTAATATTATAAATTATATACAACTCTGGTATCATTTGTGTACATATATATATACATGTAAATTCATATATGTTTCATATAAGCATTTATAAATAAATAAAAACATAAACACCACCACCAAATCAGCTTTGATTTGAACAGTGCAAAGCCTGTTATTTTAGAAGCACAATTAAATAGTCACAAGGACAAATACAGAACTCCATCTGGTGGCTTGACTAAGGAATCTCGTAACTGTTTTAAATTCTTGGTTTGCAGCTCTTAACAAGGAAAAACCTCAAGTGTTTTAAGGGTTATTTTTTGTTTTTAATTTCATTATGTTTTTAAAATAAAAGATGTCTTGAAGTTGAAAGTGTTTGGGAAGGTGGAGTTTTTTATTAAAACAATATACAAAGTAACATGAGCTTTAGCATACAAACCAAGGTATTAGTTCAGAGAGTAAACAAGAAAAACTTAATCTGGTCCTGTGAAAAAAAATCGCTAAGAAAAACTCTGTGAACAGAAGGTTTGACTGAACCACTATTTTCAAACAAAGTTTGCTATGGCCAATAATGCAAACATACTTCTTCCCACATCATGTCTGTGCATTGTAGCATTGCGTTTCAGACGTAATAGAGTAAAACTTCAGGAACAATAGATGCAAAATTACTTTTGCAATGTGAGTATGAGAAACTTTATAATTGCCACTTCTTAATGATCCCACTTCTTCTCATGAATCCTTATGAACTTACTCTGAGCTGAGGGAATCTCAAAGAAGTCATTTAAGCTCCCAGAACAAGTGCTCTGCTCCTGAGTCACCATGCCTTGGTGAAATCCAAGTGAATACATACAGATAATGCACATTTGCAAGAGCACTTGCAAGGGCAGCTCTCCAGGATGAAGGCTTCCTCCTTCTACAGCAGCCTACAATGCATTGCTAGTGTGATTCCAGAATGGATTACAAAAATGCACCCTGCAGCTCATGCACAAGTCCATGCTACATCTTACAGCCAGTCTGAACACATCTACTTGTTCCAAGCCTGTACTTTGTATCACTTTATCCTTCACGGACATATGGCTGTCAAGACAGAAAAGTTTTTTATGGGCTCCCTGGAAAATGACCAAGACAAGATCTGTAGGAAGCCTGAGCTGCCTTTAAAG
The DNA here is from genome assembly GCA_013400575.1 of Peucedramus taeniatus. Classification (NCBI taxonomy): domain Eukaryota; kingdom Metazoa; phylum Chordata; class Aves; order Passeriformes; family Fringillidae; genus Peucedramus; species Peucedramus taeniatus. The sequence goes on along the minus strand of WBNO01006394.1, from coordinate 104,841 downwards.
CACTAACCACGTTCCCAAGGCATCTTGCAGCTGGCAAAAAGCATGCTGTGCTTCACTGGCTGTCCTGTGCTCCTACGGACAGTATAGGCACATTATGTCTTCTGTTCTTGGCCTGAGCCAAGATCACTAGTTCTGAATAAAAGATATTTCTCTATTAACTGCTGGATCAATGCCAAAAATTCATGAACTACTGAACATACCAGATGGTAAAATTTTTGTTGCAACCCACTTGGGCTGAATTTAACAAATCAGTTATAAACAGCCCAGGGCTAAAAGAGGGTTCATTGAAATATGAAAACAATTTAGAGCAAGATTTCTAGTTTTCCCAATGTCAGCTTACAATTTCTGTTTCTTCCAGCCTGTATTTTCAAATCACAACCTTGGGGTCTCAGCTTACATAGAGACTTATAGAACAGAACACCAAGGTGAGCTGTTGCAGGAGAGCACTAACTTTTGCACACTAGAGAAAGAAGCACAGTTTAACAGCATAATTACTTCAAAATATAAATATGGCAGTAGTGCCTCCAGTGGCTTTCAGACACAGCAGTAGCTTCCTACCAACCCCCCCAAATAACACAAACAAGCCTGAATTTAAGATTAATTTGAATATTTACCAGATTTTCTCTGCCGTCGTCCAAGTAAATCTGTTACAGTTTTGCGGAATAGTTTAGCTTCTTCTTCATTAGCAAAATTAAGACCAACTTGACATGTCTGAAAAACATTAATATTTCCCCCCCCAAGACTAAGAAAATGTTTTAAAGGCGTTCTTAAATATTGTCTTACACCTTTCTAAAGGTATAACAAGAAAAAAATCACTGCAAATTTGGAACTAAGTCTCAGTGAAACATTAGGAACATCTGTCTACTAATCAAGTTTCTAATGATCACAGCTAACAGATACGAGCAAAATCTTGTAGTTTCAAATCAGAGGGGAGGGGAAAGGAAAATTTGTGCTTTAAGAATACATGGTATGTCATAAATATTATCTACAAGTCAAAATGTGTTTCATTAAAAAAAGTTGAAAATAAAGAACCACATTTTATGCTTCTGCATTATATATTAAATTTTCTAGTTGAGATACCACAAAAATTTCTTTAATAAATAAGCTTTTACAAATAATTCATAGAATTAATTAATAGCCTCAGTTACATTAAAAGAAAATGCTTTTCAAACCAAAGGCATTTTAAAATAGGTATTCAAAGACATTGAGACTCACATCTCCAGCAAAGGTATGAAAATATCCTCTAGGACTATTATATACAAAGTTATTGTACAGCTCCTGCTCCCACAATAATTTTCCATCCTGAAAAGAAAAAAAACCAAATAAAAAAGAATACTATAAAACTTCAGATGAAATTTCAGAGTTTAAGTTCTTTTACAATAGAACCTGTTAAGAATTAGACACAGCATAGTGTTAAAGATCTGCCTTGCTATTAACCTAATGGATAAGCTCAATCAAAATCAAAGTAAACCAGAGCTTGTTGAAGAGCTGTGAAAGCCTATTCCATTGGGTCACTGTGTTCTGTTCAAATTCCTGGATGTTTCCAAAAACTTCTTTCAAGTTCTACAACTCTGTAACAGTGATACTGAGAGCAGTAATAGCAAACAGTCACAAGAATACAGTGACAAAATAGCAACTGCAACAAAGGAGACTTCCAGTCTCCAGTCCTCATCTCAGGCTTGACTTAAAAAGTTAACTAAAGAGAATAAAAATCTCATTTTTTAAAGAAGTCTCATGTATTTAAATTACATTATAGTTCAGCATGCAAGGAAGAGGCTTCTGACAGAATCTTAATGATCAAGTGACCAAATCACAAAGTCAAATGCAAGTGCCAACTGGCAATCCTGAACAAATCTGAGCGACTTCAAGAACTGAATGCTGACAGATAAGGAGCTGTTTCCTGGCTGCAGAGATAATGGGAAGCTTTCCAAAGTCTCAACACAGTCAGCAGGACTTAGGTTTCTCAGCATCATTTTTGTTATGAAAACACATCTTGGACATTTTGTCTCTCAGTTCCCACTCTCTGGAATATTATAATAGGACACAGATCTTAAGTATGAGTCTATTTTTTGTGGAGGGGGAATGAAAGAAAAAGCCACCCACCCCACCCCCGCAAAAGTCAGAACACCCAACTTGTTTATCCTGCAGTTTTCACAAGCACCACACCAACCAAAAAGATTGTTTCCACCCATACATAAGACAGCACCTATTTCCTTAAACCATCCAAAGTAGTGACACCTGTTAAATTTTGACAGCTATCCATATCAGCGACACCATACTAATTTCCACTAATGTGACTAATCAGATCTGTAGAAGACAGCTTCTGAGAGCTGTAAGAATAATTGATATTTATTTCATCCACTAAAGAGGACATACATGAAGTTGTTTAAATTTAGAGTACCTGAAAAAGTAGCAATTACCTATTGATAACAACTGCAATAGCACAGCTTTAAGCACAACCACCTGAGAATTTCTATGAATGCATAGCTACAACCTATACTCATTGAATTCAAAATGGAGAATGAATACAACCAAACTTAAAGGCTCTGAAAAAGAAAGAAGATGCTTACCTTAATGTCAAATATTCTGATAAAATACGACCTCTGTGGATTGTCCTTTACAAGGCAAGCTACACCACAGCACTTCTTTGACCACATGGCATTGCGATCGGCTGCGTAAATCTGAACAACTGCTGAAGACATCGTCTAAAAAGAAAAGGTAGCTATTACTTTTAAGGAAAAAAATCATAAATTCTATAATTGATCCTTTCCCAAAGCATCTCTTAAGTTTCGTTCCTTGTTCTAGGCAGCAACTTTGCTGATTTCCCAGGTAATTAACACCATAAGGTTCAAATGGCCCCAAATCACTCCTGTGCTTTAGATTTTCACTTCCATGCAGGATTTAGACACCTTAAGAACTCAAATGAACTTCACATTCTTTTTAATGAAAAACAGTAAAGAAATTTTGCCTGTAAGAAGCAGATCAGTAACTATGGTGGTCACACAGAGTAGCCCTACTGTGCAAGGAAATGTCTGTTTAGTACTTCAAACTGAATACAAACACAATACTCAAGATGAAACTGTAAATTGCACAGTTCCTGGACACACTCCTGGGTACTGGAATGCAACTGGAAGACATTGCTTAATTGTTTAAGTGGTCTCTGGCACAATTTTAACCTATGCCAACTAGCGAACTCCAAAAATTCCTGGGCATGGTTTGAGAATTCACATGAGCTAGGCTCATTCCCAGCTGGCAACCAGAAATTGTCCTGTTCCCAAACTGAGAGATTTTAATAAGACATGAAGATTATTCCACACTAAAGTGCTTCAGTCACTAGAACATGATTGAACATATTTTCTAGTATATATGTGTCTTAACTTAAGAGTCCCATAAGGAAAGGAAAATGGAAGCCCGCAAAGAATATTTATTTAGCAGCCAAGTCATAAGGACATAAAGCTTAAATGATCTGTAATGGGCCAGACCAGAGGCTATCTAGTCTAGGATCTATACTCCAGCAGCACCAGATGCCAAAAGGTAGGAATACAAGAATATACCATTACAACTATAGAAGCATATCCCCAGAAACTGCCAGGTTGGAGCTTAAAGCTCTCCGGGCCAGCAGCACATACTGCCTTTTTTCTTTGTGAATTTGTCTATTCACTTTTCAGACCCATGTGAAATTCTGAGCATGGTAACACTGGACAGGATTGTGTTTCACGGTTTTCTTATGCACTGTGTGAATAATTAGCTCCTTTTATCTAGACTTTTGCCACCTGCTAGTTTCAGTTGATTTTCCCTCCTTACTCTCACACTAAGAGATGGCGTTGATGGCTTCACAGTTGTTCCTTTATGCTTCACATCCTTTTATAGATATTTGCCACACTTCTTTGGCCTCTATGCTCTCTTTAGGAAGTTCAGGAAGCAACACTAGTTTTATGTCATTCTTGTACCAAGAAAAAAAATCACACTACATATTACGTTTGTCACTTTTACATGGATATTAACTAGTCCTACTATGTCCTTCTTTGCATAGGGATGAGACTTATGCTATATGAATCCAGTTTGTTAGCTCTTTGAATATAGGGTCACAATAATAGTTTTCTGCTCTGTTCTCTACTTATTTCACTATCAGTCAAAAAGTAGCATTGCCTTTATCACTATGAAATATTAAGCAGATGTTATTTTAGATCTGTTATAGTTCCAAGATCTTTCTGGATAACTTATACCTAATCTGAGTAACGGGCTCTGTATTAGGTTTTCCCCACCTGCTCTACAATGATTATTTTGCCTTTATCAACACTGACTACTTGCTCAACAGTAGACGTCTAGAATGCAGGCATGCCTTCTTGCATTATAAGATCATCTACTAAATATCATTGTCACCATGGTCATACTTTTCAAATGGCTTAAAACCCCAACAGAATAGCCTAAGTTTCATTGGATTTTTTTAAATCAAAAAAGCTTCAGTTTTGTTATTCAGTTAAAATAGAGTCAACATAATATAGTCAGACTGACAGCTGCACCTTAGAGGAGTTATATAATCTTTGCCCAAGCACTATGATGCTAACTTTCACAGGCCAAGATATATTTCTGTTTCTCTTTGAAGCCACCTCGTCAGAAGTTGTCAGACTGACTACTAATCTTGCTGGTAACCTGCAGAAGAAGTTAAAGCACGATTGTCTGATGAAGTGCTTTGTAGTTGCTTCCTCAAATGCACTACAACTAAGTGTGGAATAAAACTTCTCTCCCTCTAACCTGCAGAGTAATATGAGTAATTTAACCATAACTGCACTAGTCAGATAAGTAAAAAGGATCTAAGAATTACCCATACCACCACCACACAATGGTTATATCTGCAACTTAATGTAATCTAAGAGATGCCATTTTCCCCTCTATGTTGCAAACAGGCAATGAGTTAATTTTGGACACAGCCAGGCAGATTATTTTCAAAACCTTTGCTCCTTTAACAGCCTCTCCCACTCATTTCTCCAATACTGTCCACTTGTTAAACTGATAGCCTTATAGACACAAGACAACACACTGGAGCAAAACGGGCTGTTCTACAGTTCAAATTTAAGCACAGCAACTATCTCTGCCACCCCCGCAAGAAACCTTCTCAATACTCCAAGACAAGTCCAGCTTCACTAACCTCTACCCAACAAGACTTCTCACAGAAATGGGTGGTCTTGGCATGAATTATACAACTTAAAGTCAAGGCAAAGGAGACAGTGACCTGTGTCAAGACATGGCTCCCTATGCATTGCTCATTATCATATCTAACAGCAAAAGCACCAACTGGAGTATCTGGGTAAACCAGTAACTGTCGTAACTTGACAACTGCTTATAAAACCTGGAACCAACGCCTACCTCGTTGGTAGTGAGTATGAGGTACAAAGAAGTACAAAGAAGTATATTACAAAGAGTGTGTCCTCATTCTGCATAATCATAATATATTTAATATACACTTGGTTACCCTGTGAGTAGAGCTTGATTTAGAAGTTAGAAAACAATTTCACTGAATCTAAAGTAGGTTTTGTTTTGAGGTCTACCAAGTTCAGAGTTCAATTGCATTTTAATTTACTCATTAGCATTGTACAAATTCCTAGTGTTGACAAGCTGCAATGAGGCTTTTGGATATTAGAATATAAAGTTACAAATTCTGCTGTCATACCACTGAAATTTTTTTATTAAAAGGGCAATAAAGGAAAAAAATACAAGGTATATTTTGGGAGGCAGGGGGAGGAGGACAATCAAATTCAACTCCTTTTACTTCATCCCCTGTTCATTTTCATTATGTAGAGCAGTGGTGCCAAGCTTTCTGCTATTCAGCTTCTGGAACAAAGACGGTAAAAGTAATGATCCACAACATTTGGAAATTTACACAGACTCATGCTGAAATTTAAAACTTGAGAAAATAAAGCTTTATTTACTGCTATTGAATATGAATCCTAGCCACACAAATTCAATTTAGAAAGTTCAAATTTAATTGCATAATTGCAGCATCTGAGAACATTTATACAAATATCATATTTGAGTATTCTACTGCATTTACAGAGTATTTACTGTCTATTTTGAAGCCAATTAATGTACCCAGTTCAGTTTCTCACAGCATTCTTGAAGAGAATCTTGCATTTAAAAGTATGGGTTCTTTTATATGTAAATATTTCTTCAGAGTAGGTCAGACCATTGATTCAACATAATGATTATATTTTTTTCTGACAAGTAGTAGTTAATTTGTTACTACTGTATTTTCAGGAGGAGGATTTTGAAGTTATCACTACTGCTTTTTTAAAGAGTTTTGGTGAGGACCTTGTCCTTTTTATATAGCTGTATGTCTAGAAAAGGTACATGGGGAAAGAAATAAGGTAGTCCTCCAAAAACTGATGGGCTGTGGAGGTGAAAACCAACCCTGCTCTGCTCCCTCTACTTTTTCCACAGTCAACCTCCAGCTGGAGGACATACCATTGATTCCAGTAACCTGTCACACCCGTCAAGCTGATGAGCTATGAAGCAGCAAGTCTGAGTTGTCAGCTGTACACTCACTGGCTGTCTCACTGGAAGAGCTGGTCCTACCCTTCGACCCATACTGCAGGATATGTGGCATCAACAAAAGGCTCATGAGAACACCTTCTGCCTGCAAAACCGAGCCACAACCAGTCATCACACGTTTGCAGGATGTGATCACAACAGCCACTGACAGTTTCCGACAGGGCAGCAGAGAGCTGCATACTTTGATCGGCTTATGGTGTGAACATTTGCTGCAGTGGCCTGTCAAGTTAATGACTTGCTGTAACTCAAGTGTTTCTCAAAAAACAGTGAAGCAAGCCAACCCAGATGGTGGCATATCTCATTACAAAACAGAATCATTACAATGTATGGCTTATGGCTGACAGATATTAAAACACAGTGGGCCAAAAGTCACAACAAAGAGTGGCAGCAAGATGAAATCTGCAAGATATTCAGCCACCTCAGTATACAGCAGAACAGAAAGCAAGACCCATTTGAATGTTTTTTTTTTTCCAGTGTTTACACACAGCTGAAAACAGGTTGTGGTGCAAAGATCAAAGGCTCATAAAATTACTTTGGTTGGATGTGACCTCTGTAAGTCTTCCAGGCCAAGCTCCTGCTCACAAAAAAGGTAATTAAAAGCCTAGAGTTTATTTGCTCAGGGTTCTGTCCAGTTAAGTTTAAGGGCTACAAAATCACCTTTGTGCTTAATAACTCCCATTTTGGTGCTTGTACAAATGCATCTAGGTTTCATGTATTTCTCTAATGGTTCAGTATTGTTATGTGTTACATGTTGACAGTACTACTGAAAACACACTAGCATTAACTTTCAGCCTTTTCCTAATTTTAAGATGGGTTTTTTTCCCATAAAGGGGCAGAATCATGCATACACACAGAAGTTAATCACATGACAGGTGCTTTTCTCAAGTTATGACCCATTTGAATGTAAAATGTCTTTTTATTTATTTGTCTGTCACAAATAAAACCAGGAAAAAAAGATTTTAAAAAAGGTACTTTGTCCTGTAATGCAAGAATGCAAGTAGTAGCAGTTGCTTTCAAGCAGAGTAACCTCTTGAAAAAAACCATGCTTATACAATGGCTGTAGCTTCTTCACCAAGTCAGTCTGAGAACTTTTGGCTCAATTAGTTACTTTTACATTTCTGTGGGTAAAAAGCAAGCTATGGTGAAGAGTTGTGTGCAATCCAAACCCTGTAAGAATAGAAATCAGTATTTCTCTTCTCTTTTCCCTAAAGCAGGTATCTGGAAACATTGTCCTAATCAATACTAGAGCTGGTGAGAAGATACCTATGGCAGGTATTTTTAAGGCATGCTATGGTGGAAGTCTTCATTATAGCTAAGCCAACATGTTGCAGCCTGAGCAGATGATGCTGGGTGCTCCTGGGTAACACATTTCTTCTTTACTACAAGACCAGGAAGATGGCCCGCAGTTTGCTTCTAGGGTGACTGTTCAAGAATGAAGAGCTGTTGCTATTCTCTGACATTACAGCAGCTGTAACAGTTTTCCTCAGAGAGCAGGGTCCAGGCATGCTATCAAGTACCATTTCACCGTAGAAATGCTTAGTAAGGCCTAACTTTAATCTTGACCATAAGAACAGCAGGAAGCTTCAGTACCAAAGCAATCTCTAATAGCCTAGCATTAGCTGAGTCAGGAAAGAACATACAGAAACAATATCATTAAGACTGAGAATGAGAAAGACAAGAAGCAGAAGTGAGACCATGCTCCATAGAAAACTGACCTTCATTCACAGAAAATTAGGCAATCAGATAGAATTCAGAGGCTGACTTTTTTTTCTCCAGATGACAAATATTCTGAAGGAAAAAAACAACCAAAATAAAGCACTGACTAATCAAGCAGAGACAGCACTTGAAATCTTAGGTGTTTTTCTAAAATAAGCTTCAGTTTTAGCAATTACACTTTTAAATGCTGGAACTTTAATTAATTCATGTTATTCAACGCAAATACAATTGTAATTAGACAGTGATAATAACTCCCTGTTGTTTTGCAATTGCCTTATCTTCAGTGTCATAAATATATGGAGCTTCCAAAAATGTTTCTGTAGTGCTCCATACAACTATGCAGTTTATCTCATCACTCAATACAGAAACATAAAATCTGCTGTAGGGACCAGGCACCAGAACTTCCACCCCTTTCTCAAGGGAAGATTTCAGTGCCCTACACAAGCAAGCTCTACTTGCTCTTTCTGGAAGTTTAATTTTCCTTTTACACAGTGGTCCTGTTTCAAGAAAAAAAATGTAGCTTTTTTCTTGGCATTGAGGAGTCTCCTGTCATGTGGGAACAGTACGTTCCCTTCCTGCTAGGAAGGGCTGATAACCCACTTCCAGGAGGAACGTTCTCTCCACCATGCACTCCTACAGAAGGCATGCACTGCAACCTCTCCTAACAGCAATTTTAAACAGATTGACTAAGCCTGCCACTATTGAAATGACCCCAAAGTAATTAAGCCACATAAGAAACATGCAAGTCACTTCCCTAACAATTGCAACATTTTAAGTAGAAGCAGCATTTGCTAGAGTAGACGAAAAGACTTCCTAGCACTTTTACAGAAACTTAGAAGAGTTTAATTAGGTTCAGAATCCTGCAATATTTATAAGCCCTGAAGAATAGGTAAGCCAACCTTCTTAAGCATGGGTGTCTAGTATGATGGTATAGGTGCAATTCAGGCCTAACAGCGAGAAACACAAACACAAATTAACATCACCACCAAATTTTAAAAAGCTCAGGAAGTATTCACAAGTGTCAACTTGTAATTACTTTTCAGTTACAGATGGGAAAGGATTGAGATGGGAAGAAATTGGAGAGAGAAAGGACTGGTGATGCTGAAGGCAGACTACTCTTGCTTACTGTTGATACCTTTATATGAAGGCCTGCAAAGATTAGGGCCCCAGATGAGTCAATAAGTACAACAGATGCATCTAACTGTCTTTTTGGGCTTTTCCCCTCTAAAAACAGTGTTATCAGGCTATTTATGGTTACTGCACCTTGCACAAGATGCGTGATGGCACTGTCCTGATAGCATGCACACACACACACGCGCATGCTAAAAATACTCTTCAAGGACTCCACAATATTTTGACTACAAAATTAGATTTTCGTCAGTCAGATTTTGCAACTCTCTGACTGGTTTCTTAATTTGTTTTCACACCAGGTTGCCTCCAGAATCTTCACAACTGAGTCTAAATGTGACAGCATTCATCCTCTGGGGATTTGACTACTACTTTATTTTTAATTTGGACAAGCTGTGATTACTTCAATTTTTAAAGCTATTACAGCTTCTGAAGATATATTTAGCAAATTACTAAGAATCTCTTCTTTAAAGACAATTGTGTATTGCAAAAAATCTACCTTCAGCTGTTACCAACACAATTTTAAACTAGTTTCCCACAGAAAAAAGACATACAGAACTTCAGAAGTTTACTGGCAGATTTCAGTAAGTTAAGCAGCTAGAAACAATCATCTAATTTTTATGCCCTTTACAGGGCACTGTTTTCCAAAGACCAACTGATTGCTCCAAAGACAGGAAAACTAAAGCAAGACCTCAAATTATTTGACAGAACTGACAAAAGAAAGCCTTTTGTAAATATCCAATCACATGAGTTAGACTTTATTTTGTGCAAATCGAAAAATTACTCAGCTGAAAACACTGAGGCCTCACCAGTTCTACCACTTGTGAAATTATTTGCTACAATTACCAAGTGTTCAATTTTAAGCTTAAAGCTTGCTTTTCATTTAATTAATTTTCCATTATTACCCGCTCATTTAAAAATGCCGCATATATAGATGCCAAGAAAATAGTAATTTTTTTCCACCTATACACAAAATTAGGCTATTCGAAATAAAGCTACTGTGTAAGAGATGTTGTTTTTTCTTATTTGAAGGCAGAAGGAAGAAAGAAATTTTTTTGGAAATAACAAAGCCACTTCAGATATTTCCTATCACTTCTGAAACATGGGAAGACAATTCCGCGTCTTTTCCACATAACCAAAACATTTAAGGAATTAAGACACCAAAAATTTAACACCTAAGAACAGATGCCCTGTCTTGCCTGTGCCCTGATAACCAGACAAGTCAGCTGCAATATCCTTACTGAAGATCTTCTATTGACGTGAAGAAGGTACCAGTGATCATTAAGTGATGTTACAAAAAAGGGATGAAACAAGGTACTGCTGTTTGACAATCTAAGCCATAAAAATGCTTGTCTGAACTTATGTCTGCTGTTGTCCAGTAAAGAGATCCTTCACTCCTAATTCTCAGTCAGCCAGTTACAGACAGCTCACATTTTAATGAATGTATTCAGATAAAAATTCATTTGCCTTTCCAGTACCTCCCACAACCCCCCAGTTAAGTTAGAGCTGGCCAACTCCTTTTCAAAACATTGCCCAATGGTGGATCACAGAAGACCAACAATTAAGGTGTGGGCAAACAGCATATAAAGCCTAATCAAACAGCACATAATTAAGAGAGACATTCTTTTACCAGACACAGCATGAAGATATTTTTAAATTCTACAACCTCTGTTCAAGACAGCACATGGAAGACTTCAGCCTTCCAGAGATATGATATAACCATAACCACAAGCATGCTGCAGATTATAATATTCCAAGCTATCTCAGTCTAGCAGATCATTTACCAGCTGACATACACAACCTGGGGTTTCCACTGATGAGCAAACTGAACACCGTCACTTCCTGTTTACCTGCACAGCAGCACTCACTGAGCTGCACCTCACTGCTTACTGCTGCTGAAACCTTGGCTGGCCACAAAACAGCACACACAGCAAAACAGTTACCTGTGTTCTGGAGTTGAAGTTGTTCATATAGTTACTTTCAGAAATAGAGAATATGCTGCATACAGGCTTTCCATAAATTTGTCACTGTCTACTGCCACAGAACTGAAATTCTCACTAAAGACGACATTTTGTCTTGCAGTTCCACTCCCTCTCCAGCCTCCCAAGAAACACTCAAAGCATGTAAGACTGTTCTTACCAAAGCTCTGGGAATTTTTACATGAAACGCTGAAGTCTACCTTTCAATTTTGATCCATTTTAAATTTATCAAGACTCCCAAGACTAGGATGAACCCTACATAACCAGACCATTGTACAGATACAGATTAACCAGTTCTCCAAACTATGTTTCAGAGTCATACACAGAAATTGTAGATTCAAGTCAAGAATCACAAGTTTCATGCAATGCACAGAATAAAATTTGAGTTCTCTGTTTTGTCCTGTTCCACTGCCCATCCAGCTATAAGAAAACCCAGCCTCTTACCCTCAATATTCCCTTCTCTTCTATAGCAACTCACTGCCTTCATGCATTAAGATCCTCTTTCTTCGGCCTTCAATCATTCCATTCTCTACAAAGTAACATTTTCGTAGATGCTACATACAAGCAAATCCTCATAGCCACTTTAAAGATATGAGAGTGCTTCGAGAAAAAACATCAGAATTCAGGCCCATTTTTTTAAAGTTAGATTCACACAGCTCCTTAACAACCCACTCAGTGATACAGGTATCATGAAGTTCACAAGTAAAAATCTGCAGAACAACAGTAAATTGATTAAGGAAAGGATGTGAAGCATAAATCTCAGGAATTCATTAACTATCCCTGGAACACCCATTAATGAACCCTTGAAAATGCTATTCAGCATCCACTTGGTACTTCCAGGTCCAGATTTAAAAAACAGATTAAAAAAAATGAGTATTTGTTTTGCAGACATAATGTTTAGGTGAACTTCACTTACGATCTTTACACTTGAAGACAGAAAATAATATGGAATTTTGACTTTTGATACTTAGAAAAGATTGAAATAAAGCAGCTTAAATTGCTTTAAAGAACTCTTTTATAAGAGCACATTAATTACATGCCAACATAAAACAAAGAACTCCCTTCAAAATATTAAGAAATATGAGAAAAGGCTATTAAAAGTAAAACCTCTTTGAATAATAGCCAGCAACTGGTCTCGCAATTGTGTATACAACTTATGTCCTGTCCTGTAAAGCAGACTCAATCCAGTTACATAAAGGTACTTAGAGATGCAACTCCCCCTCACACTTTCACCGTGCCACAATTCAACATGTATTAATTCCTCCTTGAGCAGTTCACATTTAAACAGAATAGTTATGGCAATTCAAGTCAGAGACAAGAAAACATAACTGCATGTAAGATTTTTTTTTTTTTTTTGTAACTGAATTTGTATTCAGTAACTGAATTTGCTATGAATAGTTATTCCCAGTGACAAGTCTTAAAAAGCTGATATACTATGGGGGGAAAAAAAGGCATGAAGATGTGTTAGTTCTATGACCCCCTGCCATATTAAAAGTTTATTGCAGGATAAAACATGAGACACCAGCTGAATGCCCAGGAGACTGCTGTTTTCATTTTGTTCTGGCAATAAGAAGTTGCATGCTAGTGTTTGTTTGTCCCCTGTGCCTCACTTTCCTCATCTGTAACATGTAAGGGAGACATGGACCTCTATCTTTGTAAAGTGCTTTGAGAACTACTGGTGAAGAAGTATTACGCTGTCACAGACAGAAATTATTTTTGGAGGTTGTGGGATATGTGTCAACATGATCTTCTCTGCTAATAGCACAGGTTAAGACAGGTAAATTTCCACATCTGTTTTAGGTAAGGAAATGGAGATATTCTTTCACCATGGGGGATGCCCCTTGAGTCTAGTGACATTTATTACAGCTAACAGTTTCAATTATCACTGCCCAAAGGGGCTCCTTCTTTGCAGGTACCAGCACTACATTTACCAATGTGCTGAGGAGGCCAAAAGCCACTTAGATTCATGTCTGTAAACAAACTTTAGTTTGGAAGCAGTGTCACAGAATGGTGGTCTTAGATGGCCGAATGTACATAGATCTCAGGCTTATGATTTAAAACACCTATTTCTATTCTAGACTAACCATGGCTGCAAACTTTTGTAACAAAATTACTAATGCTTTTGTAAGTCACCATCACATTTTTTACACAGTACACTTAACTTGTGATTCTTAAGATGGAAGACTGAAGAGTACAATGCATACGACTCAAAACTTCCCATGTATCTGGAATGTCTCAGTGGTCTTTTCCATTAAAACCCCTGAGCAATAATAATCTGTGAAGTCTCAGTACGTAGGCATTGAAAAAAATGTAAAACAATGCCTACAATGACAATGTAAGACCAAAAAAAAAGCCATTTTGAAAACTGGGCACTCTAGCCTAGTTCTGACAGCCCTTCAATAATAAGGACAATCTCATCATCCCCATATATATAGGTTCATTTACAAAGGATTAAGGCTACATTGAAAAATGCTAGGGAGAATTTACTTCAGCTTTTGGCATAGCTACTTGGTCCCCTAAACTCCCCTAGAAGCTGAAAACTCCACTGTAGCATGGCCTTTGCAGCTCAAGATTTGCATTTAAACTCTCAGGTCAGCTATTACAAACCTTCAATTTCTACTACTAAAGAAAAGCCACCACCAAAAAATAATTTGTATTTTTGCTACACTCTCCCCCTTGACTGTCTAAATGAGTAGTACAAAGGTAATTTAGTGTAGTTTATTGAAGGGAAAAAACACTCAACCTTAAGAAAAGAATTGCTGAGTTTGCAATATTCAATCCCCAGGGTGAAAAAAGAAATACAACTGAGCTCTGCCAAGCTGGGACTTAATAAAAAGTTCAGAGTAGGAATTATTTTGAAATTCAGATATTAACAATGGAGTTGACAATTTCCTTTCTGAACTTACTACCCACTATCCAAAAATAAATGCAGAGGGCTGCTGAATGGGAAAGCTCCTTCCCTGAAGCCAAAATTCTTCTGCAACTCCTTATGGTGCCAGAATGTTTCTTATAATGAAATTGCCTGCTTTACTGAACACACCTAGAAGAGCAAAAACTGTAAAGAATCTACTTATTTAAAGTTAATGAAAAAGTGTTTATTAATATAAGTCAAATGTTGTACAGAGAGGGAAGCAGGATGTTTCCACTGCACTTAACACTTTGATGTCCATATCCAGTCACCAGCTTCCAGTTCAGAAAAAAAATTAAAATATCATACAATACTTATTTTTTCTTTCAGTACAGAGCTCGTAGTACAAGTTCACATAACAAAGAGGAGGAACAGATACAGTTCTCAATCTTAATTCTTAAATATTAATGTCTGGATGATCAGAACAAAATCACCCTCATCTTCATTTGAAGACAGTTAGCTCCCCATAACTGCTATGTTCCTGTTTGTAACTTCTGAATATTGTTCAACAGCAGTAGCATATATGCTACATGAAAAGTTGTGTACCCACCTGAATTTACAAGTAATATAAAAATTATTTCATTCTACTTACAGCAGTACTAGTAGTACTAGACCCATGTGAGAAACAAAGCTTACAATAAAGAAAATCAATATTTATTAGACCGATATCAGAGTTAGAATCCACAAAGTCACATCAATATAATTAACATGGACACAGTAAAGATATTTTAACAACTCTTAGGACAAAAAACATTTGTTTCAAAGAAGATCTAAAAGAAACATCTGGTCTGAAACTGACCTTTAAGCTTTTTGGTGAGTATTGTCTGAATTAATAAGTCAATATAATACAAAATACTAACTTAGATGAAAAAAATATTAAGATAGCTTTGCTTGTGATCACAGTGAAGTTGTAACACTGACAACCACCAATCTGTGTTGCACTGCAGTCCAATAATCAGTATTATTACCTTAATCAAGCATCAGATTTGAAGCATTACATGCTTCAGTTTCTGAACTACTTTTCTGCAAGTCTCCAAGTCTGTTGAGGAGCTGAAAGAGGCTAACATGCTCAAAGTTACTGGTTCCTGCTGCTTGGGAGAACTGGCAACTGCTTTCTTGTCAGGTCAGGTGTTTGTCACTATTCTGTAAACCTCCACTTCTGCAATAAATTACAATGCTTTTATGACAGTATAAAACCAGCAGGTAAATTTTTACACCATACTAACATAAAAATGTACACAATAAATGTTATGCTAGTTACAATCATTGAACAGATAGAAGTTATTTGTGACATAATGATTTTTTGTTCATATGTGTAACTTTTGGAAACAAGATATTCCTCTGTAAGGGCACTGATGCACCTTAAATCCCAACGACTGAAAGAAGGTACCCCTTGACAAAGCAGACTTTTGGGGTTTCTGTGTGGATATTCCCTTCCTTTGTGATCAGCTGATTACTTCAACTGCTCTGAGCACCTGAACAGCACCAATCTGTTAGTATAGAAACAGAAAACTCTTGAAGTATGAAAGGTAATACCACTCCCATGAGTATAGAGTTTAGACAAAAAACAAGCTAGTAACTTCACTAAGACAGAATTCAAGAAAAATGACACTCTACTCAAGAGACTTTACATGAATATAGAAATAGGGTATGTCTCCCAGTCTCCTGAAATAAATTATTACAGGTGTGGGACCTACATAAGAGCAACTTATGGCAAGAAGTTAAGTATGGTTGCTTGTATAGTTGATATGTAACAGATTTAAGCCTGTATAACTGGGTCCTCAAAAGACCTAGAAGATAAATTGGCAGAAGCTTTAAGACTGTTGTACAAACACTTCCTATAGGAAGATGGTGATGGAGGGTGCCAGTAATACAGCTGGATCTTGAGAAAGCCTTGCAGGGGGATGAGGGGCTTGGGGTAAATAAAATTTTTTTAATTTCCTGATATTCTAGTATCCATTCCCAGGCACACAGAGCAGATTTACAGAATAAATTGAAAGCTAGTCAGCTTCACCAATGGAAGTGTCCCCCTGAACATCTGTTACTCAAAAGTGCATCCTTCAGAATGCCACTGCCATCCATGATGTGCAATATGATACACAGCTTGAGAGTTTTTTACTAGATTATGTGGAACTAACATATCTAAATCTGCCAATCCCCACATAAAAGCTTCAGTTCTGCAACAAATGCAACAGTCCTCTGCAGAATTCCAGACTCCAAGAAGTAACATGTCAGTCAGCTCATTCCAGGACTAGGTCACTCTCACAAACCAGGCACCACGCTGCACTTAAAGGTGCACCCAGAGCACCTGAATAGAAAACAGCCTTGATGACGGATGGCAGACATTTGTATTCATGGCTGATTTGTTTATCTGGAATAAGCCAACTATGCAACACCCTTTGCTAATTCAGACTTGAATCATAGAGATATTTTTTGTATGTGGTGTCCTTGGAGAAGTTATTTCCAGTCAAATGGATATTGGTACTGCATCACTTCATTACTAAAACAATTATTGCAGCCAGAATTGACATGCAAGTCACCATCCTGAAATAAAGCCTAAAAATACAGCTGCTCTGAACCAAATGCTACCTGTTGTAGGAGAGAACTGCTTGCACAGCACCAAGCCTCACCAAGGGACCAGTTCCTGCCAGTGCTGACTTATAAAAGTGACATTGGGAAAAAAATATGGCCTGAAGGGAGAGAGGGAATAACCAGACACTCAAGGGGAAAAAATGATAAAATAAAAACTTGAGAGAAGTGTTTATAGAACTGAGGCATGCAAACCCTATCTAGCAGATCTTGTCGACATAGAAGACAGAACAAACTGCAAAGTTTCCTGAGCTCACACCTTTATACCCCAGACAGAACCAATGATTAAGGTGAGATACCGGAACAGAGTATGTGATGATTAAACTATCACTAATTTCACTACCTGACATCCTAGAACAGTCTCTGGAGCTCAATCAGGAAACAAATTACTGCATCTGAGCTGATGGGAAACTGCTACAACACTCCAAAATGCAGTTAAGATTCTAAGAGAACTAAGCACATCCCTGGAGGCTATGAAGATGCACAGAACTTTTCTTAAATTACTTACAAACTACTCATCAGAAAAGAAATCTTCAGACAGGATGCATTTTCTTAGGCCATTGTTCTGCAAACAAGAAGTGAAGTGAAAGAAATGCAGCATCCTTTAAGGTCATCCTTGCTGTACCTCATGCAATCTGTAGAAGCACAGCTACAAGTCAGCTACATCTCCTTACGAGAAGGCAAAATCTTTTTTTTCCTCCTGGAATCAGAGATCAGAAACCCTATGAGCTTGTGTTCACGGTATCAGTATCAAATAGACTTGATAATTTGTCCACTGCAGCAGGTGATTACGTGCACAGGCACACTTTCGTCTGCTGTAAACTCTAGGCACCTACATTTTCTCAGGTTTCCAAAAGCAATTTCTAGGAGCAGAAAGACAATATTGAATTTTGCTACTGGCAAGAAAAACAGGTTTGACTTGAACTTAACGTCAAAGCAGACAGTTATGAGCACAGCAGCAGAGCTCACACTTATTCTGGGATCTACATGCTACTGACAATGCTACTGACAGTTCACATCTTCCTATCCCCAGAACTGCTTTTGTCTCCTAGTGGATTTCCCTGGGTGTGGAGATATGAGTTACTAAGACCTGGGCCACTTTCTGGATATGATGGGAAATGGTGAAGAATGCATATATGCAAAGAGGAACAAACTCTCTTCCCAACACAACACAAACTGGGTAATGATGACCCTACCCCATATGATGTACCAGGAGCTGTTTACACCATTCTAATCTCAAAACCACACTCATACTAATTTGAGCAACTACTAGGCTAGCACTCAAAACTGTGCCAGGAAGTATGCCAACAAATTGAACACCATGGACGGTCATGGAACAGTGCCTGGGTTCATGCTACTGCCCCACTTAGGTTTGTTAGCACAGCTGGCTGGCAGACCACAGGTGAGAAAAAGGACAAGATGCATCCTTCTGCCATCAAGCTTAAATGTTAGCAGCAACATAAAGGTATGGTCTAGACAGGCCAGTGTGAGAGATGGACTCCCTGATAACACAGTGTGAAGCCTGGAGCAGCAGCATGAACACTTTTTCCATCAACAAATTTCCATAAACAATGTGAAAAGAGGACAGAGAAACAAACAGGATTTTTTCTCATTTACAGGCAGAAAAGACCAGAGATGTTCAAATAAGCTTTTAATTTAAAGCCTCAATGATGAACTGAGGCATTCAAAGCAAGACTTTCTAAATGACATAAAAAAATGAAGTTAAAACCATGACATGGAGTGAGATCTACATATCCCAGCAAAACATTTGGCACCAAATCCATCTCCATGCATCCTATCAAACAAAACTGTAACACAACTATAGGTATATTGCATCTAGATGCTTGAACTAAAGCAAGCAAGGTTATGACCTGAGTAGAAACAACAGCTGCATTATCCATCCCTCAGGTATAGAAATACTGGTCCCTGATTATGATGTGGACAAATCTCTTAAAGACAAAACTATTTTTTTAAATAAAAAAATGGTTTATTGAATTGCTACGGAGTTCTAGACATCAAGTGCAACCAGCACTTCCTCTTGCAATCACACTTTATATTTAAAGCTAGTTCCAACTACACAAACTGAGCACATTGCTAACAGTACAGTGTACCACAAAGAGGCCAACACTGTTTAAGAAAGGTCAAAATTACAACACTGTTGTATGGCTAAAAAATATTGGTTCACATAACATGACACAAAATTAAGCCCAAACCCAGCATTCTTAAAAACTGTTAATTATCAGGTTGATAAAAATATAAATATCCAGTTATAAAATTAATTTCATACCTGAGATAGTCTTAACTAAAACCTAAAGCAAATAATGAAAAAACAGCCCTGCATTTAATTTGTTAGAAACTACTGCTTCCTTCTCTGCAAATGCAAGGGGAAGCTTTTGCCTGTGGTATTGCACAGAACACACACACCACTACCGGATGTTCATAGTTTTCTTCCTCTTTTCAGTTAACCACAAAAATCAAGCACAGTTTTACAGAGAGGAGCTTATTTGGATGCCTTTGTGTATATTTAGTGTCATAAGCCAAGTGATGTTTCTGTTTGCTTTGGCTGACTGAGGGGGAGTAAAGGGAAAAAATGTCTACTTAGAAAGAATGACCACATCTTAGCTGTGCTCAGAGAGAGCTGTCACATGGTTAGAGGAGCAGGAAATAACTTGCAGTTCAGTTGAAGCAGGACTAAGCAATTCTGTGGTTTCAAATCTGAGCCTGTAGAGTTGCTGAAGCTGTATCTTCCAGTACACAGTTTCTTAATATAGCAGCTTACAAACTGGAGAGTCCAGTCCTGCCTGGAGAAGCAGCAGTGAAGGGTGGAGCAGTGCAAGAAGCCTGAGGAATACCATACTCCTGTTTCTGTGTACCCTTCTCATACCCACTAAAAGTTCTCTTCCCTACAACGACACTAACAATGACTTTGGCCAGTGAAGACAAATATAGGTGGGAAATGTGTAATGGCCAGGTCTCAGGCTCCAGTGCACTCCATGTCCGCAGCAGCAAAAGCTGCCTGCCATAGACATTGCCTCCTCTCCTCAGGACTTTCCTTGTGCAGGCTCTGCTGAGCTATAATACCTGCCATGTCTATCTCAGCAATGTGTATGCATAGGACTACACATCTGATGAGACAAAAATCAGATCCCCCTTTGCTCATCCTCAAGAACAGAGGAGCTGAGGAACTGAGGAGGGGGAATAAGGGAGCAGAGGGGAGAATGGTGAGGAAGAGAGTCAGTCCTACCTGCAGATCTTTGCGCAGATTATGGATGCAGGAGCTGAAGGGAGAAAGGAAAATTATAGAAGCACTTGAGGTACAAGAGGAAAACAGGAAAGGAGGAAACCCTGTTACTGGGACAGGACAGAAAACTTACTGAAAACATAAATAGAGCATGTTAAGAGTACAAGGAGAATGTGATGAAAGCAGAGACACGAGATTTGGAGGGCAGAGGTCACTATGCAGGACTTCAAGGTACATCAGCAGGATGGGGCTTACAAAAGAAATTGTGGTTAAACTGATTCCTAAAATAGAAAATTCTTTTAAAGTCAATAAATTACTGCTTCTGCTACAAAATGTACTAGGGAGGTTGTAAAAAAATCTCTCACTTTTTTTTTATCCCCAACACAGAAAATTAATACTAATTAATTTTTAATACAACACAACAAATTAATACTAATTTCTTATCCACACATCACACACAGGTAAATTGGCTGTCACCTTGAGAGGGTAGAAAACATTTAAAATTTACTGCCAAATTCCCACTTCCAAATATTCTTGTTCTTCAGCCTAGACAGCAAGACAAGTACTAGGGCTCATTACTTAATCTCAGCAAGTGCTGGCTAACTTTTGGGAAAGCCATTATCATCACTAATACTTAAAGTAAATGCATTTGTTAAAAGTATTTGCAATTTCAGAGGCAATAGTTATGTTTGATAAATTGAGAGTTCAAATAATGAAAAACAGTTTTCTAAGCTGTTCAAAAAGGCAAAAGTCACACTTTCCTTTGCTAGGCTGGTGTTTCTCAAATTGCAGGCAAAGTACCTTTACATGCAAAATATGCTTATATGGGAGCATATCTATGCTCACTAAATACACCACCCTGATGCTGTATAGTAGCTAATGAACAAGGGCAGATAAAGGCAAAATAACACATTTGCATTGAAGGTAAAGGAGATGAATGCAGGGAAATTCTGAATTACACAAAGTTCGCAGGGGAGAATGATGTGTGAAACTGTCTTACAGAAATGGAAACACAACCTTAGTGCGATCTTTCAGCTTTAAACTAGACACATTGGAGAACTGAAAAATGGATTAACATTGTTTCTCAAAAAACCTAAAAAGAAAATACTGCCTTAAGAGTGAGGATTTTAAGTACAGCTAAATAAACAGTAGAGGGAAAACAGCCTCACCAAGGTGGGGATGCATGTATGAAAGCAAGTGCCTGAAGTGAGAAACAATCTGCAAATGTGTCGTGGCGCTCTGCAGCAACAGTTTCCTTGCCAGCAATAATCATCTCCACAGAACATTATGTCTACAGGAATTGAGTAACTCATTTAATGAACTTATTCCAGAATCATATATTCTTAACACAGACATTCTAATTTGAGATACCTAAAGTGTCATTTACTGCACAAAGAGGTGTCAGCTAAACTGTCTACCTTTAACTCAGAAGTGTCTGAGAAAACACTACTCAATTTTAAGAATTAAGCCAGTGAGCAGCTTAGAAAGTGTCCCTATGATAGTTTGAACTGTATATTTTCTTTTTCTATTTGGACCTTTGAGAACACTGCTCCTGTTATGCGATGATCACAGCACACTTCAGGATCTTCATATATAACTACAATTGACCCTGAAGGTAACTGCACACCTACCGTTCCCATTTTATTGGATATCCAGGCATCAACAACATGTCTGGAAAGCACAAAAGATAGTGTGGCAGTGTACCCAAGCAAATACCCCGAGAAACTAAACTATCTTGTACAGCATCTGAGTCATGTCCCAGTAGAGTGGGCTGCTTAAAACCAACCATGAAGATAAAATTCTAGTTCTACTAAATCCACTCTGCAAGATTTACTGTTACAAGGAAAACAAACTAGCCAATAAAAAAAAAAAATCCCTCTGTGCTAAGTAACACAATGTCAGCCTTTCTTCAAGAAACTGTACCCTAACCTACCAGTAAGCAACTCTGTCTAGTACCTGTGACACATTTTCATTACTGCTTATATTTTATGATCTACGTATTAGGTAATGAAACCATAAGTCTCTTGTATACTAAGTTTTATTTCTGTACTACAAAGATTTCTCAAGAGACAAGCCTATGAAGCACACTCACTGGATGAGAGGACACTATAAATCTTACCACACAGCTTCAAGTCAAAGGCAAATTTTCTCAACAAACTGAGCATTTAGAGCTCTACAAACCCATGTACAGACAGTTCCGCCTATAAAAAGTCAATGACAGGATCGGGCTTTTTTTCACATAGGTTAATGAACTAGTACAAAGTTCCAATGTGGCACTCACTCATCACATATAAATATCTTCAATGCTTCATTTCAGCCATTCCAGCATTAAACTAGAAGCTGCCAGTGGCAATTGCTGCCACTACTGTCACCTGCAGCCACTAACAATGAAAGCAATAGATGAGTTCTTAATGCTGGCAGGAAGTAGAGCAATAAGGGTCATAGGAAGTTCTAAAGAAAAAAAAAAAAACAGTGAGTTTTACAGGCAGAAGTACTAGAACTATTCCAAAAAAAGAACTTCAAGACCTAAAATTAGAGCATTCCCCATTTTCTTGTTTTTAGCCCGAAAATGTGGCTCTTACAAGACAGATCTTACACTCTTCACTTGCGACAAATTTGGCTCGTACTAAATCTTTCAGAACCCCAGAAGAAATAAGCAGAGAGAAAAACATTCTAGTGATAAAAAAATTCAAAACAATATTTACAAGCAGATAATGCCAAGAAATCACATCAATTTTCCATTAAAGGAAGAACAAAGTAGTCTTTACATTTAAAAATTTGTATGAAATAGCAAACTCAATCCTTATCTTCTAACAAGAATCTACCTCTTCCTTGAGTGTTCTCCTACACAAGGGCTATCTGGACACCTTGATGAAAAACTTGTAGTCAAAACTTGACTGTTCGTCTGAATACTACATTAAAACTTCGCCCTCTTCTAAATTCCTTAATATGATTCTTAGCTGTGAAAAACCAGTAAGTTACAACACAACAGCTTGTGACTACAAATTGTTTTCATCCTGTTGTGTATGTATACCATAGAATTCCAGAGCACTTATCAGGAGCACGAGTGGCATACTTGACCATCTGATTTACCACAGAGATGGTGAGAGACTTTTGGCACTAAACTGCCTCCAAAACAGATCAAATATATCTACAAAGATGCTCAGAAGAGCTTAATGCTGAAGCCTTAACAGAGTGAGGTACAGGTTCCAGGTCTATCTTATTAGATCACCTGTCATTCAACAATATATAATGCTTCACAACAGACACACAGTGACTGAAACTTGTAGCAGGACTCACTCCTCATATCAATTTGTCTAGCACATGAGGTACAAGAATGGCCAGGAGAGATATAACCACTACAGTCACTGAAGATAAAAACTCCTGTTAGCTGAATTTCTATCTTAAAGTCAGTTGAATAAGAGATTTAGATAACTGACAGTGAGTTCTATTGACAATTATGGGCTTTAAACACCTAAATTTCTGTCTTTTTCTCCTTAACCATATCCCACACTTTGTGAATTGATGCTTTGTTTCGAATATATACACCTACAAGATGCAGCACCTTCTAGACTGTTCCCAAGCAGTCTCAAAATATTTCTCATCCATGGGTAAATAAGCTAAGGCAGCCAACTATGCTGTAAAGACATTAATAGCAAGCTGTGAGGAAAACGAGCATAAGAAACACACTATGATAAGGACAACGGTTGTATCACTTGCTCTACAGAGCCTGATATGATCCATTACTGTGAAAATCAGTTTTGTAGGCACAAGTTTGGTTCAAAGGAACTGTCAAAACCCCACTGTCATTCCCTCTAGAATGGAAGATTATCACTGATAAGCTGTTCAGGGAACTCACTGGAGTAGATACTAGTGGGGTGTCTAAAGATGCTACATGTCTTTTGTAGAACAGGGCAAGCCTCAAAAGAAATCCAGGCATAATTATCAATACTCTCCTGTTCTACAAGACCCCATCCTTTACACTTTATCTTTTCCCTCCACATCTCATTTAAAAACAAATGCAAAGATGAGAGAATCACCACTGAATTAATGACTCAGTTCTCCCTACTCGTACAGGGGAAAAGTCTTTTTTAAACTGCAATGTCCATGTTTTTTGGATATACAGACTGCAGCCTAAACTCAAACTGAGGAGTCCCAACACTTCTCAGACACTAGAAGTTGCCCATTACCTAGACCTGCAGTCTACCTTCAAGTCCTAATTCATGCTGTTTTCATAAGCACAAGTAATCTTACAAGTCCCTTCCTGATAAAACATTTAATTCTTATCAATTAAGAGCTATAACTGCCATTCAAGTTTTTATTTAGTTTTATCTCAACTATTACTGCAATTTGTTCTTTGGCTCTGATATACCAACTTATTCTGGTCACATGCACATTTAAAAGCAGCCAAAACAGTTTTCTTAGTGAGCTTTACTGCTGTGTCACTTCTCTTTCTGCATCCTTCACCAGTTCCTGTTTACCATATGAACCACGGTGAGATCTTACAAAGAGAGGAATATATTCCTATAGCCTTATTCATTACACCTTATCCAAGTGTGGAGTTGCACTTCTAAGCAGCATAAAATATCCATACCCTATTCTACCTACTTCTAATGCTACCGAGTATAAACTTCTCATGGTTTGTTTCCTAAGGCCTCTAAAATATTATTTCTACAGAATAAACTAGTTTTTCATTACTGACATCTCTGATGAATATTAATCATGCAAATTATAAAAGTTACTTCTTTATTACAGATTATTAAATGGACACCTAGCATTTATTTTTTCTTACAAAACTCATCATTACTTAATGATTTGTAACCAACCAGAACTTCTGCAAAAACTTTTAAGTTGGGCATAACCACAAAAATCATTAATATGCACAAAACTAATCTCATAGCTCCACTTACTACAAGTGTACATAAAATTTAATTTTCACATTATTATTAAAAAGATACTGAAAGCTTTTTACAGGTAGCAAATTTTATACCTGACCTAGATAACAAAGGTCACAAACCTGAATGAAAATTACTTACATGCCTAAACAATGGAAGTCCTAAAGGGCTTTATGCTGGATACATTCTGTAAATAGTTCTACATCTGGATTCACATTTCAGCCAAATTAACTATAGCTACAGCTTGACTATTAGCCAGTGGCTTGGTTTTGAAAGCCTGATCTGTCATGGGCAAAGGTATTTTAATTGCTTATAGATTCAGATAAACATTTTAGAGCTCAGCAAGTGGAGGGGAAAAAAAGAGTAGAGAAAGAAAACAATTACCCTCTGTATGTACACTTGCCTACTAGTGAGTTTCTCAAAGTACCAGCAGTAGTCTGCAGAATGGTGTCAACCTCAGCAACACACAGTGACGGCTCTTCACCACTTCCCCCACTCACAGGAAATGTGTCTATCAGGTATCATTACTTAAGATGCCATTGGAACTATGTCCATTTCCAAGCTCACAGACTGTGAGTACTCAATCAAAGTTATACTACTTGATAAATTCCTTTGCTTTTCCATAGAACAAAAACCAGATAGTTGAATCCTCAATGTTATTTCAAAATAGCTGACTTGTTACCAGTCAGAAACAAAGGAAAGACTGAAATCAAATTCAGAGCAGCACATGCTTTCTTAACTAAGCCCTTCAGGCCTGATAGCAGCACTATGGCGTCCATTAAGAACTCTATAAATTATTACCACAAAGAGTATCTTAGGAGCATAGTTTAATGTCTCAACTTTCCTCTGGTGTTCATTGCAGTAGTGATCTAAACACAAGATCTTGTCAAACAAAACCTAAAATGATGTCAATGTGGCTGATATGAATCACATCCAATAGCCCCAGAGTGACAGAAAGACCACCTGCCCCAACAAAGCAGCCCAGATATTTCAGGTGATTGCAAGAGCAAGCATTTAGCATCCTACAGAACTCACAAAATTTTCCTTTCTTAAAAAGCAGCACTTACAGTCTAAAACTTTACTAATGAGTAATTCAAACATGGATATTATGAGATCAAGTATCATGAACATTATAGCAAAAAGGCATTTATCAGCATAGCATGTTGAGTCAAGCTAGAAGGTCAAGAGTACCACGAGTCCTATAGGGCTCCAACAGATACTGTGGTTTCAAGTTAGACAGCTGAGGCTGTTACCATCTCCAGGTTCTCATTCCACTTCTCTGCTTAAGACGATGTCCTCCAAGGGGCAGAATATTCAATCTGTTCACTTGTTTCTGAATTTCTGGCTCATGCCACACAGTAAGCCAAAAAAGCCTGGTTAAATACCTCTATATCTTCAATGCTCAAGTACTCAAGATTTAGCAGAGAACCTCAACTATACTAAAATAAGCCTATGATTAACTTAGCATAAAGGGCTGGGGAAAAGGGGAAACAACAGACCACAATTATAAGAACCTCAATTGGAAAGTCATCCAATACTCAGTGTAAATCAGAAGAATGTGTAACTTCAAGCAAGCGGTAAATCCCATGACACCCAGATCCTGTGAAGATATTTACTTCCAGTGTGCTTTCAACATACTATTTAGGCAAAAAAGTTGAGAGCTTAGCTAGATGAGTTTTACAGCTGAGTACAACAAAAAATTGAAAGTGTGTTCATCTGACAAGAAAAAAATCAATTTATAGAAAAGCAAACTGAAAATCAATTTACACACAAACTCATGCACTATCTTTTTATATTTAGAGAACAGCTGATACTGTTTTTTTCCTTTCTTAGCAAAGAAGCTGAAGATATGAAACGTTGCCTGAAATTAACTGAGGCACTTCTACAATTCTGTACTTTTCAAAACATATACTATAGGGTCATACCTTCTGACATGCAAGTTAGCTACTGTGACAGCATCTTATCTAACCCACCCCAATGTAAATATTCTCTACTTCCTGTTCCGTTGCTGCATCTTATGTTTTCCTCACAGCAGTCAGTTTGATCAACAATACCATTTCAAAGTCCAGAGAGTTATGTGGAATCAGGATGACTACACGGATATCCTGCTTTAAGTCACAGTTTTAAGTTCATTAAACACCCTCCATAACTTTACAGCAAGTGCCTAACAGTATTTTAGGTACTGGACACAATGCATCAGAATAGTCATTGTGTTGAAAAATATGTTTTTTAAAAAAGCAGCTTCTTTTCCAGTGAAAGCAGTTATCTTTTGAAGCTTTCAAATAGTTCTTTAATACAGGTAAGTAGTTTTAGTACAGATTTACGTTACATGCAAGAAAGTATTCTGAAACCGAACTTATTGATATAGAAATAGGAAAATATGCAGTATTTCAGTGCACGAACTTGTTTAGGCTAAGAGAACTAAACCCAAGGCAGGCCTAGCACCGATACGAGCCTTCCTACAACTTCGTCCAACATTGCTTTGTTGTACCGCTGGTGCACCTGGGGTCCGTCCCAGCCTCGTCGAGGAATGGAACTTTTACCCCCTCGAGCCCCGCGGCTGCTGCTTTGCGGCCGGTTTCCCCTGCAGCGCCCGGGTCGGCTGCAGGGCAGCGGGAGTCCCGCCGGCCCCGGGAGCTCCATACGCCGATGGACAGCGAGGCGCGGAAGGACGGCGCCCACACCGATGCCCGAGGCGGTCTCGGAGCTGCCCGGCTTCGAAGGGAGCGAGGCCCGGCAGCCCCGC
>WBNO01006394.1:0-76503 GCA_013400575.1 Peucedramus taeniatus | reverse complement strand
ATGCGCCGTGCGGGGGGAGGGGAAGGCGTCGCCTTCCGCGCCCGCCCCCTCGGTACCTGCCGGGCCGGGCGGTGCCGGGCGTGGGCGGCCAGCGGGGTGAGAGGAGGAGGAGAGGGGTGATCAGAGCACGAAGAAGAAGAAAGAAAGAAGATGACGCAAAGGAGGAGCGGCCGCTGTCCCGCGGCCGTGGGAACCGCCGGGGCGCCGTGAGGGGCAATGTCGCCCGGTGCTCCGGGCTCAGGTCGTGGGGAGCCCGGGTGCGTGGGAGAATCGCCCGGAGCGCGAAGGGCCCCGACAACATCGCCTGAGCGCGGGGTACCTGGGCCGCCCGCGGGGATGCGGGATCCAGCGTGTGCTGGAAGCCCTTCAGTGGAACCGGGTGTAATCTGTAGCCCAAAAGTCTTTTCTCGTTTTGTGGCAGAGAGGAGGCGTGTTGCCCGCGCAGGTTGCCCAGCCGGGGTGTCACTGTGCGCGGCCAGCGGGGAGCTGGGCGGGGGTGTCACGCTGCCTGCCACTGTCTGAGGTGAATAGTAGGTATTTCACGCTCTCCGGGAGCCAGCTGCCGCGGAGAAATCACGTATACAATGAGCAGCCTTTGTCAACCAGATTTCTCTTCCCTCTGCTTCTCTCCATGTGACAGCAGCCAGCTGCGATGAAGGTTGAAGACATTTCAAAAGCAAACACCCAAAGCACTGCTGCTTATACTCAGCTTTCAGCTGCACAAAAAAAAAAAAAAATGTTCACGTTTCTCACGTGCAAAGGTGAAAAACAGATATCAAAGTGAGCACCTTGCTAGTTTTCTGCGGTTTTAGGTGAAGAGTGTGTCTCATTCTCTGATGAATTAATTGTCTGTGTGGAAGGTGCTAGGTGAAAGGGGGAAGGTCCCCCACTGTAATTACTATACATTGGAGAGAAGAACTGAAGAAGTACAAGAGGAAACAAACCGGGGAAGAGAGGAGAAGAACCTGGGAAGTCTTTAGATGATGCTGTATTGACTTTGTATCTTCTAAAAGATCAGGCAGGGACAAGATGGCAGCCCCTTCTGTGCTACTTGCAGGCCCTTTTGCCTGTACTTAAGAGCTTGTAGCTGTGTCCAAAAGAAGGGAGAATATAGGAGAAAATCCTGATTTTACACTATAAAAATAGTTTGAAATGCATGCATATACAGGACTCCTCAATCTGCAGGTCTCTTGGAAGTAACTTGAGTCCTACTGTAAAGGAAAACCAAGTGCTTCTAAAGCACTTCTCAGCAATCCTAGGTTCTTCAGTTTTACGTACTTTCTGTAAAGTACACACTTTCTGTGTAAGTATGTGTGTATTATAGTGGGAAATGCTTAAGCTATAAAATACTGGCGGCATTTCTTTCATTGCAAATGTATGTAAAAAGATAAAACACTTGGAAGCACTTTACAAGACAGTATTTTGTGGGATTTTTTGTGGTTTTGGTTTTTTTTTTTTTTTTTTTTTGGGGTTTTTTTTTGGGTTTTTTTTTTTTTTTTTTTTTTATTTTTTTTTTTTTTTGAGGTTTGCTTGTTTGTTTGGGGCTTTTTTATTTCATAAACTAAACAAGTATTCTATAGCTGAAGCCGTTTTGGGGAAATTTACATGCCTCCCTTGCTGGTGGTGTAAATAACAAATATAGTGCACCTTCAATGGGTATATGCTGGCATTGTCCTCATCTTCTAATCACTTGTATTCCTTGATGATTTTTTTTCTCTCTAAAACTTTTGATGTTTGTTCCTGTGTAGATCTTGCCATACTGCCTGGGTGTTACAGGTGATGCATTTTGGTTCATAATGGTCTTTTCAGACCAGCTGGCTGGTAGTTATTCTTAAGGGCCTTTTAACCTTCAGGCTCTATTGTTAGGATTTTGTTTGCTTCTTTTAAAAAGGGGAGACAGGAAAGGGAAGAAAAGAGGTCTATTTTCAGTCCCTGTGTTTCATTAATTATTCAAAAGCTGTTTCTGTTTTCATATCATGGCTAAGCAGCGAGTCCTGAAGGGAAGGGGAAATACCGATATCTGTCGATAAATCCATGGCATCCACTGAAAAATAGATTTTTGCATTTGATATATATGCTTGCAGTAATTTCATCAAAAATCTGCTGTTTCTGCATAAAATATCCAATTTGAAGCAAAGCTCTCTCAAGGAAAGCCACCAAGTAGAGTTACCTGTGTGTATTTTGAAGATCTAGGAGTGCTCTTGCTGACTTAGGGCAATTGCTGCTTATTGGAGGCTATCCTCTGAATTTCTCACTGCATTCCTTAGGGTCCAAATTGTGTTACCCATTGCTGATGTCTATGAGCTTCTTGGGAAGCTGCTCTTCTTTCATATTTTTCCGTTTCAGGACACCAGCTTATAGCGCTAAGGTACTGAAATATATTAGAAATTGCATAATGTGTATTAGTAAGTAAGTGTCTTGATTATAAAGGTCTATATTATAAATACTTATTTAATAAATAGATTTTATTGCCCTTGTCAGTTACCTTTGACAGAAAATTGAATTTTGTCTTTAAATGTGAGCCTCTACAGTAACAGTTCATACTTTGAGTTTCACAGTTTAAATATCCACGCAATTTCAGAAGTAACATTCTGCAATTGATGATAGAGTAAGAATGTGAGGAAAACTTGCTACCTAAAGTTAATTTTTCTAGTGCTATGAATCATACCTTAAAGATTTTATTAATGACTGAACTATACAAGTGAAAAAAATAGTTATCCAAGGATTTATATCTTTTTAGTAGCATCACTGCTTTTCCCAAATCTTGATCTTGTCACAGTCCTAGTTTTAGGTCATGGTTTGGTTTTCTGGTTTTCCATAAAATGAAGAGACAGTTGATTACACCAAAGAATGAGCAAGGGTAATGGAGAATATGCCTTTCCATGGGAAAAAAAAAAATCCTACCATCTCTTCCATCTCATGTTATTTGCAGTGACAAGTGGTACGGTCTGGAACAAGTGCAAACTTCACTGCAAAGACCACAAGAACATGGCTGGGGGAGATCAGGAGTGAGAGCATATGATTACTGTGACCATGCAGGAGGGGTATGTCAACAGGGCAGCCTGGGAATGAACAAAAGTAAAGCAAGCTGCCTTTCCCTCAATACCCTTTTTGGCTGGGCCTGCAGAAAACACCAGTCTGCTCACTGCAAAATGCTTGGGTAGCTGAAGATGAGGAACTGTGATTAGAAGTGGGTTTGCAGCTGTGAAGACACAAGTTCTCTTTTTTGAGTAAATCATGTTTCTCAACAGAGACCTCGATGAAGAGGATTGGGTTTGCACTGATTTGTTACTGAATCATGTCAAATAACATATTAGTTATTTTACTGATAATAGCCTCATTCACTTCTAGTCTTGGTGTTCTGAGCCTTTAAATTTGAGGAATCACAGCCCTGAGAGGTACCCCTCAGAGGTAACTGAATCTTCTGTTAAGTTAGGGTTCATTTCAGATTCAGTCACTGTATTTCCTTTCTCAGAAATTTTGCATTATCTGTTTCAGGTGAGAAATAGTCTGGAGGAAAGAGGATCAAACCTATGGTGTTTTATTTTCTCTTTATTGAATTTTTCTGCTGTAGGTTTCAATAACAGAACGACATGATTTAGCAACAGAAGTTGCCAAAGAAGATGGTTAATTTTTATTTTAATTGTTGAGTAAAGCCTCTGCTGATTCCATGTGGATGTGGAAGTGTGTCAGTGGGAAGCAGCCTCCCCCTTGGTGGGCAGGCTGTGCAGCAGAGTGTCCTTGCCACAAGAGCGAGCAGGCTGCAGCCTGAGAACCAATGCTGTGGTACAATAAGTTCTTTCATTTCTTGCACGAATCCTGTCTTAGGTGCCAGCTAGAACTTTTCTATTCCTGTAGTGCCCATTGTATATGTCATTTATTTGTATCTTTTCTAGCCCTCATTTTTGACATCAGAGTACTTGAAGAAAAGTAATTTGTGCCCTTCCAGTTTACTTAACAAAGGATAAGATTGGTTTTGCTTTGGATATAGAATTGTACTTTGGAGTTATGGGGATATCTAGCTCTTTTCAAGATCTTCTCAGCAATTCCTTTGTGGCCTGAAGCATCAGACTATATTGCTCTCCATTTCAAGACTGTGAGGAAGATGGACCAAAAACATACTGGAATTTGAGGTGTCCTCTATCTCCTCTTACTTACTTATCATTGTCTGCAGCAACTGTGCAACAGTTCTATAGCTGCTCCGCAAATTAGAGGAAAACAGTTTTCTTTCCCCAACCCAGGTAGCATCTAGCCTTGCATTAGAGCTCATCTTCAAAATTGTATGGCACAGGGTTTTTTGAAACACTCTTTTTTATTCTCTTTGCTTGGTTTATAACTCAGCAAAAGTATGACTTCTTGAATTTTTCACTCAGCAATAAGCATGAGTGGAGTAAATAATTTAATCTTGTTTTATTTGCAGGTGTTAAAGGGAATATTTATTTCTTCCTGCAAGTTTCCTGACAATTTTTGAATTCAATGTAATGAAATCCCCCTTCAGCCATTAGTCAGCCACCATGGAGCTCAAGAACTTCACCAGTTAAAATAAAGCAAAAGAGAAACATGTTCTTTCCTTACTGTGATCTGCAAATCTGTTGTTAGAGCACATTTCCTTAACAACAAAAATCTTGCTCTGGCTTTGAAATGTCAGTTCTTTGCAGCATGACTGACCTCCCACCCTGATCAGCATGGTTCTGACCAGGAAGCCTCGTTGTTACTGAGAAGAGGAAAGCACAGGCAAGTGCACACATTCAAAATGAACCCTCTTTACTGTAAGTGCTAAGAACAAAGTACATACTTGCCCTCTAAAATCTGCCTTGAGGTCATTAGTTTACTCCCAACAGGTCAATGAGCAACTGGCAAATATGTAAGGCAACTCAGCAACAATTGCTTTTTGGATCCTTTTGATGGATGACTTAATAACTTTTATATAGTTTATATGTATTTTTTTTAATTTATTTTTTATTTAATTCTCTATCTGGCACATAACAACCTTAACAAATTGGCATGAACTTCACCTTTGTTCTTCGTTGAGCTTGTGCTGGGGCTCACACCAGCCGATTCTTACTGCAGCCCTGTGGTGTGTCAGGGCTGGCCGTGTCCTGGCAGCCCTGCTCTGCTGCTGCTGCTCTCCAGCAGGCCAAAGACTGAGACCCTGTCAAAGGGCAGATTTGGGTCCGGAGCTGGGGCTTTTCTGTTGCATCATACTGTCTCTGGTACTTCCTTAATTGTTTTGCTTTTTGTGCGAGTTTTGACAGTTGATGCAAATATTTGGGAGGGAGGGGGAAAAGAGAGAGCAGTCTTTATGCATCAGCGTTCTTGCAGGTGTATGGCTCCACCTCATAAAGCAAGATTGAGAATGTGCATATCTTGATCAGCCTGATTTTTGTGTTTGGGGAGGTTACTTATATAAGCTGCAGGCCAACTAGAGCAACTGGTACAGTGAATAACATTGTTTTTATAGGAAAAAGAGAATATGCTTTAAAAATCTAAAAGCCTAACAAATGTATGCTGTAGGAGTTTTAACATATATAAACAAAACCAAATTGAACATGCTTCAAACTGGCTTGAGAGGATGGATGAAAATTATTAATTTTTTTTCAAAACAGTTATGTTGCTTAGTGCATATGACCATCAGTAAGAAAATCTGCAGTCTGTGCAGCTGTTTCACCTCTGAGAGAATTGTCTAAAAGTACTTCTTTGTTTTTGATTGCATTCTACTAAGTAAAGACAGTTAAATTTCCTTAAGACCTTAGGAATATCTGGAATTTAGCACAGACAGACAAGTTATTTTAATTAGTACATTCTGGCTACTCTATTATTACTTTTAATTAAGGACTCTTCCATGGTATGTTAGGATGGCATATACAAATTATGTCAGTGCTTTATGTGGATATCTACTTTGCTCATGCTCACCAACTCTACCTGAAGGAGTAGTTGTCCGATAAGAACATACCTACCTGACTTTTTCTTTTTGTAACTAAAATGCTGGCATATGTGTAGCACAGCATTACTTGAAGCCCTGTAAAGTTTTGGTGCCCAACTGCCTTTTAAGCATGAGAACCCAATGGCTGATCTGGGGAGAAACTTTTAAACTTGGAGAACATCCACAGCAGTCCCCCTCCTAAAAGTAACCGGCCTTTAATAAATACTGATTCTGTGTGCTACAGCCTCAAGTAGTGAAGTTTAGTTCAGTTTCTATACTTTGTGACAAATAAATATTGAAAAATGTGTAACATTTTTATTCGTAGATATCACAGTTCTTCAAGCCTATCATAGCATATGTTAAAATTATGTCTGTGTATATTTATATATATATATATATATATATAAATGACAGCTTTAGAACCTACCATTTAGAAATGTAGATTTAGTTTTGTAGTATTTGCTGCAACAGCATAACATGTAACGCTGACCTGTTTTGTCGGGTTAGCTTTCTTGATCTTGAATTTTCTCATGTCTATTTAAAAGATGAAACCCAGCATTTTTATTTAAAATACTGTCACAATAATTAAAGTACAACGGGTTGCTGTTCAATAACTAGAAACCTACAGCACAGCTAATAAGTCTTTCTGAGAACATACTTGCGACTGCTATAGCAGCTCTTTCACAGAGGTCATGGCGGGGAGCCAGAGGAGGTTGGTAGACAGCTAGGCAACCAGAAAAGAACGAGTTTGTCAGCATGTACAGCTGATTAACATCAGGATAATTTTCCATAAGCATAGCCTGCAGTGTTTGCGTAAGGTGGGGGGGTTTAATTTTTCACTAAACTTCCTAAAAGCGAAGCCATTTTTAACTGTGGTGGAAAGCAATTTGTTCAATTCAAGTGGAATAAGGCTCCATAAGATTTTAAAGATATTTTAACTCTGCCTACACATTGTGGTAGGCTGAGGTGTACTTAATGTATAGGCAATATAAGGTTATTCCCATGAAGATACATTATGACAGTTATTTTTGATAGGTGGTTTTATTTCTATTAGTTAGAGTGAGCAGAACAAGAACACATGAGAAACATTTAGTGGCAGAAGAGGCAGCCTTTAGTTTTTATGTTCTCCTGCTTCTGAATGTCACCTAGATTGCCAACATGTAACGAGAAATAAATTACCTTGCATTTCTAGGTTGCTTATTATTATAAATCACAGAATCACTAGGTTGGAAGAGACCCTCAAGACCATTGAGTCCAACCCATGGCATAACAACTCAACTAAACTACAGCACTGAGTGCCATATTCAGTCTTTTTTTAAATACATCCAGAGATAGTGACTCCACCACCTCCCAAGGCAAACCATTTCAATGCTTTATCACCCTGTTATAAAAACCTTTTTCCTAATATCCAATCTATATGTCCCTTGGTACAGCCTAAGACTGTGTTCTCTTGTTCTGTAAATCTTTGTGAATATGGATGGTCTTCTGAGTTTTATTGTGTTCTGTAACCTAGAATCTCTGTTCAAGTATAACTGAATCATAGTTCCAAATTCCAAAGCAGATTTAGATGTATTCAACTGCTGCACTGAATCTGTGCTTCTCCTTTCTCTGTCTCTCTCCATGTGCAAGGTCAAGGCTGAAAAGAAATATTACCCAGGCCTGTGTCATGCAGAGACTTCCTTCACACTGAAATAACCTAGTGTTTGCCTAAGGAA
Organism: Peucedramus taeniatus; assembly: GCA_013400575.1. Taxonomy (NCBI): domain Eukaryota; kingdom Metazoa; phylum Chordata; class Aves; order Passeriformes; family Fringillidae; genus Peucedramus; species Peucedramus taeniatus. The sequence continues at coordinate 68,865 of WBNO01006394.1, read as the reverse complement.
TGGTATAAAGCAGATGGAATAAAATAAATGCACAAACTCTAAATGCTCAAAAGAGAAGACAAAATTCATATTTACACTCAATTCTTAATATTGTTCTTGAATATTCAGGATATTAGCCAAAGTCTAGCTATGTGTGGTTTATTTCAAATATGATGCAACCCATAACCTGCATTCTGCTTAATTTTGCAGTATGAGCTGTCTTTATCCATTATTTATTGTGCTCAAATATGAGGAGGATCAGAATATTAGACAGAAATAGCACAGTAGCTTTGAGGATGAGTTGTAGAAATGAGATGAAACTGAGTGGTAAAAACAGCAGTGCTTAAGTGTCTGGATTGAGAATGACTGAAGGGGAGATCCAGGAGTGGTTTGGAGTTGCCCTGGCAATGTGGCCTTAGAAAGATGAATGCAGGTCCCTGGGGCTTCTGGTAAGGGATTCCCACTAAAGCCAGGGAGGCATTAGTGCCGTTGTGCAAGGCCCTAAAGCACCTTATCAGGAATAAAGTGTATGATTCTCTCTGTCCATTTTCTAGAAGTGAATTTAGATTGGAACAGGTTCAGAGGACAGATGGCATGTCTGGGAAAATAGGAAAGAGGAGAGGAGGTATCATGGCAAAATAAAATGACAGAAGATCACAGAAATTATATAAATATATATATACATATGCTTCCTGATTAATGAATAGGTATAATTTCTGTTGACTTGATATAATTTCTGTTCCTACATGTAATTTCTTAACTATCAACAGTGTTGTTTTTCAGAGGGACTTCATTTCATGAGCAACAGGGAGCAAATACATTTTTTTAAAGTAAAAGATGATATTAGTTCCAGAAAAGTGTTTAAAAATTAATAACAGATACATTTCTAGAGAAATTTACAGATTCCTAATTCTGAGGACAGTTTGTAATGTGTCTCTAGCAGAATTAAGTGGGGACAAAAAGATTTTACTGCTTTATAGCTGGAGCTCAAGAAAAAGTGATTATACTATACAGTATTGCTTTTAACACCAAAGGACAGGACTCAATTCAGAAAATCCCTTTAGTTTTTCTGTTCATCTCAGTCTTTTAGGTATCTTGTCATCTAAAAAGTAATAATAAACCAAATCACTGCTATGGAAGGAATTTAAAATCCTTCTGTCTGAAGTTGTCTAAAACTAATGATTTGGGGGTCTTTTGAAGAACAGCAGCTTCCAAACAAATATGTCAAATATTAATTTAAGTCTCTGTTTAGTCTACAACAGTGAAATTGCTTTGAATAGAAAATACATGATAAAATATGTGCAATGGGTCTTGTCAAAAAGCTTTTTCATTGTATTTCGCTTTTTCCAATAACAGATGATCCCCACCACATTTAATAAAAAGTAATAAAACTTCTGAAGCCAGAACTGATTGCTGGTTAATTTAAAAGAAAGGGAAGTTTATTACCTCTCTTTGCAGTATACTGCTCATTCTCTGAATCTAGAAGTCAGTGGTTAAATAAAGCCTCTCTGGGAGGAATTTTCCATTGTGAGTCATAAGCATTGGATTGACAACCTTTATAGAAATTTAAATGCAACCCTACTAAACAATACACTTCTATAAAGGCTGAGGAATAAATTCCTTCCACTGGGTGTGGGGGCACTAAGGTGCAGTATCTGAGAGAATGACCTGCAGAGAGTTTATGTAGCTATGAGAAGCCATAAGGTTGGGATCTGCCTGGCTGGAACACCCATCAGGAGGACAGGATATCTAATGCTACAGAGCCCATCAGCCAGCAGCAATTATCTAAATGATGTTTGCCCACAAGAATAAAGCAGCAGCCACATAAATAAAAAATGGTTGGGTTTCTTTCAATATCACGTTAGAGCTGGATATTGCTCTTGCAAACATCACTTGAAACAAGTATTTCAGTTAAATAAAAATAACTATCACAATACTTCCTTGCCTGTATTTTGAATGTACAAAATTTAGAAAAAGCAATGTCCTCTAAACTTATTTTGTGTTTTCATCAACTTTGTCTCCCATAACTATCAGTTTGGCTTAATTTTGAGTTTTCCCCTCTAAGCTCTGGCTTACCTATAAGTGAAAAATGTAAACATGCATAATTATTAAACGTTTCAAACACCACTCCTGTCACAAAAAAAAAAAAAAACAAAAAAAAAAAAAAAAAAAAAAAANAAAAACAAACAAAAAAAAAACATAGGGGAATTTACAGTTTCCCATATTTAGAAAAACTGGCAAATCCACTTGGGATGCTGAGCATACACTACTTCCTTAAAACTGGAGAGATCATGGAGAGATCACAGATGATATTGTAATGATGCACAGGAAGAATGCTGAGAAGAGGATATGTGAGGATGCTGGACAGGTATCACCAACAGGTATCTTGGGAATGTGTAACCTCCCTGTTCTGATTAAATCTGAGCACACATAAATGCCAGTGTGTGACCACAGTTTGGTAAAGCTGCCCCTGGTTGCTGGGCTGGGCTCAGGGTGAAGTTTTTGGACACAGACCTTGGTGGTGGCAATTCTCAGAGAAGTTGTCAAAGTCTACACAGCTATGTGAGCTTAAAAACCACCACTCCTAATGTAATCCATCCTGACACCAGGTCAGGCACATGGTGCTGTGCAAGTTATTTCTTGTTTTCACCCTTCTGCTATCACAACCTCTAGATCACTTAAGATCTGCACTGGTAGTATCTTCCTGGGGAAGGGCATTGCAAGGGGATTGCAAGCTACGTGTGTGGACACAAACTCCATGCAGCTCAGCACTGTGCTTCTCAGAATGTAGGAGTGCCAAAAGAGGAATGCAGTGAGTCCCTGCCACTGTTCAAGAGTGTTACTATTAACATTTTCTGTCTTGTAGCAATATTTTTTGTCAGCATCCGCTTCTACATGTTATTTCTAGTTTCTTAAAGCAAATTATTGTTTACTGCTAGTGATCAGCTGCTCTAGCTTTCTCTTCTCACTCAAAACCAGCTTCTAATAAAACAGCAAAGTTTGTGCTTTGCTGTACATATGTTTTTCTCTTGGTAAAACTGAATAACTAAAGTTATGCCAAACGTTTGAACAAGCAAATGAGCAAAACCCAGTAAAGAATCTACACAAGTGAGTTTGTTTCTAAACATTTTTCTGAGCCAGCAGAATTTTTAAGTATTTGGAAACAAAACAATCCATTAACCAATGAATTCCATAAAATTAATCAGCCATAATATACTCCCTAAGATTAGCAGTAATTTCCCACCAGCCATAACCTCTCTCCCTCCAGCAAAACAGGCACTTTACAGGTCTGTATCACTCCATGGCTCATGTCAGCCCACAATCCAGAGAGCAGCACAGCTATTTACAGTTGGTTTCATTAAAATTGCCTTGTATTGCAGAGATGGGAGCACTCGCACTTGTGTATGTATGAATGTATTTTATGTACCTATGTATGTATTATTTGTACATATATAATCACTGATTTTTTTTTTTTGTCCTGCACTGCTATTCCAACAAGGATGCATCCTGTCCACTTGGGTAAACTCTGACAAGAGAAGAACCATTTACTTTCAACAATCTTGTAGAGCATCACTTGTCTTTGGCCTTTCCAATGCTTTTTATACTGGAACTCCTGCAGCAGCAAAGGCTGTAACTGGACTTTTAATGTGGCTTTACTGTCTGGATGAGGTTTTATAGCCCGGGGCCTCAGGACAGGCAGGATTTCCAAGATGCATTTTATTGGAAACTTTTGAATAGCTCTGCTTCTTCACATGGATTTTTGAAATCACTGCTGGTCATGCAGGATAATTTGAATTCAAAGTCATGTGAAAACCTCCCACTCTCAAAGTCCTGATGTATTTACGAGTTTTGTAGGCAATTGGCCTATAAATGTAAATGTCTTCCTATGGTAAACATTTTCAATGAATCAAAGAGATCTGTGCTGGGTGCAAGTTGAGTTCAACAGATGTATGAGACTTCAAAGGCATGGCAAACATGACTGGTTCTCCAGTGTGTAGTCTTACCTGAAGTGAGGTAGATGATATTTTTACTAAGAAAAGGTGTGGGAATTTTTCCAGACCTGAAAACAGCCATAGCTCAGTACACAACTCTTTTGTATTCTCTTTTCAACTCTTCTTGTATTTTCTTTTTGTATTCTCTTTCCACCTCTGACTTAAAATTCTAAATTATTCTATGAAATCTCTTTTTAGTTTGTTAGCAAGAAGACTTATGAGACTCTTAATTACAGACAGTGAAGGTACAGAGACTGGATCATCTGTATTAAGATTTGTTAAATGTATGATTACTAAATGAAGAAATTTCAAATTATTCTTCTTTGTGCCATATTTTTATCAGACTGTTAGCAAAATCTTTCTTGATTGATAAATATTGAAAAAAAAATCTGGATAAATTTTCTGATGGCTTCCATTTCATAATAATATGTTTATTTTCAGTTTTTCTAGTGATCTCTCACTTTGCCCCTACAAAAATACCGAAAAAGAGAAACTATAATAAGTGTTTCTCATTCTATTACAGGCACATCAAGGAAGTGCAGAGAACATGATAATTATCATGGCAATCAATATAGCAACTGATGGTTGCAATGCTTTCTGCAATTACAAACCTGGCTTCGGATTCTCTCAGGCTCTCTCAAAATTCTGTTCAAATTGATGAGGCAAAGTTTAATGTTCAGAGGATTTTCCACTGAACTTAAGCCCTTGTCTTAATTCTGTGAGCACGGGATGCCAGTGGCAGGAGCAGAGATTTGGGGAAAGGCATCACACAGGGTAGTGCAGGAACAGTTTCTAATCTTGGTGACATTTTCTACTGAAGAAGCACAGCAGGAGATAAAAAGGTGGGTGGAGTGGCTGGCATTTAGATGAGCCAGATTGCTTCTCACATCAAAAGAGTTTCAGTTCAATAATTGGCCAAAGGGTCAACCAGATTCTTGCCTTGCCTAAGGCAATATTTCCATAATGGTTTTGGTCTGTGCATACAAACACGGAGTCAGGGAGCCTAGGCAAACTCCTTCATTCTTAGAGGGCTTTGTGCTGGGCTAAGAATAGTCATTTCCTTAAACATTGGATATGTAATTACACAGTTTAGCTTCCCAAATTATATTTATTGTGCAGTTCTGGTATCTTTTCTCATCGGTTGAATAATTGGGCTGGTTTGCAATAATAACTTTTAATCCATGCTGCCTACTTTCTAGGTAATTATGGTCTTGCTAAATAAGTTTTTGTGGAAGCATTTTCTTATGATTTGCCTTTACAACTTTATACATATATATATATCTGTATATCTGTATGTAAATCTCTTTATATTCTTTTCCTACCTCATTTTTAAATGGTGCTATTGTATTTCAGTGATTAGAAAGAGCATTTATTGTTACTTCACACATTAATCTTTGTTAATGCCACTTTCTACATATACTTAGGAATGGCAAAATGAACAGAAAGTGCCTCTAAATATAAAGCAACTGCTGCTATAATATACAGTTCCCCTCATAGGTTCACCACAAAGGATAATGTCAACCTCCTGACACAGCAGGTGTAGTTCTATATCAAGCTATTTTAGTGGCTCTTAATTTGTTTTTATTTTTAGAGGTTGTTCTTGAAATATGTATTTAAGATTCTCTGTTTAAAGTCATTTGGAGTTCTGAGTTAAATATCATCCACAGGGCTCAAAAAATCTTGATAATGTTATTTCTGAGGCACAAGGGTAGGATTCATTTGACTGTGTGCAGATCACTGCAGGAGTTATCTGCACCTAAGCTAATCACATCATTTTCCCTTTATAACCAAAGAAGAGAAATGAGTCAGCTGATCTACTTCTGATATCTGGTACAGGATGAGATGAACTGCACCTTAAAAGTCTCTTACTCCCTAGAGACTTCAAAACAAGCTTTGGTGACCAGTTGAGGTAAAGGCATTTGCACTGGTGCTATCCAAAGAGAGGTCAGTCTCACCGAGGTGACTGCCAGTAATTATGAGCAGGCCTTTAAACAAGCTTGAGCTCTACACATTTACTCTTAGCTGTACAGCTGTTTGCATATTAAGAAATCTGGTAGTACTCAGCTTCCACAATATCCTTTTTTTTTCTATCTTTACACTAGATTGCTGATAATTCTGACTAGTAATTTAAAAGAAGAAATTTAGGTATTAAAATAAAAGGTCTGCAACTTGTAAGTTCTAAGAGTGAAGGCAGGGGTATCAGTTTTTAAGTAAATTGCTACATCGCTATATTATTAACTTTAAACTTGCAGGAACTTTACTAATGGTCCTGAAAGCTTATGAGTAAAGGCAATCCCACACATTATGCTTAAATCTAGTTTGGATAATTTAACTGAGGCTTAATTATAGGCTTAAATATATAAACAAATCTGCATGTAGATTTGAAGAATTTTGATTCACTTCTTGGAGTAAGACAGTGCCACTGCAAATGTAGGCATTATTTTCTTGATGAACATGTTTTAGTAACCTTTTTTTCTAATTTTATGAAGCTGACCTCAAAAGAGGTTTCAAGTTTCATGTTTCTATGACACTAATCAATGTGTCAGAAATCTGTGCAGCATGGTAGGTAGTCATAATAGTGTGCATTTTTTTCATAATAGATCTCAGCTTTGTGTGAAAGTCTTCTGAAACACTGATTAGTTTTTAAACTGAGAGGACTGCTATGTAGAATTATAAAACCATAAAAAAAAGGGGGGGCGGGTAATGGAAGAAAAGTGAAAACAACTTCATTTGCTAAAGAAAAAACACTTTTCAGCCACAAGATGGTGCCACTCCCTCAATTTAAAGCACAATTTTCCTTTGAAAACGGTATAAAAATGACATTTACCAAATTAATCCTCATGGAAAAAGTGAAGGAGCAGAGGAGTCCTGCTAGTGCCTTTAAAATAGCATTTAAATGGCATTTAAATGACATATGGTTCTTGTGCTGGCCCTCTACAGAAGGCTAGGGTACATCCTGCCTGAATTCAGGGACATATTTACTAATCTGTGTGACAGAAATAGCCTTTTAGTGCATATGGTCACTGCCAGCTCCTCAGCAAGTCATGGTTCTCCATCTGAGTGAGTTTCTGTTTTTCTGTGTACCACAAAAACAATTATTTAGCAAATTTCAAAGCTTTATGTATGTATGGAGGAAGTGTACTGAAGATTGGTGACCTGCACCGACACAACTGAAATTTAAGAAGAGTGGGGCTGCCAGCGTGTGGCTGAGAACCCATCTGACCCATTCACAATATCCTTTTTAGAGCCATTTCAGAAGACCTTTTTGGGATATTAACCATGGTTTGTTATTCTTTCCACCTTATATGGGTGAAAACCTGAAAGAGAAAGAAAAAACCCAAATCTGTGGTTTGTGCAGCACTTTGTCTATAAAATTATCTTGAAGTCATATGCTGAAAGAGTAGGAAATGGCAAAAGAGGCAGTCCCTTGGCAGCTGTCTGTGCCCATGCTTGGCTCCACTTTACTCACCCACACTGGTCCCTCTGGAGGCCCTGGCTTTGCCCCCACCTTCTCCAGGAATCTTCTGCCTGCTTCCCTGGTTGTTTGTCCTTTCTGCTTCCCCTCACACTCATTTGGTAGCTGTTTCCTCTGTGGTCACCCCAGAAAAGTACAGGGGAGCAAAAGAGCACGGAGCATCTCCCTGCTTTTACTTGGGGTTCAAGTGCACCAAAACCAGGGTGTAATGACGCAAAAATGTTGCACAAACTCGACCATGTTCTTCATTAGAACACGTGATGAGACTATGTTTTACTTTACTAAGAATAGAGGTGTAACATGTTTTATCATGGAAATCCTAGTCTGTGTTTAAGGTGGAAAAATCAACCTTTCATTCAAATGAATTGTGTGAGTGATTCCCACTGAAAGTTAAAACACGTAGCCTCCTACATCCCTCAGGCAGACTGGTGAGGCTTATTTGAGAGTGTAACCCAAAAGTGCTTCCCTTCACACGGATAGGAACAGCAGTGTGAATGACTGAAACGCTTTCAAGCACTTTTATTGCCCGACAGACTCTCCTGAGCTGTAGAACCCTGGCGCAGGCAGGCCGCTGACAAAGCTGGATCCCCTGGGGCCGGCAGGCGAGTCCCTGTCCCAAGGCAGCTCCGCCCCGGCCGGGGGCCACAGGGTCCCCGATGTGTAACCCCATCTCTGCAGGCTACTCACGCCTTACTCACCGCCTGGCCGCGGCACCTCCCGGTGGGCGTCAGAAGGGATCCTGCAGCTGAAATTGCCTAAGTGTGGGATTGATTCTGCGTGACTCACGGCAGCCCCGTGACTCCCTGCCTCGTTTGCTTAGGCGAGCTGCAAGCCCAGGATGTGTCCCAGCCTTTGCCATTGCTTCTCCTGTTCCTTAAGGGACTCCCCGCATGCGTATGCTGCCTAGGCTTGGAAAACAAACATTGTATTAAAGATGAGACATGACATTTTATGGAAAATGACTGTACTACTTCCTTGAAATCTGGAGTTGATCTTATGTTGCAAGACCCTTGGATTTTATTAGTTATGTAAGAAGTAAAATGGCATTTCGTTTTTACTAAAATGGCAACAAATGGAAGGTAAATAGAGGGAAGGGAGAAAGAAAATAGAAAAAGCTTTGAAATCAAGATTTTTAAAGGAATGTTTAATTGAGTTTAATTTGAGTTAAAGCTTATTAAAAACCTCAGTACACCATATTTCTAAATAGTTCCATTTTACAATGCCATATTTTTAATATTATATAATATTTTTATATTATAACATATTTTAGAGGAAATAACCTCTCTTGGTATTCTTTAAAGTCATAATTAATGCTTCTTCTGTGAAAAAAAGGAGTATTAGTTTGAGACATTTTCTTTTGCATTTCACAGTTAAAATTCAGTCATACTTCCTTGTAAATCAAAATAGAGCCCTCTGTTAGGAAGGGAAAGGAGGAAGGCATAGCAAAGGCAGGAAAATTTAGCTTCTGTATCTGGATAGCTTTAGGAGCACATGATCCAAGCTGTGATCTTCAAACCAGGAAACACATTTGCATTTTCACTCTTATTTTTCTCTCTACAGTTCATGGAAAACTTTTTTTTTTTTTTCATTTGTAATCTAGATCTGATTATTTGGGACAAGTTTTTATCTTGCTGCACTAAGCTAAACATAGCAGGCTTAAGGTGATCTGCCTGGTGAAGGTGGAATCTCAGTTAGACAGAAAGCAGAAAGGATTGGAACAAAATACTGCAGAGAAAGAAAAGAAGCTGGAAAGGAAGTGCATCCATTAGAGGGATGGCTATTAGAAAGGCTTGTGTCAGAGGCTTGAAGTGGCATTTCCCCCAGCACTGATTGCTGCTGCCTCTTTGGAGCAAAGGGCAGCTGAGCCCTGCACCCTGCCCAGACAGCACCCCCAGGCTGCCAGGAGCATCACCTGAGTGCTCTCTGCTGCAGGGTGGTGTAACCAAGGTGTGCAGTGCCAGTGGGGTCTGGGTGCTGGTTCTCTGTTCCTCCATCCCTGTTTCACCCTCAGCACTTTTTAAAATCCTTCCTCTTTCAGTTCTCCTACCCAGAGAGCTTTTGAAAGGTCAGGGGGCATGACCAAAGTGAACACTTCTGCAAATACACATATTTAAGATATTTCTACTAGCTGACAAACAAGTTTTTGACAAGATTTCATGAATGTGAATGTTCAACAAAGGATGGCATAATTTCAAAAAAACAAAATTCTTGATTTTATCAGTAGTTTACTGTTACCCTCCCTACTTACCCAAGTTTTGGTTAACAGCACAGACTTTAGAAAATGAGTCTAAAGTGTGAAGTGTGTTTTGTGCACAGTGCATTTCTGACTGTCACTCCTGTATGCACACACACACACGCACAGAGAAAAGCAAACTTATTCTTCACAAAAAAGTTTTTCTCAACTGCTGTCTTATTATTTTCTACTAGCATTCAAAAGTACTTATTGTTGTGGATAAAAATCTTCTATTTCAATATGAAGAAATAACTTGATTTCTTGAGGTTTTCTAATGATCCTACTTGCTTCCTTATCATGTGAGAAAATACATGAAAACTGATGAGATGTGACTTTGCCACAGGCCTCAGCTTCTGCATTCTGGCTGTACAATAGAAACAGAAGAAAGCTGCCACGCAGAAGTACGTGGGTAGTCATGGCTGTTCTTTAGCTTCCTCTTTAGTCAATATAAATTGACATTTTTTTTCTCCTTATTAATTTATCTCCTGCTGTTGCCTGAAAGTACCGTCAGTCGCACAGGCCTATGAGTCAGCCCCCTCTCTGCATGAAGCTGAACAATAAATTCCATTTCTTCCTCCTTGCACTTTAAATATAGCTTCGTTCCTCTGTTCTGCTGGGGCAAGGTCTGTTATTTATTCTCTTCCTGTGTCATTGGGTTACCAACTCCCTTTGGTGTGACAAGGAAAATTAGTCTGCATTCATAAAAAAAGTGAATGCACACATCATTTTTCTAAACCAGCACCAAAATAATGGCAATATCACAGGAAAAAAATTAGGAAAAGTTCTTTGAGTAAAGTGTCTCTTCAGACATCAGTGTCTCAGACCTGGTAACTTTTACCTTCAGACCTCACGTTTCTGTTTGAGTGATGTCCAAAGAGCAGGGACACCATAGATCTGATTTTGTGAGAGTTGTTAATAATGCATTAATTTCTCAAAAAAAATTTCTCTCTCCGTCGCCAGAATAAGATTCCTGAGTGCAAAGGCCCATCATGTCAAAAGGCCCATGTGTTCTCAGGAGCTCCTTGCAAGAATACCTAAAAACTAAGATTGGCCAAACCACTGTGTAGATCCAGAGAATGTTACTGAAGGGCAGGCTCTTTACATTTACCTATGGAATTAAACATTTGTGGAAATGCAGAGGCACTGATGTAAGAGGTTCAGTCTTAAATGAATTTTTTGGTTCTTTAGAAAACAGAAGGAAAGTGACGGGGGGTTGTCTTCAATTTCTCATGATTAGTATTAGACTAAGAGTAAGCATCAGATGTTCCTTGGGCAGAACCTCTAACCATATAGCAAAATTTCCATGCAACACTACTAAACCCCTGATCTTTCTCCTGATGAAGTCAGATTGCTAGCCCAAACTTCACATTGGTGTTGACTGATTTGCAACTGCCCTGGTATACACAGGTCTGACCTTTTTTTCACCCCAAAGCTGTGCACGCCCACTGTGCTTTCCTGTGTGGCAGAAGTGCCATTCACACGTAGGTTGTACATATGTTTTTCAGAGACACTCCTATGTGAAAGAGTTTGTGTGTGTGTGTATATATATATTTGTATGTATGTGTGCTTTGGCATCTGGGGCTTGTGTTGGCAGTTGCCTCCAAACAAAATACGTGGGGTGTGTTGGATTTGGTCCTGCAGGTTGAGGGAGGTGGGTATGACTCTGGGTTGGAGGCTGGGTGCTGGCAACAGGGACCAAGCACTTTTCTGGCAGAGGTGATCTGAGCATGCTTGGCTTCAGCCAGACTTCACCAACAGCCTGTCACAACAGGTTCCCCAAAAAGGTGTTGGTGATAAGCGTTGACAAAAAGGTGGCTTTTGTCAAAAAGGTACAATTGGTACCAGCACCCCAAACTTGTCCCTGTCCAAACAGAAAACTGGGAGAGGCAGCCTGTTCTGTCTCATGGTTAACTAGATAGGTTCAGGGTGTGTTTTAGTTGTATTTTATCTAACCATAAAATCAAACATCTATTATTTGTGATTAATCATGTTCAGAAAGGCAAGAGAGGGACCTAATCCTTTAACCCTTGAAGGGATAGATTTATAGAAGTACATAAGGCTCAAAGTGCAGTAAAGTATCTAATACTTTCCCAAGTAGCAAACCTGGTTCAGTGCCATCAGTCTTATGCCCAATGATAACTAGATGTCTCACTGCACTGAAATTGCCAATAAAGAAGAATTAAATATTTGAATATTTTTACAGATATGGACCCTCAGTCCTATGAGGCCCAATCACTTCAACTGCTTTTAACAGCATCAGTAAGTGCTTGTTTGCATTTTTAGGCAACGATGTGACTTGGAAATCTGATAAGCCCTCCACATGAACTTTAAATAAAGCAGATTCAGGAGCAAAATTCAGTTCTAGATACATGTATGAGCATGAAATGAAACCCACAGTCCACAAGTCTGATTAACCCGACAACATTTATTTAAAAAACGTTCATTAAAATTAAGACTAATACTAAGTTATTCCCATGCTCCTACTCACCCTTTTTTTCCTTGCTATGAAGCAAAAGAAGTTATTCTGTAGGCAGTGTTGAATTTTTCTTTTCTAAAACTCTCAAAAGTAATTTTGTTATTAAATTAAATGCATATTCTGGATAGAATTGTTATGCTACCCCAGTTGTTAAGTTACATGTGAGTTTTTTAGAAGCCTTTATTCTTCCAAATGCATTTGTGACATGGCACAAAACCTAGGTTTTAATTTATATTAGGACTTGGTCTTTTTCTTAAAGTCTTTAAACACTAATGTTAATAACTACTTGGTAATTAATTAGAAAATATGCATTCTAATTATTTTGTCAGTAGTTTGAAAAAAAACCTCAAATCAGATCGGTTCTGTATTACAGAACATATTACAGTTTATTCCAGTGGCAACCCACACACATATTGGAATTTCCTGAGGCATTTCTTTCTTGATGCATTGGAAGCTGAATTACATTTATCAGGAATAAAATTGTAAATAAAAATATTATTCTTAGATACATAATAAGAAGCTGGAGACAGCTGAGATTTCTCTCCACCTCTAAACAAATGCTGCTTTACATAAAATATAGCACTCTCTCTCAAATTCCTTCCACTACAAAGAACTTGTTTTCATTTCTAATTCAAATAAAACCAAAACATAAGTGTCTCTCTGAATTATTTATCCAAATGTGTCTCCTTACAGTTCCCCCTCGTCTGATTCAGCCCATCATTCCTTCTGTCCCCCAGAACATTTTCTGCATGGCTGCCAAGGAGGAGCAGGACCTGGGAAGAATCCTGATGTAGATGCCCACCCCCTGAGTTCAGGGTGACAGAGCAAGGCTGCTCAGGGCTTTTATTTTTAGCAGAAGTTTTGTATGGCACAGGAGGAGGTTGGCAGGAGCTAGACTGCAAATCCTGGTGTCATTCTCCTCTCTGTCAGAATTATATATACCCACACAGGCATCCTTTGTCAGATGGTGGAAATCAATCGCCGCTGACTCATGGCAATTGTTGCATCTCTCCCATGATCTCCATTTCACAAATATCAAGGGAAACTACAATATCAGTTAAAACAAGCAATATTTCAAATTTGTTGTTCCTTACCCCTTTAGTTGGGGAAATGCAGTGTTTCCTACTGGTTTATCTAAGTTGTTTCTTCCACCCTTCCACTCTATTTTAAATGTGTTCAGCTCTATTATTTGACTATAGCAAAGATTTTACCTACAGATGTATATAACCCAAATACGTGTGAACAGCATGTGCATATTTTACTCTTACATACTGATATTTTAGTAATATTTAATTGGGAAGTTATTCTTTGCATGGTATTTTTGAACAGAGAGAACAAAGAAATTAATGGGAAACAATTCCTCACAAATTATGCCTCTGTTTGCTTCATATTCTGAGTGCAGATAAGGAAAAAAAAAATGTTTAAGTGAAGTGAAATGAGACCTGGAAGAAGAATGAAAGTAAAGGAGAGGGTATATAAGTGTAGATCTGTGAAGGCTGAGCTGCACAGAGCTGAGGGTCCAAGGGGGTGCTAACCCTTGCAAAAAGGGTAAGCATGTATTAAGGAGGAGGTGGGCAGTATTTGCAATAGCAGCCACCCTCCAAAGGAAAAATTCATCTAGAAACACACGGAGAAAGAGGCATTTCAAACACGTGTCAGATTGGCCTCCACTCTTGAGCCTAAAGGCTGAGATAATTTGGCTTAAAAAAGAGATGGATGTAAGGCCAAACATGAAAAGCTGTCTGTTTAATTTTACCCTTTGTCCTATATTCTATTTTAGGCAAATAGATGGCCCTTTGTTTTGAATGAGGTGTTGCTGAGATCTGGCAGGTGCTCAGGAAGAGCAGTGCCTGCTGGCTGATGCTGCTGGCTGTGCTCTGGGTGGGACCCTGAGTGCTGCAGGGCTGCACTGGGGCATGCCTGGGACAGCTGCTAAATGCACCTTCTAGCAGAACTACTGATGGGATTGGGTAACAGTCAGTAACCAGAAGTTATTTCAGCATTTCCCATTGTAGGAAGTGATTGTCAAGCCCTCTCTGACCATTCAGACATGAGCAAAACCCTGTGTGTTTGTCCATGCGAGTGCACGTCCCTCCCTGACAGCAAATATCAGCCAGACACTGGAGAGTGGCTCAGGTATCAGATACCATCTCAGAAACCAACTCATTGGTGGAAACAGCCTGCTGAGTAAAAGGCAAGAAAAAAGGGAGTCATGCTGCAAGCTGGAGAACCAGTGCCAGAGAGATCTTCTGTGCATGCCTCAGCCTCGGGAAATTTTAGTTTGGAGCTCAGTCAAGGATGAGATACGGGCCCATAGGAAACTTGCCTTTATTATTTCCAAGGCTCAGGGAGCTACTTGTTTCCTATTTAATCCAAATGGCTTTGCAGATTCAGAGACAAATGTGGCAAGAACAATAACAATGTCTGTAGTTGTTCCAATAATTCTTTGTACTTGTTTCCTGTATTTGTTTCAAATTTAATACTTAAATGGCAACAGTCATGCTTGACAAGATGAGGAAACCCAAATTTCCTTCTTTTACACTTCACAATTCCCACATGGGGATATGGACATTTTTGACCTGCTGGTCTGCATTGTTAGGATACACAAATCCTTGACCATCATAGCTCTGTATGTAGGGACTCTTTCTATCCATCCCATCGTCTGATGGGGGTTGGACTGGTCACGGAGGTGGCATGGAGCTGTTGAAGCTGTTGTCATGCTGACCCACTTTAAAAGCCTCTTTATGGAACTGTGATATCACTGGTCTCTTCTGCCCTTCTTTGGTCACTCACACCATCCCATGGCATGCAGACACTGGATCAGGACACCGTGGTCCGTGGGGTCCGCTTCCATGTGTCATGTTCAAGGAATAGCAAAGACTGAGCACTTCATATTTAGTTTTGGGAGGATTATGAACAAATGATAGAATTGTGGAATGAGTCTGGAAAAGATCATCCTTGGGGAACACCACTAGTCGCTAGCTGCCAACTGGATTTGAGTCCACTCACCACAATCTTTGGACTCAGCCACCCAGCCAGTTTTTAAAACAACTCTTCCTGAGCTACTTTGTTTGCTTGGTTTTGCCAGCATCCCTGCTTTTCCCTGTGCCTCAATGACCTAGATGTCCCTCCTGCTAATGCCTGTCACTGCTGAGCCCAGAGTGTGCAACTCTCAAAACACAGTTCCCCTCAACACCAGTCTGGTCGATCCCACATCAGCTCATAAAAGCAGGCAATACAAAATTATTACAGAAAGAGCCCAGATGCTTACTTTTAATACATCTACCTTTTAAATGAATTTATTTGCTTATTTTACTATTACATGATGAGTGTTTAGGTAAAATTCTGCTCTCATCTTCAAATGCCCTCAGTTTCTCATTAGTTAAAAGCCCACTCATTAGGAGGAGTACATTCCTGGGACAAGCACATCAGCTGTTGTAAATTGTTTCAGCAAAGTTTTCTGCTATTCATTGATTTTATTGAGGTAAGTACCATGTTATTTCCTCAGTTAACAATCAGTAAAGACAAAGTTTTCACTTCTGCTTGTAGTCTACCAGTTAGGAAGGATTTCTCTGTTGTTTTCTGTATCATGTCAATTCTGGACTATATTTTATTTCTCGGTTTGCATTTTTATCTGTCAAATAGCTATTTGATGCTTAACACTCCAACATGTAACAGCAATTTTAGTTTAGAAAACTGATACTGACATACTGTTTGGGAATAAAATTCACATTTCAAAAAAAAGGAGTAATATTTTGACTTAAAGGATATTTCAGAATTTGATTTATCAGTTTAGTACTTAAATGCACTGGGCTGTGCATGCAACACTGCTCACCCAGAGGGCAGCTAATCTCATGCTGTTCGGGTGTTTAATCCCATAGGAATAATACAAAAATTCTTCTTTCATTAGAAGCAAAACATTCAGGGAAATTTTTTACAAATGCAGTCACACCTACGAACAGTTCATTTTAAAATAATCTCAAGAGGAGCCCAAAAGAAGATACAGGTCATTGTTTGAAAATGAGTTCTATTCATTAATGATTGATGTCAATGTATTGTGCCGGGTTTTTGTAGAGCTAGAGGTATTTTAAATTCATTTATTTGAAACAATGTAGACAACAAAGTAAGCTGTGTATTGGCATGCAAATAAAGTGTAAAGTTAATTTCACCTCAAATGCTTTACATGTATTTTCCAATTTGTTTTGAGTTTCTGTTGCCAAAGTGTAATATTCCCTTTTGTACTATTCAAAGAATAGTAATTATTTACTGCAAGCAGAGATTTACAGTGGAAATACACAAATGTTTTAAGAGTTTGCCAACATATTAGGATTTTTTAGCTGACTAAAGGATACATTTTTCCTCTCACAAGATCATAAATGCTTAATACCTCCATGAATTCAACTGGAATATTTCCAGATTTATACCCTTCAATTAATTTCAATTGAATTTTCTTGAATTACACTATCTGAAAGCATAATTTGTCTTTGTGTGAGCTAAAGTTAATTTAGCTTAGAGCCTTTTCTCAAGAATAAGCCAAGGCCTGATTGCAGGCATTCTCTCTGTTATCAGTTTGACTTAATTTTCTCTCTTATAAGTGCCTCTAATAACAATAAAGCTTTCAGAAAATCAATGTGTGAATTTAGCAGATGGTGTGAAAGAAGCCAAACTATTTTAAATGCTTTGCAACAATGTAAACTCATGTATTATTTATTATACAGTATTACCAATTCATACATTCTTATAAGCTATTAAAATTCCATGCCAGGAGGGAGGATGTATTCTATTAGTGTCAATTAATGTTCATGGTCTTCAGTTAAGAATATTTAGTGATAGAATTAAAAGGAAAACCTACAAAAAAAGTGAGAATGCTGGTGGTTGGCACTTTAATTTTTACTCATTGAAGGTCAGAGCCAGAAGAGTGTACTGAACAATGCTGAGGATATTAGTCTTAATTATTCAGGGAATTAAGGCTTTAACAGCTGTGATAATCAATATGGCTTCTCTAAAAGGTATAACATTTTTCTCCTTTATTCTTTGTATATGGAGAAGAAATAGATATTAAATTGCATATAAAAGTTTGAACTTTTGACATAAATTTTGCAACTTTAAATATTGGAATATTTTTTTCCTAGAATACCTTTGTTTTCAGTTTATAATGCAATAGAAGCAGATGGACAGGAATTCAAAATAACAATGCATCAGGCTTTTGCATAAAAAAAATTAGATCAGTGATTAATGTATTAGATGCAAGCTAAATTCATGTATTTGGTATATAAAATGGTATAATACTCCAGATGTTTCTTCCACCCACAAAACACTTCTTTTACTCAATCCTTCAGTAATTGAAAAATTGTTTGTGGCGCAATACAAAGTTTGTATTCAATCTCCCTTTACTGCACAGACAGATTTAAACTATATTACTTTATGGTACTTTACTTCTACTGGTATTCAAAGTGTCATCAATAATCTGCAGTGACTTAAAATGACAGCACAATCTTTTAACTAGTATAATATTGGGAGTCATGATCTGTGTGTTTTCCCTCTATCACTGTGCTGAGTAGCCCTCAGTCTTGCTGGTGCTAGTGAAACGACTTGGCATAAGAAACAATGTGTGTGAACATGCAACAGTCTGGCCTCTAATAACTGGAGCCAAAAGCATTACAGGAAGAGGAGGATAGACCAGGACATAGGAGGTACTACAATGGTTATTTTTAATAAAATAACTTCAGGCTTCATGGGAACAATATCTTGCACCATTTTTTTCCCCCTTCATTTCCATGCTTCCTTGTAGTCTTTTCTCTCAGTTTAAGGCATGACAGAAGCTGCACATAACAGAAAGAATAAAACTAAACAGGAATTGCCTAAGCAAAACTCTGCCCCAAAAATTATTTACTGTAAATCTTTGATATGCACCAAAGAATGTCCTCTGGCATTTTCCATTTGCTTTTACATGAATAATCCACAGTTCACAAAAATGTCAGCAATGATAGCATATTCCTGGATCTCCATTTCCTTGGTCTTTGAATTTCTTTTCATATATTTTGCATGGAAATAAAGAGATGCTCCTCCATGCTTTTCAACCTGGTATTTATGCTCACCTATTGGAAGTGAACTGTAATTTGTCAATCATGTGTTCATTTCTGAGCTTTGATCTTTAAGAGAGATTACAATCATAGAATCAGAATCTTAGAATGGTTTGGGTTGGAAAAGTCCTTGAATACCCAGTTCCAACCACCCTGTCATGGGCACAGATGCCACCCACCAGACCAGGTTGCCCAAAGTCACATCCAACCTGGCCTTGAACATTTCTAGGGATGGGACACCCACAACTTCTCTGGCTAACCTGTGCCAGAGCCTCACCACCCTCATAGTGAAGAATTTGTTCCCTGCATCTAATCTAAACTTACTGTCTTTCAGTTTGAAGCCATTCCCCCTTGTCCTTTCACTACATGCCCTTGTAAAAAGTCCTTCTTTATCTCTTGTAGGCCCCCATTAGGTACCAGAAGGCTGCTCTCAGGTCTCCCCAGAGCCTTCTGTTCTTCAGGCTGAACAACCCCACCTCTCTCAGCTTGTCTTTACAGGAGAGGTGCTCTGAGCATCCGAGCATCTTCATAACCCCCTTCTGGATACACTGGAACAGATCCATGTCCTCCTTATATTGGGGGTCCTGGAGCTGGATGCAGCATTCCAGGTGGGTTCTCAGGGGGCAGAGTAGAGAGGCAGAATCAGCTGCCCTGGACTGCTGGTCATTATTCTCTCCATGCAGCCCTGGGTGAGGTTGGCTTTCTGGCCTGCAAACACGGGATGCTGGCTCATGCTGAGCTTCTCATCAACCAACACCCCCGAGTCCTTCTCCTCAGGATGTTATTGTCCTTCTGTCCACTTTTTAACTTAAGATTAAAAATCTCTAATCGGAGAAATACAACTGGAGAATGACAAAGTTATGTGAGTCAAGAGACTAAAAACTGGTAGTTGTGGTGGATGCTAAATCTGTGTCTAATACAGTTTTACATTTTGGACCACAGAAGGTTTCAAGATACAATACTTCTGTTAAGATGATATTCTCTCTCCATTTTTCCAGCTTACTCATGAAAGCTATTATTCAATAAAAAACAGGAAAAAAGAAGAATTTTTGCATAGTTTTCAAACAGAAAAATAACAGCAGGGTCAGACCAAGACAGAGGCAGACTGGACAGATTTGGTCATTCCTGTATTTCCTAAGAAGACAGAGAAATATACAAACGTGTAGCTAAACACATTGTAAATACATATTAAATATATAAATTACATAAATACATAAGTTATACCTCATAGGGAATAATGTATTAACAAAAGGTTTTTAAATTATTTGCAAGCAACTTGGAAATGTGATTGTGTGGCAAACCCCCCCCCCCCCCCTTAAATACAGTAGAAATGTCTGTCTTTCTTACCCATAATAATAACTTCTACACCAAATGAGGTCAGCCTACATTCAAAAAAGGACACTTCAAGCTGCCAATTTTTTATCTTTCTCAGTGGAATTCAAACAATTCAGTTTTATTTTTTCCCTTTTTGCAATCACATTTTATTTCATTTCCTAGAAAAATAATTTCCTATGAATATGAGAAATACTAGTTCAAATGAATATGTTTGCCACAAAACAAAGTGTGAAGTACCCTCAGCAGTGCAAGACAGGAGTCAATAGCACATATGAGAAGCTGAAAACAAACTTGAAGAAATGTTGTAAATCTAGTTTAGATCACAAAGCATGACTCTTTCATTGGAAAAATAGCCTTTCCTCTGTGAGTTAACTGTACTCTTTCCTATTCTGGATTTTAAATTATGTTAATCAGATACTGCTTATGAGGGAATCATAAGTGGCTGCTACCATATGAACTACAGATTTTTTTTTTTTTGTTTCTGAATTTTGAAGTAATTATTGAGTTCAATGACAGATGTGCAGTATACTGCATTCTTCACAGATTAAGCCAATCGTGTTATAGCTAATTGTAAGGATTCTACTTCAAGCCAGCACATAAATGAGTATAAAATGAGAGGATGAATTTGCTGGCTGTTATGAAGTTGTGTTGTCTGGTTATATAACCAACATAAAAAGCATAATAAGCAGCAGCTGTAATATCATGTGTTGCAGTGCAAAAAATTCCAGGATAATCAATAAAAACCATTAGAGAAGAATTTTCCATCTAGAGAACACCATTGATCTGTATTGGAACACATGGTGTGCAAATAGATTTCTTTAGCATGAGAGTCTATATTTTTATGAATTTTAAGTCGTATATTTTGTTATCAAAGTGTGCAATTAAGATGTCTAGTACAGTTGTTTTGACTATTTGGAAATCAAAATAGAGCAGAATTTTGACTAATAAACATAGTTGAGTACAGGTTGGGCTAAGTTAACAACAGTTGCTTGGGAAAAAGAAATGTTTGCAATTTTTACAAAAAATTATGAGAGGAATATGCAGAAATGAACTGATATTTCAAGAAATTCAAGAAATGGCAGAATTCAAACTTACTGAAGGATATATTGAAGTCCAGCCATAACCTGCTTCATCCTAGACTGCACAACAGAAACAGAGGCAAATGAAAAACTACATTTTGTGCAGTGAAAACATGATTCAGAATTTCCTGAATACAATAAAATAACCTCATCAGCTTTGTGAGATTTGTGATCAGACCCCATTTCATTCATTTATGAAGAACTCATTTTTGTTTTTAGAATATAGAGCAGAAACTCTAAGCGCATATTCTGCTCTGAAAGCACTGTAGTGCCACAGAAAACTATCTGCACGTTTGAGAAGTTAAACTGACCATGATAATGTGTCATTGAATAAAAAAAAAAAAAGAAAAAAAAAAAGGGAGAATTTGAACCAAAGTTAATAACGAGCTTCAGGGAGGACTTGTTAGTGTCTGTGCTCATTAAAAACAGGGATTAAAGCAGTCCAATTAGTGCCCATGCATGAGAGTAAAAAGGATGAAGTCCAAAGACAGAGCAATGGAAATTGTAATAAAAGATGTTTTGTTCTTGTTTAGAGGTTCCTTCATGCATTTGTGAAACAACAGATAATTTATTTTCTCATCATTCACAACTATAGGCTTGTCTGCTTCTTTGAAAACTTGTTTTCCTTGCTTTCAGATGACTTTTTAAAGAAAAAGTATCTGTAATTAAATTCCCATCTGCAAATAACATCAGAATTAATTGCAGATTAATGCAACTATAGTGGAACTTTTTCAAATGATGATTTTTTTTTTCTTCTAATTATCTCTCTTTTAAGGAACTGTGTATATGGTAATGTCTCCTGTGTGGAATAGAAAGTAGCACGAACAGTGAGATATTTTGCA
Source organism: Peucedramus taeniatus (assembly GCA_013400575.1). NCBI lineage: Eukaryota > Metazoa > Chordata > Aves > Passeriformes > Fringillidae > Peucedramus > Peucedramus taeniatus. The sequence goes on along the minus strand of WBNO01006394.1, from coordinate 47,371 downwards.
ATGAAATGCAGTGCTTTAATTGCAGTGAGATGCTTTAGACATCTAAAAGGTAGGCCTGTTATCTATGCACTTACTATCTTATTTAGATTAATAGAGATAGCTGGGTAACTAATTCCATGTAGCTTTAAACAAGGAATTTACAGCAACTTTTGGAGGTATCCAGTATTCACTAGAGGATCCTGAATGACTGCCCTTGGTCAGATCCTAACTTCTAAACAGCTTGAGCAGGATTAGAGAGATTTCTGCCTTTTTTTTTTTGTTTTGTTTTGTTTTGTTTTTGTTTTGTTTTTGTTTTTTGTTTGTTGTTGTTGTTGTTGTTGTTGTTGTTGTGGGATTCATCTTGCAGGTGCAGAAATCTGCATGTCTAGAGTTGAGCAACATGTCCAGCCTTCAGAATTTCAAAGATTTGGTCAATCCAAATCTTGAGAATTATTCTACATTTCCTGATGTAAACATTTTCATTTTGTCACTTGTGATGTTTTGTCCTGAGTGATCAGCTCTGGGGGTGAGCCAGGTGACCTCCAGAAGTCCCTTCTAACTTCAACTACTCTGTTATTGAAAGTCTTGTCAGGGACTTTAAAATCTTGTCAGGCAACAAGAATTGCCCAAGAATAAAAAAACATAACTTAAAATTACCCTGCAGTATTATCTCATGACCTAACTCTGTCATGATTTATTATCTGCAATATTCTAATGTCTAGGGCTCTCAGATCTAGACAAAAACTGTACTGTGTTAGTCATTAATATCTAACAAAATTATCTAATTATATGTACATAATAACACAAGGCTGAACAATCCAACATTTGGATTGTGGGAACAGGAAGCTGGGATCTTTTCACAGATCTTTTCTTACTCAGAAATTCACTAAAGGTCTTTTCCTTTTTCCTGGTGCTCTTCCCATTTCATCTGAGCTACCACTTTTTGAGAAAATTGGTGTTTATCTTATGGATTTGTTCACATGTACTGCAAAGCAATCCAGTCCAAATCATGAAAAATCACTTCCCAGTATAGTAAGATCATTTGCTACATAAAAGAAGAAATGCAGAGTACTGTGGTGTATTCCTCAGTTTGTATAAAACAGGAAGGGAAAGGCAGTTTTTGTGGCTTTTTTTGTTTGTTGGTTTGTTTTTCTCTGGTCATGGCATTACTTGGATGATTATGCAAGACTGCAGGAAAATGGAGAAAAATACACCAGTTGCAAGCATAAGGCTTCCTTCCAACATAACCTTGTGTCCTTTTTCAGCAGGCAGGCTTTTAAGTAGTGTTGGCTTGGTGGCAATGGCCCATTTCACTCAAGGATGTTTTCCTTAATAGGATCTATAGGATTATGAACAACATTTTAAAACTTGGGTGCTAAATCTGTATTTAGGTTTACAGAACAAGCATTCAGAGAGTGGGTGAGGAAACAACAGAGCATAACTAGCTAGGCTGGTGAGGGCTTGCTCCTGGGAAACCCTACGTTTTGGCTTCTTGCAGTCCCTTCTCATCTTGGGAAGGTGCTCTTGTATCAGACCACAGGTGAGGGAACTCAATGCTTTTTTGGGACTGAGGATGGAAAAACACAAAACTGAGGATAGAGAAGGGCTGGTCTGTAGGAGACATAAGGACAAAGTAGAGTTTAAGGGAAAGGAAGGAAAGTAGGAGAGCAGTATCAGACAGGAAAAGATCCATCAAACCCAGAGGATGGAAGAATGGCATGGAAGGACAAATGACAGAAGAAGAAATCCTGGATTATATAACTTATTAGAGCAAACATATTTTCAAACAGACAAAAGCTCTCCTACTGTAGAAGATGAATTCAGTGATTAACTGATGTTAACTGAGGAAATACCAGAGACAAGTAAAACTAGACTTTACAGGCAAGGAAAGAAATCACTAAAATGGATGTAAAAATAGGGAAACATCCAGTTTCAGGACATTTAAAATTCACGTCTGGTGCATGAATTGAACCTGCAATACACACAGTGATTGCAGTGATTTAACCTGTGCCAAAAATGGTGAATGATAGAAAATAACAACTGAGATGATAAACTATATCATACTATATATAGTCATAGAAAAACCTTTTTAATCATCTCTGTAGCATAAAAAGATCAGCAAAGAAACCTGAATAACAAACCGAGGACAGAGCTGAGTTGTGCTTCTTGGTGATGGGACTGGAGCAGAGACAGATTTTGGAGCAGAGGCAGATCCTGGAGCAGCCACTTCTGGACATGGGGTACAAAGCAGGGGTGTGCCTGGGGTACCAGCAGCTTTGCAGCTCTGGCAGCTCCCAGAGTGCTGCAGCCCCAAGCCAGTGTGACTATCAGAGAGAACATCAGACCCTGAAAGGAAAAAATAATAAGAATACCCCTAATTTCCAAAAATGAGCCCCTTTTTCAAAGATACAGCATGTTCTTTCAGCTAATTCAGATCTGCTTAACATAATTTATCTTCTTTAACATACAGATATTTAATTTGTTTTTGGAATAAGTATCTTAGACCACTAAATCATTAGTAGTATCCCTCTTCTAGCCTGCAGATTGATTATCACTCTTGCATCTATTCATTTAGAAAATGAAAATGAAACTCAGGGGTAGATAAAAATATTGTCATATCCTGAAAATAGCAGAGTTTCTGAGTTGTCTTCATTAATCTGTGTGAAGTAGAAGTGTCTGCCTTTTGTTTAAATTACTTTTCCTATTGTGATCATTTGAATATACAGATAGTAAAGGCTGCAGCCCCTCTGTGAAGATCTTCCAGGCAAGTCAGACTGACCATAGCAGAGCTTGTTTGGAACCTGAAATTTCAAACGAGAGCACTTCTTTTTTAATACTGTCATTTTAGGTCATTACTTTATTATCTAGTGTTGTAGACATGAGGGAGCAAATAAACGTTACAGAAAGGTTTGAAACAACTGTGTGAGGAGTCTGGGTGAAAAGGAAGTAAAGTTTCCAGACAGTGTAGTCCATCAAAATGTTTTTCAAAGCATTTGAAATTAGTGTTAACTTTTACAAGATCAGTTTTGCATTTTTCTCTCTTTGGGCTGAGTTTAATGCTATCAAAAGCAAATCAAACCAAAAGACATGCCCTTATCATCAAATGTGCCTCCATGCTGCCCTTCTAACATCTTATCTTGCTTTTGTTTTCAAGGGCACATCATAGCAATTTCCCAGGAGAAAACCAAGCCATGGGTGTTGGGGTGAAGGCGTTGGCAGTGGTGGCACTGCTGGCTCTGGCTGATGCTCTCCTGCCGAAGCCGGCGCGGGCCCCTCCGCTCCTGCACAAGCCTTTCATGGTGGTTTGGAACGCGCCGACCGAGCAGTGCCGGCTGCGGTACAAGGTGGACCTGGATCTCGGTGTTTTTGACATTGCATCCAACATCAATGAGACTCTGAGTGGATCCAATGTGACAATCTTCTATCACACCCATTTGGGATACTATCCCTATTACTCAGATAATGGAGATCCCATTAATGGAGGGGTGCCCCAGAACGAAAGTCTTATCAAACACCTTAGCAAAGCAAAGTCTGATATTGACTATTGCATACCCATGAGGAAATTTCAGGGACTGGCAGTCATTGACTGGGAAAACTGGAGGCCCCAGTGGGATAGGAACTGGGGCAATAAAAGCATTTACAGAAATAAATCTCTCGAAATTGTTAGGAGACGGCATCCTCGGTGGTCAGAGGACAAAATTAGGAAAGTGGCAAAAGAGGAATTTGAGAATGCTGGCAGGAGTTTTATGAATAACACCATCCTTCTGGCTGAGCATATGAGACCAAACGGTTTGTGGGGTTACTATCTTTACCCAGACTGCTACAATTACGATTACAAAGAACACCCCCAAACATACACAGGGAAATGCCCACCCATTGAGTCTTTCCGCAATGACCTCCTGCTCTGGCTGTGGAAGGAAAGCACTGCTCTCTACCCTTCTGTGTACCTGGATTATATACTGAAGTCAAGTCCAAACGCGCTAAAATTCGTTCACTATCGGGTTAAAGAGGCAATACGCGTTGCCTCAATTGCTAGAAAAGACTATGTTCTGCCTGTATTTGTTTACTCCAGACCATTTTATGCCTATACTTTTCATGTTTTAACAGAGGTAAGCAGACAGACTTCTTTCAAAAATTAGAAATTAGAAATAGCCTCTTAGAAAAAATATGTTCTAAAAGCTTTTCCTGTACAAAAGCACTTACACATTTGTTTTTCATATTTAAGGCAGCCCCCTGAGAGAGAGTACTGTAGTCACAGTACAAAACTCTATGCCTTTCAAGAGTTAATATTGCAGTGGTTTGGTCTACCTCTGTGAGATAACATTGTCTATTTTTAATGAAGATAGTTTAGAAAGAAAGTACAAAGAAATATATTCTTTAAGAAAGTAATTGATTCTGATATTTTTATTTTTCAGGGCAGCTTGTGAAATGAGCTTGACAGATATTGTGAAGTTTAAAATTAATTCGTGCAATGGAAAGATAAACTTTCATGAGAAAGGATCCTCAGGGCTTTTTTGTTGCTTTATGCAAATGTAAATTCATCCAATATAGAAATAAACTAGTCAAGTAAAGTAATCTGTCCCAGAGTTCCTAACTCTTGCATGGTGAGCATTGGCCATCTATTTCACTTTTCAGAAGTACATCATCTTCATGTCTAACATTTAGTGCTAAACTGTGGAGTCTTTTTATCAAAGAAACCCAGTTTTTGAGTCATGCAATATTCCATCAACCAAGTTCAAGTGCAATAAATATGTAGTGGCCTCAACACTGATGGTAAATTATATACATGCAAATCTCAGACTTTCTAGATATGTAATGATGATTGTTGCTCTTTGTTTATGCATATAATAGAGATGCACAGACACTTATACATTTCTCTAATAGTTGCATCAAGTGCCAAAAACTTTTCTTTGGTTTCTATCAATTCCATGAGAAAGGAGAAAATCTGGGACAGGGGACTCAGGGAAATAACCCCTTCATGACAAAGTTCATCTGGGGGTGCTCCCTCCCTTTATTTTATGGAGAGCTGTGTGAGAGATTCCTTCTAATGCTGCCAGATACAAGTTCCTGACTCAAACCAGAACAGAAAAGGGAGAGAAGTGGCAAGGGAAAAGGCAAAGTTCAGTCCAGTGAACCACAGGCTGTGGGGGGCTTCAGCCCGGAGCTGGAGCTGAGGAGGTGCAGCAGATCCCTGAGAGCCTGAGAAATGTTTCAGGCTGACCACAGGAAGTAAATGATACCTTCATGCTGCCCCTGAGAAGCAAATTGTACATAGAAGTAATTAGGAATTTGGTCTGGTTCATTTTCAGCATCCAGGAACTCTCTAGAGCTGTTTTCTTTGTGGAAATCACAGGTGCTAGCTGACTCAGAAGTCATGGCAGATAGGCCAGTCTAGTCCTGAAGGCAAGGAGTCACTGGGGTCTGTACAAACAGGATGTCATCCAGAACACCTTCGCTGAAGAACTCAGGCTAGGAAATACATAAGAATTCTTCAAATGCAGTCTGTAATAATACATTTTTATAAAATTAATTAGTCCCTTGATCAATATAAAAATACCAGAAGTGTTACTGAAAGCTGTGAAAACTAGTATGCTGTTACTATTTATGTGTGAGTTCAAAATCTGTGGTGGTACATAGGTACTGTTTTACCTTAAGCTAATTTCTGAACAGTACAGTAGTAATTTGGAGTGATGCTTCTCTCAGGTTACATTCCTTAACTCACCAGCCTGTTTTCCAGTTGCATGTAGCCATTTGCTTTTGGGTGCTTGAAAGATTGCTTCACAACTTCACAAAGATCTTTACATAGCTAGAGAAACGTATTTGGATTATGCTCCACTACATACTTTCTAATAAGGACAGCATGGACAGGGTACTAACATGGGATAGGGCTTAATGTGGCCAGACTACACACATCATCTGTGAGAACAGCTTGGGGTCTGACAGGAATGTGCAGGGTTGTATTTAAAAACATAGAAATTATCTAGAAAATAATGTTCTTGTATTCTTTCATAGCCCTGGAGCCACTGGGATAATTTAAATGTGGTTTTGTATGTTCAGGTTTTAGACTAGATTAAAGCATCTCATTTGACTCATGGCAAGCCCCTAAGTGATGCTCACAAAATTACAAACAAGGCATGAAACCTCTGAGCTCCAGAAACAATGTACATGAAGGTGACAAGGAAAGATCCCAGGACAATGACATCCAGGCTGAATGGCCACAGAAAAATCAGGGCAGTGGGCAGATGGGATAGTTACCTGACCTCTGGCAGGGACTGGGCCAGGACAACCACAGCCTTTCTCATCAAGCTGTGCAAGAGCTGTGCTTTCTATTCCACAGAAACACTACTGACATTCAAGGCTTGTGTAAGGCAAGGCAAGCCCTTCTGTACAAAGGGCTTACGTGAAATTGCACAGTGGAGTCAGAAAAAATGGCTGTGAGTCAAAGTCACTGAGGGAGAGACACAGGTCTGTCAAACCTTCAGAAAGATGAAAGGCCCAGGTCCCAGACAGATGCTGTAGCTGTGTGTGCTGTACCTTTCACCCTGACTGCATCTGGAAATCAGGTGAGTTGTGCATAAGGTGTCTGAGAAATTAATCCTGCTTTTTGTCTGGGAAACAATTTATAAATTCTGAATTGGGATCCAAATCATTATGAAAGATTTTTGTATTTGCTAGAAATGTGTATAAGCAGTTTGCCATCTGTAGGGTATTTAGAAACTTTCTGCTTAGACAATTCACTACTAAGCGTGTGGGGGAGGGAAGTCACACAGTAGCATCTGTGCTTCCTGACTAGATGGCTGAAATCATTAATAAAGAAGGATGACAACTGGCAAATGATTAATAATGGATAGCAATCCTGTTGTTCCCCTACAGATAATCTTCTCTGCTGACCAGGTGTGCATGTGTATAGAGACCAAACTCTGCAACCATGCCAAGCTTGAACTACTATTGCTGAATACAGAAAACTCTTGTCTGTGACTAAGGCTCTTCAAGATTACAGATATACTTATTTTTCTTTCCTCAACATGTAACTAGAACTGTCTTGTTTCATCTCGAGCTCCAAAATGAATGGTTTAGTTCACCTCCTATTGTTTAAGGTCCAGTGCAGTGACTTGGGTGATCTAAATACAAAGAAACATTGACAGACAGTAGAGCCTCCTCCTCCCTGCCAAATCAGGTGTCCACTTGGGGACAGCCCAGCCTAGTCTTGAGGACCTTATGTAGTTGCACACTGCCTCCAAAAGCTTGAACAAAAAAGATCATCACAAGAGAAGAGGCTTGTTGACTTGTTGATAATTTGGACAAATACCAGTCGCCAAAGTCTGATACAAGAAACAAATTAGGATTTCCCAGCTAGACAAATTATAAGATATTAATATTTAAAATATCTATTATTTTTTTAATTGTATGTTTTCTTCCATATGAGGCTTTTATTACACTCTCAAAGAAGAGACATTCCAGTGAGCCCCCACCAATACCAAGCCATGCTGTGTGAGAAGGGGCACAGGGTTCAGTCCCAAAACCAGGCCTTATGTGTCTGAGGCTGCTGGTGGAGTTCATGTGCCTCACTCAGTTCTTCATGGAGGGTCCTCCTTATTTCTGGCCCAAATTTGCCAGTTTCTTGGACTAATGACACTCCTGCTGGTAGAAACAGCAGCCCTGCCTGTAACTCTGTTGGCATGGTTAAAGCAGCACGAGTTAGACCCTGCCTAAAGACATAAACTGCAGCTAGACACTGTAAGGGTGATCCAGTGATGTGTGAACAGACTGACCATCACTTGCCAAATATGTTACCTAGGTAGGTTTGGTAGTCATTCAAAGACTAGCACATAAAATCGATCACTAAATTCTTACTCCACCATCTTGGTTGGAGGAACCCTTGTGAATAAACGATAAAGATTTCATTAAGAGGCACACTGATGAATGCCACCTATGCAAACCTTTGTAGAGACACTGAAGAGCTTTCTAAAATAAACAGTGATTTTATTGTGAAGAATATACCGCAGGACCGATGTTCCTTCTGGGGGAAAAAAAAGAAGCAATGCCTGTGTCCCTGTGCTTTTTTTACTTTTACTTGTTTTTCTCATGTGTGGATTTGGCCTTCTTTTTCAGAGGGATCTGGTCAATACCATCGGGGAAAGCGCGGCTTTGGGAGCAGCTGGAGTTGTTCTCTGGGGCAGTATGCAGTATGCCAGCTCAAAGGTTGGTTATATCAGTTTTCCAGTTCTCAGGAATTACCTCAATGCCTCTTGTCTGGCACCACACCCTCCATAGCACCTGTCTACCCTTATCAGTGCCATCAGCCAACAACTGAGGATGACGGCTCACTAATAATTTCAGTTCTCATTAGTTCTGTTAGGCTGAAAAGTCCTGTTGCTCCAGAGCACACTGCTTTGGGCAGGTCATTTGTAGCTCAGTGGAATAATGAGTCCAGGTGAGGAGAAAGACATGTTTCAAAACAATGCCATACAGATGTAAGCACAGCTTGTTTTACAGTGTTCTACTCTGTAACTACGGCAGTTGTCCAGATCAACAGGGAAGGAATGAAGTCTGGAGGTGAGGTATTTTCTCCAGTTGCTAATGTTGAAACGTTACATGGAAAATAATGTCACAAGAAAAGCCCTAGTTACTTCTCCCAGGTTCTCCAGACTTTCATAAATAAACCTTCTTGAGGAGATGGGAGGCAGGACTGGAGTTTCCCAGGAGGTGTGGCAGGATAACCCTCATTCCTAAACCTGGGCTTTGGTGCCCACTCTGCTTTTCATGCAGTCTGCTGTCCTACTGAAGTCTCTGGCAAAGTACCACTGACTTGGTCAGAGGAACCAGGAAATCTGAACTGGAACTTTTGAGTTGCAATTGAAGCAACTTCTGTGCTAGTTTATGAAAATTATGTGGCTCCTGGTAAACTGAAGGTGTTGGAGTGATCAGGGCCAGAGTGGTGACTTTGTGCTTTAAAACCTGTTAGTCCAATACACTTCTCCTAGTCAGCAATTACCAGAAATCTCTACTTAAGGAACCAGTTAGTCTCAGCTATGAACCACATGAACTCTCTTTCTGCTTCCTGGGACTCCTCCCTAGTCTCACACTATTTGTTCCTACCAGGCACTCAAATAGAAACTATAGTAGAGGTCAATACTTTTCTAATCTTAAACATGGAAATAAACTAATTTAAACCAAATAGATCACTCCAGTATGTAAGTCCAACAAGATTTATCTCAATGGATTACTTTAGGCAAGAACAGTTTAGTACTAGCATCTTTTTAGCCACAATAAACTTGGACCTAGTGCTAGATACTGAAATATGTGTTGTGGTCTTTTATTTCTCACAGGAGAGCTGCCTGACGGTGAAGCGGTACATCGACGGACCTTTGGGACACTATGTCATTAATGTGACCTCAGCAGCCAAGCTCTGCAGCAAAGTCCTGTGCAAGAAGAATGGAAGATGCATCCGCAAAAACAGTGACTCCTCTGCTTACCTCCACCTGTCACCCACTGATTTTAAGATCCACAACCATCACTCAGAGAGGGGCCCCAGGTTCCAGGTGACTGGTAAACCCAGCCTGGAGAGTATTGAAGCCATGAAGCAGAGATTTATTTGCCAGTGTTATCAGGGCTGGACAGGAATATTTTGTGAATTGCCTGACCAAAGGCTATTGGAACACTGGGTTCGTGTAGTGTTTAGTAGATCAAGAAAACAAAGCCTTTTTATCTTCCTCTTGGGAGCCATGCAGCTTCTTCTGCTTTGTTCTACACATTAAGGTCTTCTAAGGCAGTGCAAGGGAATTAAAATGGTGCCTCTAAGAGTTCTGTTTCTTAAAAAAACAAATATTGCAAAGGGAAAATGCATTCTTGATTAAATAATTTTATTCTGTTTTAGTAATTTTCCACTCCTGGAACTTTTTAGACATTAAAAATTTTGAAAGCATTTTTTTACCAGCTCCTTTATTCCTATGTTGTGTTTCACTCGTGTTTGACAGATAAAGATTCTGTTATTGCAGTGGAAGTTTTACCTGAGGAAAGAAGTTGAATGAACTTGTACAATGATTCAACCATGTGGAAGTTTAAAAAGAAGAACATAGAACCTCTTTGTTTTGGGGGTGGGTGATTTAACATGGTGATGAGGAGAGCCTTGTGAACCAGGGACTGGGAACTGTTCTCTGCAGCTCTTGCTAGAATCAAGTGGTACATTGTGTGAGCAGCTGCACTGCGCCCAGAGCCACATCCATTGGTCCTACTACTTCTGCATAAGCCATGTGGAGAGTATAGACATCAGTATACACTTTTAAAAAATTATATTTCAATATTCTGAGGCCTAATTTGATTCATGTTACTTCCAGAGGTATTGGTATTTCCAGTAGTGTTCTGCCATCAGTTTCAAACTGACTGAACATGTCTGCAGTTACTTTTAGGTGAGGGGATTCTGAGCTCTGAGAGCAGTGCTGGCAGCTGGCACCCAGCAGTGCTTCTGCCTGGGCAGGAAGTAGGGAAGCAATTCCTTGCTCACCCCAACCCCCTGGGAAGGAGGCATCCCTGCTGCCTTTGGAGCTGCTGCAGGTCTTTGCTTTCTGCTGGCTGGTCAGTGAGAGGGAAATGAGAACAGGCTGACAGACCCTACTGTCAGTGTGCATTTCCCTCAGCAAGTCAAGAGAAAATGAAGAACTCTGTTCATTGAAATATTTTGGCTTGCAGCCTTTGGCTTCAGATGGGAACCTCTCTGAAGGTGGTATAGCTTAATGAACTACTGATTCCTGGTTAATTTAGTGTCCATAACATGCTGTTCTGTCGGGCTGTGCCATGTCCATTTGCAGTTATTCATTCATTCACCTTCATGTGTGAACAAATGTATTCCATCAAAGACCTATCTGTCTTCAACATAGCCTTTCAATGTAACAAACAATGGATGCCTTCACTGAACTGGAGACAAGCCCAAGAAATTTCCTACACCACTCTGACTTACTAAAATAATTTTATTTCAGATTTTTGTTTGATGTGTTGGACTGGGTATTGCTCCAGATCACATAAAAAAACATTAATAAGAAACCACATGTGGGTCTAAGACTTCTTTTTTGCCCTTATAAGTGTCTGTATTGATCATCTGTGGCCTGACTACATTGCTCACATTACACAATACCCTATTCCTGTAGCAGTTTGATTCAAATCAGCATGTCTACATGGAGAAGATACTCAACTGTGTAAGGAGGCCTGAATCATGTCTCTGTGAATTATAACCTGCTGTGTTCTCTGTAATCTCCTTACCTCTGAACATTTCTTCATGGTAACCCCATGAAGAATAACATAACAAAAACTGTCTTTGCTTTGCCCAGACCTGATGCACAGCTGGTGTGAAAGGTGATGCTCAGATTCACTTGAACCAAAGATCCAGCTCATTACAGACCTGGGTGGATGTTAAGGCTGCCTTTAAACCTAGACACTGAAATTGAACAGACTTGAGTTGAGACTGAGTGACTTGGGGCCTACAGTGAGTCATTGTAATGTCATGTGCTGAGAAGCTCCAGGAGAGTTTTGCCACTGACCTTTTGCTTTGTAATTTGTAACAGCAATGGATGACAGCAAAAGTAAAGGTAAAAAACTTCCTTATTTTGGTGTGGGAGAGGAAGGATTAAAATTGAAGTTTAGAAAAGCTAACAGCTATTAAGAGCTAAGCCTTTAAATTGAAGTTATTGTGTTTACTTATAAAATATTTATATCTATATCTGTAGATATATTCTGTTTTAGTTTCTTTATTCAGTTCAGATTTTGTTAAACTTCAAGGGAATTTACACCTACTTTAGTATCTTGAGAGCATAGAAACTCTTAGCCAGTTTTGCTAAATACCTGTCACCAGTGTTGGTCTGTATTTAAACTGGATGCTCCTGGTTTGTGTAATGCTGTCCCACAGAGCTGAAGTGAAAATTTGCAATGTTTATGCACTGTGTCAGTGAAATGTGTTTATAAAATGTTCTGTGTCACTTCATAATATGTTTTCATTATTTCTGTATGCATATAAGAATAAATGATGTTGAGACTTAAATAGATGGTTTATTTGGGTAGCATAAATTCAATTAAACTGACATAAGGTCATCATCAGCTAAATTATATAATTTGTGATAATTTGTGATAATTTGTGGGAAATGAATGCAAACTAAGCAAAAGCTGTGGGTGAAATGTCCATGTTCATGATTCAGTCTGTGGTGTATATCCTGCATGAGGAAATGCTGGTAGAGACCTGTACAAGTACATAAGGCTCTGTCAGTTTATGTCACATCTGAATTTGCCCAGTGGTTCTTCTTTAGCCAGGGTAGAATTTCACACAGAAGAGTGTGTGAGTGTCTGTGGTACATCTAGTACATCCAGTACATCTATCTGGATACAAAGGCTTTTGAATTTAGGTCACATATTTCTGTGAAGAACTGAACAGAAACAGTTCTGCATCTACATCACAAGGTTTTCTTAGGTAGAAGAGCAAAATCTGAATTTGGTCAAGGCTTCTTAATAATTATTAAAATAATCAAGTATCTAAGTGAATGTAATTTTTCAATTTATTTTCTGTTTCACCAAGATAGGGCCCTTTCTTTTGTGAAGAAAACAACATTTGCCACACGACATGTCCCTGGAAGAGGTGGAGTTGGAGGTAGCTCTGCTGCTGACTGAGGACAGGTAGAAGTTGCACATATAAATGTAAGGTATCTCATGTCTTGAGTGTTCCCATGTGGACCACCAACTACACCAGGCAGTATCAAAGTTAGGATGTATTTGATTCCTTAGCTCCACAAATGGGTCCCCTTCTGGGACAGGGTCACTATGTGGTGCTGCATTAGTGCCCTTTACCAGGGAGTATCCAGGGTTGGATCATGCCCGGTTGGCTGGAAACTGATGCTGGGCAGGACCACACAGCATGCACCACATGGAGAAACATGAAATATAGTCAAAACCTTGGTAAAAAGCAATTTTTTCTTTCCGTTACCCTTAAATTAATACTACTCTTAAAATTAAACTATGAACTAATTGGTTCACTTAATACAGGTTGTACAGTTCAGTCTTTGGAGAGACACGATCCAGCTTGTATCTGTAGTACAACTATTGGAGAAGGGAGAGTTGGAAGCAGCAGAGAACCTTTACAATGATGTCCTTATCTGGAACCAGTTCTTACACCATAGCTGATCCTGTGAAATAGCTCTTGATTTCCAGAGACAACAGAAATAGGAGTTAAATTTATTTTATTGGAACCACTTCTGCTTCAAGATGATCATGGACCCAGACCCCAGTTCTTCCCAAATGGTGAGCTGTAGACTCCTCTAATTAGCTGAGGATAAGCAATACCAACACACTGACAGGCTTTCAGCTTTTCTCGAGTTTTCTGATTGAGCACTCAAAAACTTTGAAATTTGGGGAAACATTATGCTCATTTTCTATTTCTCTTTCACCACAACTGGGTGTTTCACTTAATAAAATTTCTATTTTGAGCAACTCACAAAATATAGAAAGGCTGGGACTCATTTTGTTCCACTTCAGTCTGACTGGTAAATGTGTGGGATTGTGGTTACAGCTTGACCAGATTTAGGTGCCACTGGCATCTTCTTTCCACTCCCAAACTTTCCTCTCATTCCCATTCATCCATCATGGTGTGCTGTCCCCTGCTTGTGATGGCTCAGTTGCTCAGGGACCCTTGCCCTGATCTGGATTGGGAAACCCTCCAGGTCAAATGCTCCCTTGTTAAAACACAGGTGCTTTCCCACAATGCCTTTTTTTCCTGAAAATGACATGAATTCCTCTGTCTGACTCACATCGTTCTGCCCATAATGTTGAGCCAGGGCTAAGGAAGCGGGCAAAACCCACAAGGAAGTGGCAACAAAGCCATAAGCTGAGTATTGTCACCCAAGACAATAACTGTGAGTAAGCAGCCTTGGTATGCAGTTGGCAGCTCTGTCATGGCTCACCCAGCTCAGCCCCGGGTGTGTGTGGCAGGGGAAGGGCAGTGCCTGGCACCTCCTGCCCTCCTCCCTGCCTCCAAAGGTGACAGCAGGCAGCACATCCATCCAGGGATGGGCAGGCTGCCACAGGGAACCTGCTGGACTCCCCCAAAACTGAGGGCTCCTTGCAGTGATCAGCCAGACCCTGGTGCCTCGCAAGATGCCAAAGTCAGGATAAGTAAAACTCTCCAGGCATGGCCCAACTCAGGAACATGGATATTTAATGTGCTTTCTGAAGTACCTTTTTTCCACTGAGCCTTAAGGTTGAAGAAAGATGAGAAAGGCTTCCTAGCTGAACATAATCATGCAGCTTTTTCCAAATGCAGTGTTCTCGGCCAGGGTCAGTGGCTTTGTAAAAATGGGAATGATAGGATTGTTCAGAAAGGAGCTAACAGCTCTCACCAATGAAACCAACAGAATGAAATCTCAGACCAGTTGGGATTTGTAATGCTGCACGTAAATACATTTTTGTGTACAAATCTTCTTTTAAAACTCCTTGCTAAGATTAAAAAAATGTTGCTTAAATTAAAAATTGTATCAGTGTTGCACTGAAACCATTTGTTGTAGATAATGAATTAAATTTGCACATCATGCACAATAAGGGTACATATGAAAGTTTTTTGCCAAAGAAACTTTGATGCTTAAGCTGTTGTGGCAGACACAACTTCTCTTTTTTTACCTTTCAGGAAAACTAATTTCCTGTCAATCTGTGCTAGACTCAGAGTGTGGGAGTGTTTGCAAACACAGGTTACTCTAAAGAAAGTTGGAAATGATAATTCTGTACACTTTGAAGAACCATCCACTGACTGGAACAGTGCAGCTTCTCAGATATAAAAGTTCTATTCTTCTAAAGGCCTGAGGAAAAACAATGCTATTGCATATTGCTTAATGGATTTAAAGCCCCTGAGTTGTCCTCACTCAGCCATGGCACCGTGTGCCTTCCACACACCATAGCATGAGGCAGTAAGGAGCAGCTAGAGGTCCCATCAGGAAAGAGGGGAGAGCTCCTTCAGTGGCTTCCCAAATTAAGCTTGATTTAATCTTGAGTTAACTTTGCTGCTTTTAACAGTTATAACATAACAGATTATCACTTGTTGAATGTCAGCAGAGTAATTCCATGGTGGCATTTTTCTGATTCAAAGAATACCTTGTTTAAGCTGTAACAAGAAAACAAGGGGATGTGTGAATGTGTGCTGATATCCATATGTATCTACATGCACATGCAAATGAGACTATGCATGTTCATACTGTAATGCATGTGCCTGTGAGTTTGACTCAAGCAGTAGAACAGTTCTGAGGGGTGTGAGACTTTGTGTTCTGCCTGGCAGGAGCAAGCTTGGAGCAGTTGCATAACCTTATAGCCTGGCATGCATGGCCTGTGCTGCTGCACGGATTATGTCTATTATGTAACCCCTTTTACACAGGAAGCTAACAGCATCTAACAAGCTAAAAATAAGCAGACTTCTATAATTTCAAACAACATATTTTAAACTTCACTTATGTGGCTGCTTCTGTTTCAACATTAAATTTGGCCTCTTCAAAAATTTTATTGATTTTTTGACTAGGGTGATATTTTAACACACTGGCAGCCTGTTTTCTCAGAGAAAGTCAGAACTCCTTTGTCATTTTCCCATTAAAGCAAAAACTTTCCTAGCTTTTATTTACAGTGCTCTTCAATGTCTATGAAAACAAAGCAGCCTAGACCATCAGTTCTGCTTTTTTCCCTCAGACAGTCAAGAAGCCTCATATTTGTGGGCAAATTTTGTTTTCATGGTAGTAATAACCTTCTCAGTCAATTAGACAGCAGATTATTAAGTGCATTTCTTGTACTGCTCCTTCCAATGCTGAGTTTGCATGGTAGAACTAAAAGCATTTATTTTTTCCCTCTGCTGAAGGTGCTCCTTACCTTGGCTTTGTGTCCACTTGCCCTGTGTGCTGTGGAAACCTTCTGGACAGCAATATGGTCAGTGTACACAGAGGACAGCTGGGTTCTTTAGCTGACACTTGCATTCACCTTGTGTTACTACCCTTGCCCACCATGTATGGCTGCACTTGCCTGTCCCCATCATGAGGAGAAGTGAGCATTTTAATGCCCAGGGAATCTGCCTCTCCATTTCTGCACATGGGTCCCAGTGGTAGTGTTTAAAAAAGGCTCATGCCAGGTATTGCCTCTCCCTTGCTGGGCTGTCTGAGCTCTGTGGGTGCAGGGAATACCCAAAGCACTGGCAGGGCAGCTTGATACAGGATTTCCCTACACTGGAGACCACAGGCCACGGTGAAGATTCTGATCTTCCTCCAGTGGAACCCAGGGATGGGGGAACACTTCTCCCAGGCAAGACACAAGCTGGCTTTGGTAGGGACAGGACAGAGGCAGGGCCAGTGCAGGCCACTCACTGCTCTATCAAAGGTGCTTCCTCAGCTTTGCAAAACTGAGTCAGGCTCAAAGATCCCACAGAGACCTTGAGTACATACAATGCACAGTGGTGCTCATTGCATGGGATTAGTTAATAAAAGCATGCACTGAGGTCCTCTGGAAGCTTTGGAGTGCTCCTTGGATAAGTGCTCTTCTCTTAAGTGTCAGCATCAAACTTCATGGTGTGGAATTTCGGCATTTTTTCTAAATCTAGAAGTAGGGAGGAATGAGACAAATTCTCCCATGGCCTCGATAGGAATTCAGGTACTGATTGGGGTACACCTCAATTTAGAAGGGGTAATGATGTGTAAGCACCACTGTTGTATTCATATCTCTGCAGCCATTCACAGGTCAGAGCATACTTGGATTAAAAACCAATAATAAGCCAACCTGATTTCACTGAAGATGCTAATTTGAGTGGTAGAGATACTTCACTTTTCACATTAACCTCACCAGAAAAAAAATCTCTTGTTTTAATTTTGTTTTGATTTCTCCACTCTTAGAGGGGCATAACCTCATCTGCTGTAAGGCAGTTTATCACCATAGACTTAGCCTAGCTGAAAAGCAGGCATGAAATATTCATGTTTGCTTTGTTCAGCCTTGGAATTTTCCTTTTAGACTGCCATTAGTCCATTAGTTCCCAGCACCCACCAGCTGCTATAAGGACTGTAAGCAGCAGCTCTTTGAAATATCCCCTCTGTGCTCCTTGCAGTGAGGCAGCAGGTCCTGTGTCAGCTGATGAGAGCCAGATGAAAAGGCACCAGAGGGGCATGGCCACTGAGAGAGGCTCGCTGGTTTGTAAAGTCTCCATCCATACATGAGGCTTACCCAGGTTTACACAACCCCTGGCTTAAAATAATTGCAATAATCCCTTAGACTGACAACACTGAATTGTTGCATTTTCTGCAACACTAACATTTAGCTCTAATCTAATGCTCAGCTGGTGGGGATGAAAAAAATCAAACTTTTTTGTTTTTGTTGTTATTGTGTTATGTTACAGCAATTCTGTAGGAGTGGGAAGAGAGGAATGTCACCCATATCTGCTGGTGCTGGGTGCAAGCTGTAATCACTCTGCTGTGCATGTGGGTGCTTGTTCTGCTCGGTTTGGGAGCCGATCTCACTCCTGTTCAAACACACAGTAACTCTGCAGCCCCCCAGGAAGGATGGTGGGAGGAGAGTCAGCTCCTTTCTGTCACACAGGGCCAACCTTCTGTTTAATTTCTGTGAGAAGAACATGCTTGGAACATTGAGCATCACTGGTTTAGTTTTCAGTTAGGATTTGCCTTACAATTGCACCAGGAAAGTGGGCAGAGAGGAAAGCTGCTTCTCAAAAGAACCAATTCAGCACAATTTGAAATGCTATGAGCAGTAAGGGAGGCAGAGGGAGAGCCCAAGCAGTTCTGGTGCTTATAAATGGGCTCCTACATTTTTCCTAAGGCAGCCTGAAGTCAGGAGGCTGGCTGTGCTGGACTGTGGCCCTCTGAGCACGTGCCCATCTCCCACTCTGCAGTGTGGGTATTTTGAACTACAGGTAAATGAGCAGTGTGGCAGGAAACCTGGGTGTCCTGGCAGCCAGCTGAAGCCCACTCCTGAACACAGTTTTTATGTCTTGAGGTTGATATACCCTCAAAGAATGTGAAACTTCTTGCTGTGCACATGCTGTAATCCATAGAATTTTTAATATGCTATCCCCCTGAAGAGAATGGAGTAGCAATGCAGCCCACTCAGGCTGTTTTAGAACTCAGGCCACTGTGCTGACTCTATAGTGTAAGGATACAAAATATAGCTCCTAGTGTAAAGGCTACCATCTTTGGAAAAGGCAGGCTCTGGAAAACCTTTGGGCTTAAAATAGGCGTAAAATTGTGGCATTGACCACTGAGAATCTTGTAAGGCTGGACATGGGCCCAAGAGGCTTTGTGATTATTTCAGTGTATGCCAGAAAATGGCCCAGTCACTGGCATCAAGAGCATGAGGAAAGCACAAGCTAAGCAGAAGGACTGCTTCAATGGATGTTTCAGTGGGCCATTAAATCAATCCATCAAACCATCTGCCTTTTGCTAGGACTAAGCGTGAGTCTAATCTCCCAGGCTGGACTGCTGTCAGGTGTAATTGTCTGCAGATGACAGACATTTATGCAGCAGGAAGTGGGGGATATTTTTAGATTCAGAAGTCCAGCTATCTAGTACACCACCAGAATGCATGTATTCTCATGTAAATAATAAGAAAAAATCACTATAGTAGCAACAGGAGCTGAGATGATAGAGGCCAAACGATTGTCCTGATGAGCCCAACACACGATTGTAGCTGGTCTGCTAAAACATGATCTCTCTCTACAAAATTGCCTTCCAGTAACTCAGCATTTTAACATTTGATTCACTTTTCAACTCATTCCTTACAGTGCTAGGGAAATAGCTCTATTGTATCAGATTCATACTTTAATTTGTAGCATTTTGAGGAGGCCCTGCCCTAATTTTGAAATGTCCCTCAGCAGTTAATGCTGCTCAGGTTTTCTAGCACCTTCATCAGGATCAGGGAAGGACTGTACTAAAAGAGTTTGAGTCTTGGATGTAATCAGCCACCAGTGTCAGTGGGTCAGGCAGATAATTGTGTGAGGAGGTCCATTTTTATTATCCGTTACCCATTTTTACTATTATTATTATTATTATATGATATTATTTTTATTATTATATTTTATTCCATCCCCTGCATTTACTAACATAACAGAGATACTCTGCAGAATATCACTGAGGCAAATCACTCAAGGTTGCCTCTATCTAATAAGCCCCAATCCATATGAGGAAAGGTAGGGACAGCAGCAATGCATCCTGCCATGCCCCCCTGCCTGAGGCTGCTGCAGCCTCTGTGCCTCTCAAGGTCATTTCCTTTGCCACCAGCCCCCAAGCACATTGCCACCAAATCTGGGCCCAGCACAGACAGCAAAATTCACTGCTGACAGCCTGATTTCCACTGGGAAAAACCTCGTTCCATCATCAGACTTCTGAGTGTATCAACTTTAGCTTTGCTGATAAAAAGTAACAAAAGGATTATTTTGTAAAAATCCAGGGATTTTATTGGATCTCTGTGGGTGTGAAAATTCTTCTTTCAAAAAACATTCCTGTCTTTGATAAGGGTATTTGACAACAGTCTTGCCTGTTGAGACAGCCTAGTTTAAGCCCATCAAGGTTGTGCTGTTTCAATGCCACATTATTGTAGAAAGGAGAAATTATCATTGTCTTTATTCTTAATTTTTCTAATCTCTTGATATGAATAGTGTAACATCACTGGAGTAGGTTTTCTGTTACAAGACAGATGACAAAGCTTGAAAATGAATTCCTGTGTTCTAGATAAATTTGAGGAGAGAGAGATACAGGGTTTATATCAACTGATGAATGCTTAGTCATTTTCTTATAATTTTGCCAGCTATTTTTTTTTTTTCAGCAGTATCTTTTGTTTTAGTTCATTTCTCTCTGTGTGTCTTTTCAGAACTGCCTTTTTAAAGCTGTTTTTGCTTTGTCTTAGCTAGAGCTGTTTGCTGCCTAGTAAAGACACACACTTTCTACTTTTTCTGCATTGGAAATTGCTGTCCATTCTGCATTTTCACTGTCAGCTGGATGCCAAGATGGGCTGCCTCTGTGTTCCCCTTGCCAAAGGAAACTCTAGTTAGCAGAAAGGTATTCTGGGTTTTGTCCATTATGATAGAAACAAGTGAAAGAAATACTGAGCAACAAGAGGAGGAAATTTTTTAGCAATCCTTCACAACTGGAAGTAACTTTGAAAAGTCTAGGGAAAGGGAAAAATATTGAGGGGAACTTGGGCACATCCTTTCTGCATGTGCAAACAAGAGACTGTTCTCAGATGGAGCATGTGTGTGTGTCGTGGCTAAATGCATCAAATGGAATAAAATTAGAAGTCAGAAGTCAATGATTTGCCACGACACTGAATAAAAAGAGCAACCATTTCCTCCTTAACAGTAGAGCTCCTGCAAATATCTTTCTGTGCTAAGTTACCCAGGAAAGGTTTCTCTCAGGGGCCAAGGTGGTCTGCCACTTTGCAGTCTTCAGTAACCTATAATGATATTGTGGTTGTTATGTTATTGCTGCTGCTGCTATTTTTTTTATTATTATTTTATTCAGCTTGCTGATACTTTGCCATGTGCCAGCTACAACTTTGGAGCAGCAAATCAGTATATTCAGCATGAAGTAAAGCCTAGGGCTAATTGCACCCCAGTCCTGCCTGAGGGGAGATGTGTGGACCCACAGTGTGGGAGAGCTGAGCCTCCCTGCTTCCCACTGGTGGGCAGATCCCAGGGAGTGCAGCCTCTGGTGAGCCCCATGGGTTTTGGAGTGATGCCACGAGGTGGCCAAGGCAGTGGGTGCCTGCTGGTGCACACCACTGGTGAGCTTGTGCCAAGTGACAGAAGTCCTGTGTGGGAAGTGCTCCCTGGCATCGATGTGACACCTGAGGATGTGCTCAGCACAGGTGGTGACACCTCCCTGGGCCAGTCTGTTGCAAACCTGGAAGCAGAGGGTGGTGGTACAGGGACACTTGCTGCAGTTTAGAATCACTAAGTGAAAAACAAGCAATTGTAGGGATTTGCTGCCCTCTGGCAGGATTTTTTTACAGCTCAGATTTTCTGTGAACTGCAAGAGCAGTGCTCAGCAATAGTGCCCCAGCACAGCAAGGTCTGCATTTTTCATGTTTTTTTGCCAAAGCCGCTGATCAGCAGTGCTGCAGCCTCCATGGAGCCCTCCTGGAAAGACAGAAGTACATGTTGATCCCAGGCATGGGCTGGTGTAAGGAGCAGGGCTGCTGGGCTGGCAGGAGGCCCCTGTCCCTTTTCTCCATCTCTCTGCAGCTGTGGGGCAGCTTGACTCTCTAAAGGAGGTCCTTTCATTGACTGTCTCCTCAACAGAGCAAGCTCACCATCTTCCAGTTTTGGCTGTGCAGCCTTTTGCTGAGAAATTCAGTTTGGCCTCCCTCTAATGCTGACAAGCCCTGAGTGGCTTTGCCAAGTTGGATTTCTAGTATATGCTTTCTGAGAGTTAATCAGGCTAATTTTCTTTAACACCATTTTCTAAAAGGCTCAGTAATGCTGGTATGGCACCTGTGGGTATGTGGGTGCCGAGTTTGAAAACCTGGGTTTGCTATGTACTGTGAGTCTCATGGGGTGAGATTCTCTGACCAAATGTTGAGTTCTGCAGCATCTGCCCCACCCTGCACTGGTCCTGAGTATGGCCTGCCTGATCAGCAGGAGGAACAGGCACACCCTCTATGCTGTAAAACAATCTGGTGCCTCAGACTGTCCGAAGATTATATCCTAAAAGCATCAAAAGCTTATTAAAAATACCTAGGTTGGTTACCTTGGATGTTGATGGTTTTCATGAAATTAAGTTATGCTAGGCTTACCCTAAAATAACAGAAAAATGGGGGACTGGGGAGGCCCATAAAATACCTCAGGTGTGTAGATATTCCTCAGTGTTTTTCTGTTTTGAGAGAAAGGAAGGATATCACAGCTCCACTATTCCCAGCAGTATGTATGTAACAGCCTGGCTGCCCATATCCCACCCATGTTCCTCACCTCCAGTAGGTCATAGTCCCAGGAGAGATAAAAAACTAGGCTAGGACTGAGAAAGAAGAACAACAAAAGAACTCAAATACAAATCCATGATGGTTGACTGTATAGATGTGTGGGATTTTCCCAGGGTTTTGAATGCAGGGGAGATCTGGGAGCTGAAAAATGATCTGACTCTCTCTCTCTTACATATAAGTATTTAGGTTTTGCTTTAGGGAGCTTGTGATTAATGATGTTGCCTGTAGTAGTGACACAGGCCTTAGCTACAAAGTCCACATTGCACAGTGCAGTGCTGTGCAGAGATATCAGACAAGGTCTGGGAGGCAGTAGCTGCATGTGAAAGTGTAGCCAGGCTAATAAACAGCTCAGGACAAGTGTTCATGTATCAGCTTTATTGTTATCTAGGGTTTGAACTTGGATCCCTTTATGGTACTGCACAATGACAATGAAATATGTGTGCTTGTTTAGAGCTATTTGGGGTATCTCTGGCTGGCATTGCACAGACAGGCCAGGGATGCTCAAGAAACTGTGAAGATGGTGATAAAAGCCAAGGTTTGATTTCAGAGTTACTCTGGTTGTTATTGAGAAAGCTTGAATGATAAGGAAACAATGTTTTCATCAGGCTTTCCATTGCAACAGCCCCAGCTACTGAGATATCCTGGGCCCACTGAAGTGATGGCAGCACCCTCAGTGAATTGATGAGAAAAGTAACTGCAGTAGGCTGGCTTCCACACTTACACCAATTCACTTTGGCTGGGAATTTCCCCCCTTTTTTGGGTTAGATTGTGCTCACCTCGTTTCTTCAATGTTAGCATGGTAGATGCCTTAGAATTGACTGATACCAATTCATATATTTATATATGGAATAAATACTAATAGCTCTTATTTTATATTCTACAGACAAACTGGGAGATCTGCCCAATGTCATCTCTTAAGCTGTGAAAGTACTCCCTGAAAATGGGACACAGTTATGCATTGGTCACCCTTCAGCCCCTGGCATGGCACATACCACTCATCTGGACTTCTCCTGCTTTGAAATCAGCCTGACCACCAGTCTGGGAGAGAAAGCCTTTCAAGACTCCTGGAATGCCTGACAGAACTGTGCTTCCTGAGGTACATGCACTGAACCCAAAAACATTCTAAATGGTTTGAAGCCCCCTAGCTAAGGCAAGAGGGCAGGCACAACACAGAGAATCCATCTTAATGGTGGCATACCCTAAAACTTCAGTTCTCAAACCAATCCAGAAAAAAAGGCATGGCATTAACTATTAGATCCCAGCTGAGGTCTTCACTGGGGTAGCTGTCACAGACTGTGCACACTGGAGAGCTCAGTGTGTGTGGTGCAAAAGATATCTACAGAGGAAAGCCCAGGAAACTCATAACTGAAATGGAAGAGAATATTTCAGCAAATGATGTTGAATGTTATCAATTTCCTTTGAAGAAAGTGCAAAAGCTTTTATGAAGGAAACAATTGCTTTAGGTATGGAAAGCAAACCAAGGGGCCTGTGGGAATGCTACTTATACCCTGACTGTCATAATTAAAGTTTCCATCTTTAGAACTACACTGATTCCTGCCCAAAGAGTAAATTTTTGAAGAACAATGAATTTTCCTGTCTCTGTAATGGCTTTGCAGCCCTGTATCTATCCACTGACATTTAGAAACCCCTTGGAAACAGTCAAAAAACATTTTGTACTTTTCTCAGTTTAGGCTGAATGAATCCATAGGGACTTCCTCCATGGAAGCCCAAGATTATGCTTTGCCTATATTTGTGTATACCTGATTAGGCTGTAGATAGGAGCCTTTATTATTTCTCTCTATTGGAAGTTTTTGCAGGAACAATGTAGGCTGCATTTATCCTTTAACCATTCTTGCAGATGGTGCATCAGGATGGAAAACCTCCTACTTGGGCCAGCTCTGCTGGTTCATGCTAATTATCCACATGCTTTAAAGAGCACAATGTTCTGAAGAAAAAAACACAGCCTTTAATATATTTTTTTTCCTTTAATTCCTAACTAGGCTGTACTCAAGTGAGCATTTGAATGGATTAAAAAGATTTCAGAAATTTGATGCAGTACATAGGAGGCTGTTAATACATTAATCCTCATTCATGTACTTTCTTCTGTTCAGGTATGCAATCACTAATCCCCAGACAACTGCCCTTTTTTTTTTAGAAGGGAAACTGAGGCAGAGATGTTAGCAACTTGTTCTGTGTACATAAGAATGGAAAATTGGAGCCAACAGTCTTTCTGCATGCCTCCACCTCAAAACCATATAATTTAGTCCCATAATACCTATGCTGGTCCAGGCCCCAGAGCAGAGGAGTACTGCTCACATCAGCTGAACACGTACAAACACACACATAACAGTATTTTTGAGATAAGTCCACTATCCCTAGGCCTTTTTTTATGTGATTCTGGACATTCTCCCAGAACCTGGATGAGGGCAGTAGAATTCCTGTGAAAAAGCAGCATGATTTGTCTGTCACTGCCCTCGTTCTGTTCTCACCTGTAGACAGTGACTGCAATACCAGCAGACCCCAGTTTCTCTGTTTCAGAGTTTAGCAAGTGAGCTGTATTTGCTTTTGAAGGCTATGTTTGAATTTTCATCCCAGGTACTGAATCTGAAGTTGGCACCCTGTCTGAGAAGGAGCTTTAGCTCCCTCTTCCATCAGGTCTCACTACTCCCTTATCACTAACATTACTCACCCACTACACTGCCCAGCAAGGGCCTTCACTTCTCTTGGTCTTGAAGGCATTGAAGGAGATGGAGACACCTGCCTTGGTGGTTTTACCCAGCTTGCTCTTCCTTAGCTTTGCAAGGAGAGGATAGACAGACATCAATAACTGCTGCACCCTCTTTGCCATTTTATGTACAGTTACTGCCTCTTTTCCCCTTCAGGCAACATATCGCTGTGAAGTTTTTTTCACATCAAGTCATTTCTTGATGTACTGTGGCCCTCAAACTCCTCTAAATCAGTGATGTTCTCTAGGGAGTCACTTGCTTATCAATGGCCTTTCAAATTCTGGCCTTTTGGCATAGTAATTCACTTGTTGCTGATCCTTAGTCATGCTTCAAATTAAGGATAAATATCCAAGCACCAAACACCTTCTACTTACAGCCTGCTCTATGAGTGAAAGGAAAGACATCTCTCTGGAGCAAAATTAGAAGGAATGTAAACTTGAGAGAATATTGTAAGTGAAATTCTTAAAATTTGCAAAGGGTTGCATTTTCTCTTTCATTTAAGGTTGCACAATGCTGGTATTTCCCTCCTATAGTGTGGGCCTATTTACAGTTGCTTTTTCTAGGTTTTTATAAGGATCTGAGTGAGCTCCTAGGGAAAGCAGCAAGAACAATGCATGCCTTTGGCATCACAGCTTTCAAATTGGAGAGCGACTGGAAAACTACTAATTGATATAGCAAAATGGCTCCCTCCTTCCCCTTATCAACAAAAAGAGAACTGACTAAATGTTTTGGGAAATTCTCATCTAAAAAATCCCACTTTAATGAAAGGATTTAAGGTGCTTCTAGTAACTGATGAGTTATCAAAAAACTGTGATTAAATTTTTGCATCAAAGTGGATTAAAATGCTTTTTTTCTCACAGTTTATTCATTTCCTTATTACCAACATCTCAGGCAGTACCTAAGTTTGCAACCTCAGTTTAATATTCATTGTAGTCTAGACAGCAAACCTCTAGCCAGAATAAAATATAGTTCATAAGGACCAGAATGAAGCCCTAGTCAGGGAGACAGCCTCATAACATACCACTAGATTACTTTAGAAAGACTGTGAGATGCTGAATTAACCTGGCAGTGATATCTTTACTCTTTTCACTGTAGCAAGATCTTTTTAACACTATTGGAGAGAATGCCCTGGGAGCTGCAGGCATTGTTATTTGGTGAGATATGAATTTAACTTCTTTAGAGGTAAACCTTAGCCTGACTTAAATGCATTGTGTAAGATCCTCCTTTTACCCTGTTAATAGAGAATATGTGACTGCACCAGTCCTGAGTACTTGGCACCAGCAGAGCTGAGGGCTTAATCAGCCTTTGCTGTCCTCCAGTCAAGACAACATGGATTGTGGTCAGCTCTTCCTGGCCTAACAGGACTCTTGTGAGGCTCATAGGCAACCAGTAGTAGGAAGCCAATGGCTAATACCAGGCATTTTGGAAGACTGTTCCTCAGTAGTTATCATCCTGGTCAAATTCCCTTCCAGCTGGGTAAAACACTAGGAAATTATCTAGAGCATGATTAGCACAGCAGAAAAGGTCTAGTGGTGGTGCTCAGCAGTTTGTCAGGTTTTGAGAACTGCCCTTGTGTGTGGGCAAGAAAAATAAAGCAGGCTGTTAAGATCAGATGGAGAGGTTCTGTACATATCAGACCTAGCCACGTTAAAATCAAAGATTGATGGTTAGACTCTGCCATGTCCTGGAGTTTTCAGAAAGCCACATATCAAACTTTGTCATAAAAAAAGACTCTTTCCTTAAAGCTGTGTGAAATGGGTTTCTGGGCTGTTTTTCTCCTGGCAGATAGTATAAAAAACCCAGCCAGCATTAGAATGAATGGCTGAAAATAAATGTTCAGTTGTCCTCAGCAAATTCAATTACTTCAGCCAATTTTTTAAGCATTTGGATGTGGTCTCTGTCAGAATCAATATGAATAGGAAGGTGAACTTCCTTCCACCCTAGTCAAGTGACAAAAGCAAGCTTCTGGAGCTTCTCCATCAGCTCCAGACACCCGCAGTCTTGCCACACAGCCACGCTGACATCACCTGCTTTTCTAGCATATATCATGGCTTCTTGAAAGATATACACACTGGTGTTTCCTGAAGAATGCAAGTTGCTAAAGTCATTTGCCCCTCAATAGGATTATTTTTTCTGTATAAAAATTCGTATTAATCCTTTAAATTAGAGAAATTTATGTTATCCCATATGAATTAATGAATGCAGGCTCCTTACATATTGCATATTTTTTAGAATGTAAAAAGAAAAAATAAAGTGGGTAGTCTCATATTAACTAAAATTTCTACCATTAACAGAGCAACTGCAGAGAAGTGCAAAAATTCATTGATTCTGAATTTGAGCCCTACATTATCAATATCACAGCAGCAGCTGAGGTGTGAAGGACAATATATTTGTCAGGACAATATATCATATGTGCAAGGAACCTGGAGAGCCTCAATATATTTACACTTAAATTTTAAGACCTCCCAGGTAGATGCCTTGGAGAAGCCAGGATTTATTGTGAGAGGAGAAACATCAAATGAAGATCTGGAAATAATGGCATTGTCTGCCACTGTGTCAGGGCACAGGAAGGAACTGACTGTGATGAAGTTAAAGTTCTTGAGGACCATTCAGGGAGTGTTGTGTTGTGTTTTATATTCCTTTTTATAATTGTTCTGTACCTTGGTTTATCCCAGTTCTCCCCTATTTCAGTGATTCTGCCCATCCTGCCTCCTCCCTCAGCCCCTCCCTGGTGTCCTGTCCATCACTCAGCAGCCCATCCCTTCCCCTAGAAACTTCTGTTAAGGGCGTCGAGTGACTGGTTCAGGAACCGGGGTTCCTCCCACAGGTTACCCCCATTGGTCTCCCCAGAAGTCCATCTTCCCAATGTCCATACCCCCGTGTTTCCCCATTGGCTCCCTATCTTTGTTCCCTCCTCCCTTTATAAGGTGCTTTCGGACCCGGGGCTTTTGTCCTCAGAGTGAGGTCATGCTGGGCTCAGGGTCGCTGCCTGAATAAACCCGGACTGATCCCTCCATTCGAAGTCCACTCCTTCTTCCACCACTGTCATATCTCTGCCTCACCTGCCAAGGTGAGAGCCTGAGTCCCCTCCTGACTCCCCTGGAGATCGGGAGAGTGTCCCCTGCTGTAGCTGTGCCACAGCCAGCCGGGCGCTCCCAGGGTCACTCGGAGAGGCACAGATACAGGGGAGCTCTGCAGACTCTGTTTTCTCCAGTTTTGCAGTTACCTTCTCTGAGTACTGCTGAGTCAAAGGTCTGGCTTCAGTCAGTTGAGAGGAAAGGCAGAGTGGATCCAAGGAAAAGTTTCATGTGCTCTGCAGCTGGGGGCTGAAAGTGTCATTGTCCCGGACAAAATCCAAACCCTGCAGCTGAGCCCTGAGGTTTAGTGCCCATAAAGCACAGAGAGAGAGTGGAGCACCTTGGAGGCTGAGTCAAAAATGCACGGAGCTCAGGAATGTGCCTGTCCCTCAGTGCCATTTTCTGAGATGAGGCTGTTCAGCAGTCTGGAAGCCTGGCTTCTGCTCAGCTCACAGGTACCACCAGGACAGCAGAAAACTGCTACCTCTGAATAAAACACCACGAGGTCACTTTCCTCCTTTGTAAAGAAAGGAAGAGTCTACCCATATCATACTGGAGGTCACACTGGATAGACCCTGCTCCCAGAAAATGAATGATGAGGGGAGATTCCTAGCTTCTTTTCCATTTGAGTGAATTTAAGTTCATGTTTTCCTCTTTCATGGTCAGTGTGATAAAGGTGTTCATGCTTTGAGCCCTCCAGATGATAAAGAGAAATGAAACAGTCAGGAGATGAGGAAGAAAAAGTGTTAGTGTATTAGTATATATACTGAGAGAAGAATGCATATATTCTAGTCCAAAACAAATTGTCACATTGTGTTTTTTAAAGCCATGACTATTTTAAATAAAATTAATAAGTAGTGCTAGAGGCAGGAGTATTATATATGACTTTATATTAGAATATGTGTAGCTGGATAAAAAATACACAAATTGATATAGGAAAAACAGGGATCAGTGAGACCTGTGCTGAGCTCCCTGCTTTTTCTTCTATTTGATCCAGGCAAACATTTGCAACATATCATCCAACTGCCACCTGCTCCTATTATTTCTTTTTATTTCAGAGCCTTAAAGATCCCATCAGGCTTTGACCTTTGTGAATTTGCACCTCTTAACAGCTTTTCCTTCTTTAAACATATGTTATTATCCTCATATATCCTCAGTGAGTTATTGCCATAATAACAATGTTAGAAAAGCAATTGTGCATTGAACAAACATTATGTTAATAAAGATCTTGAAGGCAACTGAGAAGAACTTTCATTATTTTTTTAACAGGATTCCATCATAGAAAGAAATATTTCAGATTCCATTTAGGTTAGGAGAGACTGTGACTAAACCACAGCCAATCAATAAGAAATTAATCAACTTTCCAATGATCCTTCTTTAAAAGAAAAAAAATATAAACTAAATTCAAGCTATTTATTGTCAAAAAATTAATGAAGGATATCTACCAAAATTTTTCTGAAGCATATCTTCATAGTGAAGAAAACTAGAGTTTTTAAATTTTTTTTTAATGGAACAGCTTTCTCAGGAAATGCAGTTTTTTAAGAAATCAGAGTATGATTGTGGTGGATTTTTCAAAGGAAGGGTGTAAAAATGATTCATTTGACATTTTGCTTGTGCTGTAGGACTGAAGTACATGTTAGTAGGAAACAAAATGTTTGAACATTTTCTGAGTGGCATTGAATTAGATGTTAGTTTGGCTCTTGCTGTCTCCATTAAGGTCACATCTTATAGAAAGATGGTTGCACACACAGTAACTGAACAATAGGGTAGTGACAGTATTTTATAAAATCTCCTGTAAATATGTTAAATTTGCAACTGTCTCTAATACATTAGTGCATCCTGTATAAATGTCTATCAGGAATGAAGGCCCAGGTTTTTCCCACTGAAAATATCCACTGAAGTGGGGCAGCTAAACTAGAAGTGCACCTTTTAGGTGGGAGGGCACCTCCAGTGGGCTTTAGCTGCTTTCTATCTCAACAGTCTTGGCAGGCCAGATGATTTTGTGAGGGTGAGGAAGCTGGGATGTGCAGTGTGAGAGGATGAGCAGGATGGCACAGTGAAGAGATGCTTCCCAAATGGGAAGCATGTTCTGTTCTCACAGGGAAAGCTGACCCAGGTGCTCCTTCTGACTCCTCTGCTAGCATCCCTCTCCTTTTGAGGCTGGACACAGGCTATGGGAGATATGTTTACATGCATTTGTATCAGCTGCACTTCTAAGATCAAATCCTCTCTTTTCTGTTCTCCTGTGAAGAGCACTTTTGATTTCTAATTTTATAACTTTTTGGACTTATGTTTTCTTCTCTTTGTGTTTCCTGTTGACTACATTTTGCTATCTTTAACTGATGTGCTGGCATTTGCACATTTCTTTCCTGGGATCTAACCATCACAGAGCATCCTGTGAAGAATCAGATGCCTTAATCTTCACTTCACAAGTTTCTCTCAGTGCCTATATCCTTAAGATTTAGACATACCAAGCATTGCCATTACAGTGACTAAATTATTTTATAGTACGAGGTAGATACCTAAGCAGGCCTGAAAATCTGCACCTGAGCTCTCAGCAGCTGCATGGTTAAAACTGTTGCAATGTGGGATTTGGAACAATGTGTTGTAATAAAATTGACAGTGGAAAAAAATTATTCTAGCTGAACACTTTTTTTTCCTGCTGTGGATTGAAGTTCTATTTGTGTTATTACACCTTCTGAGTGGTAGTGATAAAATTAAGTAATCTCTGTACATCAATGTACAGAATGGATGCTTTTAAATATAATAAACATAAGTTCTCCTATTGTAGTACAAGTTATGATTCTTCCTTTCATGTTTGTGAGACTTAACGTTTCTTAGCAATATCAAGTGCAAATAATGCATGAAAATAAAATTCAGGGGGCAGATGATAAGCACAGGGCCCTCTTAGTGCTTTTGATGGTCTGATCCAAAGCCATAGGAAGTCAATGGTAAACTCCCTTGGTTCCAGGCCCAGCATCAAGCTGGGGTGCTTCCCAGGGATTTACACCACAAGAGTCTTGTGATCTTGATAGGTGTCTCTTCCATGTTAAAACACTCCTAAAATAAATCAGAAGGCATGCATTGCAAGCAAAAACATGTTTTAAAGAAGTATGTATAGACACATAAATACAATATCTACAGAAATACTATAACAGATATATAAACACAGTATCTAAACAGAAATATCTAAAAGTGCTTGTTATCCACGTTGGTAAAGATTTTGATAAGCTACTGAGCATTTAGATTACAAATAAATATGCTATGTGATTTGGATTTTAACAATACTTTTTGGTATAAGGTATGAGAATAACCTTAAATGTTCTTTGGCCTAATCAAAAAATTAACAAGGAGATACAAACCTGCTAGTATCTCACTAATAACTGAAACCATGTACAGTTTTCAGCACATCGAATCTTTTAGCAGAGGCAACCAGGGTTATTGAAATGGTTTTGTAGATGGGAATGAGAGCAGGAGAGAAGGAAAGCTGCTCTGACATAATTACCTGCTGATCACCCTCCCAGGCTTTTCTATGAGTCACTTTGAAATGGGAAATTGATAATAATTCTGAATTTCAGGTTATTTGGAACATTCATTTTTAGTAATTCTCTGGCATTGTGTACCATAGTTCCCACCAGCTTTTGGTAACAAAGAAATCTTCTTGTTTCTCTTCAGTTTCCTCTCATCCTGGAAAGGGACAGATGTTTGATGCTGGCACCTGGTTGCTGTTATACCATGAAGTGGCTGTAAAATTCATGGCCTTGTTTCTTCATGTAGATCCAATCAGGCAAACCCCATCTGTATGTTCAGCCATTTAAGAGGTACAGACCCGTGTGACAGCAAGGTTCAGTTAGTGTTACAAATTAAATCAGCAATTCTGATCCAGTGTAGGCAGCTCTCATCCCAACCATCATGCCTTATTCAGTATTAAATTATTTTTCTCCCATCAGCCTCGAGGCAGCTGAAGGGTAATGCTGCACCTTCTTGCCCATTTGTGCTGCTTGATATTACAGTCAGGGTTTTTCTTTATCACTCAACCAGTTCCAGATGTCTGGATGTTGATCTTAATCCCAGGCTGGGGCTTTGCTGCAAATCAGTTTGACAGTCAAGTGCAAAGTAGATTTGCCTTGGCATAATTCAGGTGCTTAACTCTCTGAAATGATGCTTAAACTCAGCAATAACACTAATAAATACAGCACTTTAAACTCTGTACAGATTGCATCTCACATTCATTTTTAATTGTGTTCTGCATTGAAATTGATGGGAATAGGGCTCCTAAGTACACCTAATGAGTCAGATTAATAGTCAGGAGTTTGTTTCTATTATTCCCATTTTTATGTAGAGTGGATTAAAAAGTAACTACTGATCTGAGTCCTCACACCCTACACCATGACAGATTATTTTATGCTTGTATTGAATAATTTAATCACCAGTGTCATTGCACTGAGAATAGTGGAATAAATTATGTACCTCTTGTATCTTCTTACAGATACTTCTACCTTGTGCTCCACTGGTAAAGACTGCTGAGGAATGCCACATTCTGAAAATTACAGAATTATATCTAAATCTTAATATATCTTGAACCCTAACCTGCTGAATTGGTACCTGAATTTTCTACTAGGCTCCAAATTTAATGCAGGATTTTCTAACTTAGCCAATGAGGCTGCTTACTCAGATCAGTTTTCACAGTCTCCCTACAAAACTACAAACTCCCTACAGAAAAATGAAGTCTCAACTAAATGTGACTTTCTTGGTATTTAGAAGTGTGAAAAATGTGGCTCTTTTTTTAACCCTCACTGGATGTGGCTGGTGAAGGCTTGAGCATTTATTCCCTGTAGATTTGTTTAGAGCTGGAGCAGCTCTGCAGTTACCTGCTGCACATGGAATTCGCAAAGTTAAGCTCAGCCTTTTCCAAATCTTCAGGCACAGGTCATTGAAATGGCCTCAGTACTGGAGGCAAAGCCTTTCCTAGCTTTTCCCTGTGTCTGTCAGAGTTAAACAAACTATGTTAAACAAACAGGACAATGGCGAGTTTCTCCCAAAGAGTGGGAGGAAGGATGGCAGCTGAGCATTTAGGGAAAAAGTCCATAGTTTAAATGACTACATTTCTGAAATAAAAATTAATACATGCCTCTGCTACCAAGAAAATCACTATTAGAACACAGCACAGATTTTAATATCATTCACTTAAGGCAACATAAGCACAAAAGGTTTACAAGTAACTCCTGAGAGGGAGGAAGGGGCTGTTCCTATAGGCAGTAAAATCCTTTTCTCCACTTCTTGAGTATAGTGTTTTTATTTTAATAATGCATGTTTTCTTATATTGCTTTATATTCTGCATTGTGATTTATTGTATAGTAAATATAAAAAGGTATCTGGTTATATTAAAGTCAGAAATGGTTTTGGTTGTATTTTAAATAAATAAAGGATTAAAGAAAATATGTAATTTACAGTCAGGTCTTGCATTTATACAAATGATTATTAGAGTTTCTGGCCTGTAAAATGAAATATCACATATATCATTGTCTTATCTTGATATGATATAGACTTCACTAGCAGTGACATGCTTGCCCAACAATGTGAAGCTGACAGAAAGCAGAATGGCCTAACTTACATCCAGAAATCAGATGCATACACTGAAGAGCAGCAGCCCCAAACCAGTTCTGCTTCGTCAGGCAGCTGAAGGAAATTTAGGAAGAAGTGCCCTCAGCATTACCAAGTTTACAAAAGTTTTCTAATATATATGGATGTTAGAGACAGACCTGCTATTAGACTTCCCAGAAGATATGAAACAAGTTCAGACAATGTTTATCTGCTAAGGCAAAGCCTTTGTCTGTTACGGGAGAAAAGGCGAATTCTGGAGCTTTCCCCATCTTCCTTTGCCACTCTAATTCTCCCAAGGCTGTTCAGCTCCCAGTTCTTTAGTTTCATTAGAACATTTGTTTGGAACAGCATGAGTTGAATGTTTTGAGAAGCAGAACTGAAAAGAGAAAGGAAATAAAATGCAACAACTGTGCTCTGCACACAGACAATATCCACACCTGTTGGGGAATTGGGCTTCACAAGGGATGCAGTCCACCCTCACCAAGAGCTAGCAAAATCCTTCCAGTCACTTTGACAGGAGTGTCAAACTTCCATTCAAGAGACAGAAGAACTGTTAAAACTTGGTTTTGATTCATTATGATAACAAACACACATCTGTAAAAATGTAAAATTTGATTCCTCATTTTGACTCTTATTCCTAAAACTTACGTTTATCAGATCCATGCTTTCTTTGGTTCTGCTTTTTTTTAAACCCCTGAATTTTCACTTCAGCTCTTGTATCAATTATATCTGGCCCATAAGAAATACTTAATGTCAAGGAGCATTACAGAAAATGTGCTATCTTTCTGAATTTTAGCCAGCTGTTGGATGGATAACATTGGCAGTTTAAAGCTCTTGCTGAATTTTTTACCATTTAGAAAATGAATCAGAGACTTCAGTGGGATTTTTCTGATTTATATCAGTTGTGAGTCTGACCCTGAATCTTTCAGAACTGGCTAATTGCTAATCAATTAGAAAACCTTTCAGTTGGTATGTGAAAAATAGCATTGAACTGCTAGTTTAGTCCTTGGCTTTTCTGGTGGAATTTCAGCAAAGAATATGGTCTCAATCTTTTTAGTGGCTGCCCAGGCAGCAATTACAGGTTTTCCTCAAAGTAGCTGCTGTGGCCTCTTGTGCTTTTAGGGCAGTAGAGGAAGGAGCCAGGGAATAGGTGAAAGGGCGAGAAAGGGGAATGCACAGTATGGGACCTGTGTGCTGAGATAGCTGAACTTATCAGATGGGTGGGAAAAGGCAAAGGATTGGCCAGCAAAGTGAATCCAAAGGAAGAGCCTGGGTGACTGCATCAAAATGAGATCCCACACAAATTATCCTGGGAGCTGCTGTGAGTCCAAAGAGGACCTTCTTAGCATAACTGCGTGTCGCCCTGATTTTTTCAAGTTTTCTAAAGCCTTCTGATGTTGGCATTTTTGTACAGAACTTTCTCACACACTTTATGTAAATAACTTACTGTTTTCATTCTTTTATGGGGGATGAGCAACCTGATGGACTGTTGGGTTGCCCAGTGACATGGAGGAGGTGGCACTGTCACCCTCCAATGACACTGGCATTTCAGGAAGATATAAAAATGGAGTCAGATTTTTTAATAAACAGTTTTTCGTTTGCCTTGAAAAGAACTGCTCCGCATTGTTTGTGTTGTGTCCTACAGTGACAACTGTGCCTAAAATCAGCACCAGCTCTCTGATGCTAACCAGATTACCAAATAGCACAGGGAGAAGGGCAGTGCCAGTAAAAGATGATCCATGCAGGTTGTCAAGGTGTTGATGCTTGGTGTATATAACCAAGTATATAAAAAATAGTAAAAGTCAAATACCAACCTGAACAAGTGCTCAGCACAAGTCTGGCCAACATCTGCTCCCACTGAGGCTCTGCAGAACCACCCAGGTTCTGACTCCTTCTGGTGGTGCTGACTACCATCTTTTGGGTAATAGCTTCAATACATTTATAGCTATTGCCATCATTTACAGCTATAGCACTGGCCCAGGGGCTGGGCCAGATCTCAGCAGCAAGCTGTAAAATTTAGCTTCCTTCTTGCTTCTGATGTCTATATGCCTAGTATTTTATCTTGCCAACTTCATACATTAATCTGGGGCTGCAAAGTATTTTGAGCAAAGCAGAATATTCAAGGCCAAACAGAAGACCTAAAATACTCTTAGGATTGGTTTTCTTTTTCTCAGTGTCTGCATGTCTGAGGCTGCTGATCAGACATCCCTGATTTTGTAGCCCAGTAATATGGTTTATTTCATCTGTTCTTGCTATTAATTTTTTAGTCATATGGATGGAAAAGACTGTTTGAAAGATGTCACACTGGCATCCCCCCATCTTGGATTCCTACCTCTCGTCAGCTTGGCTTACCCAGCAGGTCTGCTGCTCTTGGCTGAGTCTGGAGCAGCAGGCACACAAATGGCCCAGGTGGAATTAGCTATTTTTAAACTGATTTCTGCATCAGCAGGAATGGGAAGCTATTCCATAAATCCAAAAAGAGCTTTAAATCTCTCTCATATCCACTCCCACACCAAGCTCACATCCTATTTCCCTGAAGTTAAAGCTTTACTCAGAGAAATCTGCTTCAGGTGGATCAATTTCCTAGAACACATTCATTAGTTACTGCTGGCATAGCACAGTGAAGGTGGAGTGTTACACAAACAAGTAATAATGCTACTAATATGTGCTATTATTAAGGCTATTAAAATACCAGCTGGCGTTGCAAAAAAAAAAAAAAATGGTGTCATTAAACATATATTAAGGCTTTATAATGAACAATCAGCATGACTGGTCCTGTGCAATCTTGGCAAACAGAGCTGGAGAGGAACAATTTCACTTGGCAGCTTTGCAGCGCCAGGACTGTACTCGGTGCTGGGAAGTGAGGGCAGAGCAGTGAGGGCAGTGGGGGTCTCTCTGTGAGCCAGGTGTGGGTGCAGCCCTGCAGGCAGGGTGTGCTCACAGTGCTCTCTGCACCCCAGCCTGCCACAGAGCCCCTTCCCTGGCGGGGAGCCCCGGGGAGGGGAAGGCACGGCCGTGGCACACACCTGAACCGTGACCAGGCACATGCCTGAGCACTGCAAAGCCCTGAGCAATGGGGAGGGTGAGTGAGAGATGTGACCTCTGGGGGATGTGACCTCTGGGGGATGAGACCTGTGTGCTCTGCAGAATCACTGGAAGGGGAGTTGCTGGGCTACTTGCTGGTTGCCATTAGTGAGCTCCTTGCCTGGTGTATTGGCAACCAGCTTTGCTAACTCCTCCACACTCACTATTGCTTTTCAGTTACCTGGAGGATTTCCTGCAGTGCTGTCTGGCAAAATATAGAGTACAGAAGAAATAATAATTTTCATTTATGAAGGAACACATTTGGCTGGGATTAGCTTGTAGATGGATTTCTCCAAGCATGCCCATTTTTTTCTGACTGAAAATTTAGTCTGGCATTTCTTTTCATGTTCATGGCTACAGATGAGATCTGATAAGTGACATCTGAGCACTGAATATGACCTTTTCAGAAAATGGCATGTCTATTCCGAGCATGCTGCAGCTCCAGTGGATCTCAGACACAGTAGATTTTCTCTGCAGATCAGCCTCTAAAACTTCTGCCCCAGATGCCAACACTTCCTAAAGGTGCTGGACCACTGATCAAGGCATACTGTTTGATCTATGTGGTGTGAAGAAATGACTGAAAACTCATAAAGCCAAACATCAAAAAGAGCTTAATGCCTACTGTTTGTAATAGTTGGTGGCTTTTAGGTCCCTCACATAATGTTGCCAGTAAATACCTGCTCTTTTATAGCATGTCCAGCCTATGAATCTTGAAATGCTTTACAAAGCCCTAAACGACCATTTTACAGGTAGTCAAACTGTAGTCCAAGGAGACAGTTTTGCTGATGGCTGAGCCATGAACAGGGTGAGAGCCCTCAGACCCCAGATGAACAGGCTATCCCCAAATCCAAAGGATGAACAGGGTCTTGCCTTACCACAAACCACTGCAGCCATACATTCTGCAAAAGCAACAAAAGAAGATCACGCGGAGGGTCCAAAGGACAAATGGTCTGTTCTTCACCTCAGATGTCTGCTATGTTTCCCCTGGGGTCTTTCCCATTTGTTTCAGTGCCTGTGCACTGGCAGAGATCTTGTAAGAGCAGTTATGGCACTGTTGCACTCCTGATCCCATTTGTTCTCAGCAAAAGCAGATAAATGGGAGGAGAGGTACCAGAAATGACATATGGTCCATCTCTACTGTGCACTTTCCTTCATTCATTCATTCATAATAAAGAAATCACAGACTTGCACAAAGAGAACTAAAACCATGAATTGCAATTAGCAGAGGTTTCCAGGGTTTGCCAAGTGAGGCTATAAGCAGTTTATCTGCCTTAACTGGTTTACTAAACTACATCATATCCTTTCTTGAATGTTTTCTAGCTGTTAAAATTCAGTTTGATTCACCCTTCCTCCCTATACTCCTAAAATGACTTAAAGCAACTCAAGCAAAGGCCCTTCACTTTTGAATGAAAATGCCACACAAGGGTTTTAAAATACTCATTCCTGCTCCAAACTCACACCTAGTTTATCTAGTTCACAGCATCATTCCCTGCTCTCCCATGTCTCAGCCTGCTCCCAGTCTCAGCTGCTGAATAAAAAAGTCCTAAATTACTAACTCCTGAGACTGCTGACATAAGCCTCAAAAAATTGCCCCGAAGCTCAAGATCTAGAAAGCAAAGAAGAACTCAAGTCAACTGAAAAGTGTCTCTGAAATGTCTGTGATGAGCTCTGGTAGCCTGCAGCAGTCACAGGCTGTTCCTGGAGCAGCAGGGCTCTCGTGCTGCCTACGCTGCAGTGCTGGCAACAAAGCCTCCCTGGGCACACACCTTTGGGAGCCCAGCACTGCAGGAGAGACGTGAACCCCCTGGGTGGTGCCTGGTCAGTGTCTAAGTCACTGTGTTAATACCTGACCTATAGGCATATAAGCACTGTGAGAACTGTCTTTTCTACTTGTTTAAAACATTATTGCATATACATAATTCGACATAATGGAACTACAGTGCATGAAAAGGTATTTCTTTATGTTGTCGCCAAACCTATGAAATAAAAATTTGCTTCAGTTGTAGCAGATTACCTTTACTTCCATGGTTTGCCTGTTTATCAAATTGAATGCAGTACCTGAATTTTACATTAAAATCTTTAATTTTTTAATGTTCTGCCATTTTTAGGAATAGGTTACTTACCCACAAAGCCATTGTGCTTTCTGAAGCACTCACTCAGTCTTTCTGACCAGATCAATCAAATTCTTTCAATCAGTATTCAAGGCAAATGTTAATGGAGAAAGATGTAAAATATTTTTTTTTAGGAATTTTTTCTCCTTTCAAATAAAATTTCCTGTTTCCTCAAGAGGCTTGCTGAAGAAAACTTGCTCATTAAAATATTAATTGGAAGCAGACAGAAAAGTGTTATGAATAGAGGCTCACATCTACTGAAATCTACCTAGAGGAATGTGATTACCTGGTTTCTCAAATAGACTTTGTAGCACTGATCGACTCATTGTTTGGAAAAACACGATAATCTTTTTAATCTTCTCATTTCTCAGTGGAAGATTTGATGGTGTAGAAATGAACAAATATGGCTTATCCATATTATCTCAAATTTCCTGGGAATGGATCGCTTCCAAAGTAAGGTGAATTTGTCTGCTGATTGAAATATAAGAGTGACATCACCTTTTCTTATTCTAACCTTCTTTATTGAGTATTTTTACATAGTGCAGTCCAAATCTTCTTTAAGGACAACTCAAAAAAACGCAGATGTTTTGCAGCTCAGTTTGCCTTGGTTACTCTGTGTCCCACGCTGGCTTCCAAGGCTCTGCTTTCCGAACGGTTCCGCGTCCCTTCCTGTGCCATGGTGCTCCAGACAGGAGCCCACGCAGCTGCTGAAGCAGCACAGCAACAGGGTCAACAAAGGAAACTCCTCTGTGTGATTAGCTGGGCTACACAGGGAGGGGGAATCAGAAATGCAGTCTGTGTACCCTGGCTGACGTGGGCACCCCCTTGCTTTGCTCCTCCTCACGAGGAGCAGAGTTTGTACGGTTCCTTGGCAGCTCTGCCCTTCAGACCTCCTGGGTCTGTCATATGGGCAGAGGTTTCATGAATGTGCTGGGGCTGCCCGAGCACCCCCACAGCCACTGCTGTGCAGCACTGCTTGTCAGTGGGTAATGTCCAGCTCCACTAAGGAGCACGAGGTCAAGAGGAGTCAGTCAAAAGCACAAACATGCTCACTTCATGACATGCCTCCACCTGTCTATCACACTTCTGACTTGTGCCGTTTCAGGAGCTCACAGATTTTCCAATGGCTGGTTTTCATTCTCTTCATATCTATGATCAGGGACTTCAGTTTTTACAAAGCACCAAATGCTTCCGTCTGCATTCCAAGGGCCCTCACCCCTCCTGATCTCACATGCTGGGAGGAGGTTGGGATTGCTTTGTTTGCTGTGCCAAAGAGTACATGCTGTAACAAGTGAATGTGGGCATAAGTGGTGTGCCACAAACTTCACTCCGTGGCACTTAGGGAAGGACTGGAAGAACTGAATGTCTGCCAGCCAGTATAAAGGTAAGGTAGCCTGGGAACAGACAGTTCTGGTAGCTCTCTCCTGCAAAGCCCTGTAAGCAGCAGACCTCATCAGAACCAGGTAAAAAAAACTCTGTATGAATTTACTTATTTTGGTTTAAGCCTGCTAGTGTCTGAGCTGGGTCATTCCTAATGAAGGGTGGGATTCAGGTATACCTCACCTGGCCTTCAGCTACTGTCCCAGATGGATATGGAACTCCTGTGCACCCTGTGTCATACCTGCCAACCCTATGGAGAGGTCTGGGACAGAACACAACACTTATATTGTATACAGACAACTGAATCATCACCAAGTGTTTTTAAAACCACTTGCACTGGGGTTTTGTGGTTTTAGTCTGCATAAATTCGTGTTTATAAAAGAAATGTCTGTGTCCTAATATATGGGAACACTCACAAAGATGGTTTGTTTTGCTGTGCTTGCTAATAAATGCAGAATGGTAGTAACCACAATGAACCAAGATTCTTACACCTAGCCTGTAGATGTTACCAAAACCCTAAAATCTTCTGCTCAGGTACTTCCTAGCCCTATAGACTGTTACATTCCTTCAACACAGCCAGTTTTCCCAGCAATGTCTCATCACCACTTGACCCCTCTTGC
This sequence comes from Peucedramus taeniatus, assembly GCA_013400575.1. Lineage (NCBI taxonomy): Eukaryota > Metazoa > Chordata > Aves > Passeriformes > Fringillidae > Peucedramus > Peucedramus taeniatus. The sequence goes on along the minus strand of WBNO01006394.1, from coordinate 6,818 downwards.
CATCTGGCTAGCTGGAGACCTATTTCACACTTATGATTTGGTGCCACTCTGGAATTCTCCACTATGTGCCCAGCAGAGAATGATTTGCTAAGTGTCCTTAGAATATATTTTCTGAATATCTGAGGGACAGCCAGACGATGCTGATAAACCCCAACTCTATCCCAGTTTATTCAACAGCCTAGTACTGTAGTTTCAGGTTTGGAAACCAATAAAGGGTCTAATAAAGTTGGGAAGGTATCTGGTCTGAATTCAGGACCCTGACTGGTGTGCTGAATAGGTAGGAATGATTTGAGTTTTGTTTTACCTCTGATTTCCCTGAGGCAGCCAGACTGTTATAGAGTGGAATTTTTACTGAATGTTGCTCTCCTGTGCTACAGCCTGACCCCCTGAAGCCTGGTTGAGGGGTTGAGGGTGCTACTCTGGGGCAGGTATATTTGTTGAGCTGACAGCATGGGTCCAAGGCATCCACCCAGAGACAGGGCTGGAGACTGGCATCTCTGCAGCATCCCTGGGGCAGGCACCAATAGCCCCAGGCTGGATGGAACTGGGCTCCTGGGACATGGGCTGGAGGGAGGGACAGAAAGGCCATCAATGCCCTCAGGGCCACAGCAGGGAAGTGTTTGATCCTCTTTTGTCAGTCACCAAGAACACATTGAAGATGTGACCTCCAGGCATGAGGGGAACTACATCCATGGGAAGCTTTGGATGCTGTGACACAGGTACCTCTCCTAACACCTAGGTGCAGCAGGAAGAAGTCTCAAGTTCCCTAAACCATCAGCAGGTGCCATATCTGGGTGTTTATCCTGAGAAAGGTAGGGTGAAAGAATTTTCTGAAGCCTACAAGTAAAACATTTAAAACCAGATTTCTCCCTGTCAGGTGAGAACTCTGCAGGCTGTGGGCAAAGTGCTGAGTCAAGACCTGTCAGAACCGCCCTGCTTTCTGTCCTTGACATACTTTGTGAGCATGTGAAGGTCTGTGATTGTTTTTCACCTCCAAAAAGCTTTTTAACTCATCGTTTTCATGGGATCTGATGGGGAAATACCTAGCACTAATTACTCCTAATATAATATTTTTCCTGACTGGAATTTACATATTTTTTAAAGCATTGTCTGTCTCATTTAAACTTAGAATTGAATAGAGACAGGTCAGTAATGTAGAGAACTAGAAATACAAGGAAAACTAAGACAAGCATTAGGGGACCTCTTTTAGTAACAAGCTAAGAGTAACAAAAAAATAGCTCTACCACTCAGATTCTCTTTCAAGTTTGAAAACCCCTCCAAATCACTTAACATCTTAAGTGCACAGTGCCCTCATTTTGAGCACAAAGCTTCTAATATCCTAATGAGCCAGGAAAAAAAATCAAGCTCTTTACAAAAAGAATAACATATTATTTAAAATATGCATTGCTTCATTTGGAAAAAAAATAGCTGAACTCTGTGAGTAGTATCTACTAAAAGCTGTTTTTCAAGGATACTGAGTATCATTTCATTAATATATTGCACAATCTGTTAAATTTATTTGCATGTACACAGACAGACCTGTTATAAACATTACAGCATTGGTTGCTGCTCTTAACAGTGTTAGTGTTGACAAGACTGTGCATTTGATTTTCAGTGTGTACATTAATTCCCACCAGTCTGGCACTGTAAATGTAAAATATCTCCTAGCAGGCAGAAACCAGGGCTACAATTTCAAAAATAATTGAGAATTGACACACACTCAAGATGTCTTCCTACTAGTTTAATGACAATAAGTAATGGTAGTGAGATTTCAAAAATCATCTTCTCTTAGACAGACCTGCTTAGTGAAAAAAGTGATGCTGGCAGGTGGACAAACTCCATCAGTACAAAATGGTAGAGCTTGTTAATCTTTGTCAGCTCATTGTATTTGCACATGTAATGGCAATAAAGAAAGACCTGTCACTTGGAATTATTTCTATTAAGGTACTATAATTAGCTTTTAGGCAGATGAGCAGTACACTAAATAGAATAATTTTTGGGCTGTTATTCCACCACCCATTTTTTATGTAAGAGAACACCCTACAGCCTAGGCAGGGCTTGCTGTATCCCTGTTTATCTCCACATTGAGGGGTCATTACATTATGATAAATTTATTTTTACCATTAGTTCACCTACTAAGGAGCACAAAGCAGCCTGTAAGACAAATCAACACAGGAAGATTTCAGAAGTGAGCATGCAAAAGGTTTCTTTTTATTGAAGTTTCACCTGTCAAAATATACCTCTTCCTTTTCCTTCTCCTAAAGAGCAGCAAAAAGCCAAAACTGAAACAGGTAGGACAGAAATGAGGGGGCAATGGCTTAGGAACTTTGTAGCTTTTTCCCTGGATTAATGTCCTACAGGGAAGGGCTCCAGCCACAGCAGGACCCCAGCTCAGGGCACCCACAGGTGCCCAGGAGCAGCCCCGAGGAGGAGATGATCCTGCTCCTCCTGCAGGGCAGCTGCTGGTGCCCTGGGCCAGCTCTGACCTTCAGAGCCAGGGCAATGCCAGGGCTTTTGAAAGAAACCTGCAGGCAAAAGGCAAGGCTTGGGGAAAAAAAACAAAAAAACCAACAACTTGGAACAACTGTCGGAGATCTTTATTTTCAACTGCATTTTCCAGCACTTATGTCCTCTTATTTCCAAGGGATACAGATAATGCAATCCAGATGCTTCTCTGGCTATCACTTTAAAGACTCTTTTTTTTTCAGTCTGGAAATGACAAAATCCTTTTATAGCTGTTTCATTTCAACAAATGATTTTGCCTTCAGCTTTTTAACTTCTAACTAAATAAAAAAATGAAAATGAAAAGTAATTTCAAATAACAATCAAACTTTTTTCCCCATAATATTTTGATATTGTTGCAGCTTTCCCCTTTTCACTGAGGTTTTATTTTAGAGAAAAAAGAAACAATTCCATTTATAGCAGAAATAAGTTTAATTAAAAAGCTCCCCCTTTTTAATGCAAAACAGTTTTTCTAGCAGCTTTACCTCCTGTGCTTTAAATACTAAAATCAAAATACTTTTTTAAACATTTGCTTTTGCACCCCTGCAGAAGGATTTTAAAGCCTGAGATACTTAGAATGTAAATAAACAGGTGATAGGGATATATTTTTTCTAACAATATAGTGCTGGCTCTATGTTCTGTGTTCAAGAATGTATTTTACCAACCAGCTCCAACTGATTTAAATAGAATTCAGGCTTTGAAAAGCTTTAAATACTTAAGTGGCTCTGTGGGCCTAAATCTTACTCCCTCTGGTCTAATTTACAGTGATAATGGTAATTCAGGGACTACAGCACTGAAAATAAGAATACGAAATACCACTCAAATTTGAGTAAAAACTGAGGCTAGAGAAGAAGGTTCAGTAACAGTCACCTCCACCTTTCAGCAATCCTTGCCCAAAGCAAACTAAGTTTGAGTTCCCAGGGAAAAAAGTGGGAAGTTTTATTTCAGCCTGCCACAGTCTATGCTACTTGCAAAATTTTTTTTAAATTGAAAATAGAAATGGCACAAAAATGCTACATATACCCTGTTCTGATGGTCTTACCAAAATTAAAAACAGAGAAATTACTGGAAATTGCATTTGAAAACCTCACCTAGGAAATTTGTCTGGTTCAGGAAACTTAGATGAGTTTCAGTAACAGCTGGACAGCTTTTTGCAAGCTGAATAAAGCTTCTGAATATTCATGTCTCTGAATTTCCTCTTATTGATGGAAACTTTAATTTCAATGTTTATACTTCAGCATATAAAATCAGACTTTTATACTTTAACCAGCACTTTAGGCAAAACAGAAAGTTTAGCATGTAAAAAGGTCACAAAACAAGACACTGAATTTACTGGCTTTGGGCAGAATTGAAGGTTCCTCCCTTTGGGGCTTGAATGTTTTCAGTTTTCCACACTGCAAAGAGCAAATACCTCAAAATACTTCTCTGAGGGTCACAAGCCAGCTGTTCCTTTCTACCCCATATAAACTGCAAAACTCACCAGCATATTGCTTTCCCCCACTATTATTGCACTTTCTATTGCTTCCACAAAACTATTCTTCCCTCTCAATCTTCTGCTTCCTTTCTGCACCAGTTCTCTATATCCCCTATCAAAAGCCAAGTTCAGTGGCAGACATTCACCCATCAGCAAACAAAGGTGCTCTGAAATTCTTCTTGGCTGAAATATATCCCTGTGAGGTGAGTGAGATAATAAGGTGTTGGTTCCTGTAGTGAGCCCTTTGTGTGGGGCTGCTGCTCACTGCTCTGCAGAATTAAACTAGTCAACAATACCAATGACAGCCACAAAAGGCTAATGGGCTTGTAAGGTGATTTGCATAATGAAAAAGCTCTATTAATGCTAACTAATTAACTCAGAAAAATTACTTTTGTAAGAAAATATATTCTTCCCTTTGAAAAATAGTAAAATATGTAGAAAGTTCATATGATCGCTTTATTGCCAAAAAGACTGAGTATCAGGCTAGGGGTGGGGGAAAAATTACTGTGTTAGAAAATATGGTGATCTTAAGAAAAATGTAGGTCAAACTGGAAAATTTTACACAGAATCCAATAGGATAGTGAATTCTTTGCCAGAAATGTTGAAATTGTTATTTTCCATACAGACACATCAGAGACTTTGTTATCAGCTCTGCAGGGAATTCAGTTTACCCAAGCTCACAGGCTGCTACAGCCAGATTTCCTAAGATGGGGATAGCAGAGAGTGAGCACTGGGAACAGGACAACTGGATGAATCTCTTGCACTGGGACACATGCTGGCCACTCAGTACCAGTATTTGGGGGATTTTATACACCAGTGCCCCATCCCTCCCCTCCATAAATGTAAATCACCTCTGGATTATTAACCCATACCTCTGGATTAATAGCTGCTATGATTCTTGCAATTGTCTACAAGGAACAAGAAAGGAGAAGTTCAAGCAGGTTTGGGATGATTCCCTTCAAAATATCTTACTCTTTGGACCCAGAAAGAGCAGGAAAGCATATTTTTGTCTTCAGCCATTTTGTATGTGAACATGAGAAGAGGTGAGGGTTTGCCCCTCCACCTGCCAGTTCCACTGGAGGGGTGTGAAGGAGTGAAATTATAGGCTGGGTCACACTACATACCCTGGCTACCTGACCTGAGCATCTGGGGCTTTAAAGCCTGGCCCCCAAAAGAGAGAGTGAGGGGCTCTTTGCCTTCTGCCTACATTAGTTGTCTCGGAAATTGGTATTTTTGGGTCCTGGGTAGCCTTGTCATTGGGTAAGGGGACTTCAGAAAGCATCCTGTCACCAGGGCCAGCTGGCCAGCAGGGCTGGGAGAGGTGCTGGAGGGTTTGTGGCTTTAGGCATTTAGGCCTGACACATCTCATCTTACACTGGCCTAAACCCCCTTTGTCTGCAATCACTTCAGGTCACTCACAGAAAGCCAGCTCCACTTTGAAGATGGAAATGTTGTAAATGCCAAACAACCTCGTGGTTATTTACATGCAAATGTACATTGTATCTGTCATTTACATTATAGCAATCGAAACGATAAGGTCAGAATTAAGTAAAAGGACAAAAGTCAACATTTTTTGCCTGAAACTAATGTGCTATTGAAAAATATTCAACTAAGCTGAGTTCAGGTAGCAAAACTGGTATTTATCACACTTTCCTCAGATATTAGATATGTTGCCTTCAAAACTACAATGAAGTTGCTACACACTGCCTTCCTGTGGCTCCTGGAAATATTTTCAATCCAAGTTTCAACATAAAAATCCACTACAGCAGAGCAGCAGTTCCTGTGCTCCATTTACAAAATAATCCTCTCTCTCAGCTCTCCAGAACATTCCGCTAATTTCTTCACATTTTAAATTTTTAGAGGCTGGTACTACTCAGAGCACAAACAAAAACAAAAGTGCTTTGATTTTGATGGCACAGGATCAGATCCTAAGGCAAGGTGTTTTATAAGCAATTTTTAAAAACTGGTGATGAATGAAATAAATAAATATATTTACTTGCACACTCCCCCCTTCCTGACAGTGTACATTTATTCTCTTTTCTTTGTTCCTTTACACTAGCAACCTGTAATATTTTAGAATCTAGCTACCTTTTCTATCTGCCAGTCCTATTTCTGAATTGCTCCTTAGCACTCCTGTGCAAGGCCAACTTATTCTCCCTCCCAGTTATCAAAGAAAACCTGTGTTATAAGAGGGTCCTGATTATTTTCAACCTTTATTTCCATTCTGCAGTATTTTAGTTTTACCTTGCATGAACAAATTCAGATTTATTCACAAGTAAAAGCAAGAAAAGATCTGTGTTTGCATGATTTTTCCCTCAGAGACAAGAAGAGCCAGTGAATAAGTAAATGGTATTCACTGGGAATCAGAATTTTCTGAGTTAGTGGCAGTTCTCAGGGAATTAGTTGTAGTAAGTTGTTCAATTTTCACATGCCTCCAGGCATGGGGGAAACTTAGTGGTAACAATCAGAGAAGGGAAGATTTTTCTCTCTCAAGGAAAGGGAGATAGAGAAAAAATAATATAAAGCATTTGCTCAGTGAAAGACTTGTACCCAGGAAAAGAAATGCTGAAAGAGCATAACAAATATCAGTGGCTAACAAACAAGTAGCTTCATCTAACTGCAAAAAAAACCCAAAAAATTGAATTTGGTGTAGCAGTGGGACATCATAAGGCAGTATCTCTGCACTTGCAATATTGCACACTGATCTGAATAGAACCCTACCTCAAAAACATGTCAAACATTATAAGCAATTTAGGGGAAAAGAACATGAACAGGAATGAAAGAGACCACTACATAGATTTTATATCTATAGATATATATGTATATATGCATATGTATATGT
>WBNO01006393.1:126462-304005 GCA_013400575.1 Peucedramus taeniatus | reverse complement strand
AGAGCCGGCTCGCGGATGTCGGGCTTCGGTCTGGCTTCAATACCCGCTTCTGAAATATTTTTACTCCCAAGGAATCGAAGTAATGCTACTGAATATTTCATGTAATAAAAGCCAAATGTGGTTCCTCTTTAACCGACCTACTTTTGATTGTGCCTGTCATCTGAATGCTGCGCTATTCTATCCGCTTATCCGCTGTTCCACTTATTCTATCCACTGCTGTTTATAGACAGGGAGCTCTGCTTAAATTATGAATGAGAGAATGAGCTCTGGAATAGAAGGGAGTTTCTGCAACAGGACAGTTAGGTTTAAAGACTCCATTCATACATTCAGCATTTCAAAAAAACATTTTAGAGATGTGTTTTTATTCATGTAGGATTCTCAACTAGTGCTTTAAATTTCATTTAAAAATATTTCTACAGTTTTGCACTTTTAGAAGTGGACTTCCTACAAAGACTCTTTTAAGGATACGGCACTTGATCATGTACCTCAGGAGGTTATAGTATTATTGGCATATAAATAATCACTTTCCTGGTTTCTTAGCATCTGTAGCATTCCCTTAATACATGCTTTTATGTAATTTAGTAACGTGCAGTTCAACATTAGCTAAAGGCTGTTGCAGTTATCCTGTTCCCTATAGCTCTCCAGGATCCAGAGACAGTCAGTAAGCAGATCCAGGGCTGCCCCAGATCAGGGCTGGAGTGCCCATTTCTGAGCTCTGAAGCACTGTGAGCCACTACCAAGGCTTTTCCTCAGGGAAGGCAGAATGGGGTTTTGTTTGTGTGGGTATGAGCAAGAAGGAAAGGACACAGACACCAGCAGGAGTCTTTTAGGAGCTCCCGAGGAAGCAATGAGATTCCATCTACTGTGGAATGAATGCTCACGCTAATCATTCCACCTAGTTCCTTAAAAGAAAAATTGCATTTCAAAGTCTCATTTAATTTTTAAACAATAAATAACATTGAACATATATTATACTAAACAATATACTAAGATTTATGCCTTCCTCTTGTTGCAGAAGAGCCCAAAGTGATGCTCTGCTGATCCTCAAGGTGGCTATCTACACACAGCTGCTGCAGCCTCTGCTCCTGGAGCTGCCTTTTGTGCTCCTGCAAACTGCATCAGCATGTCTGCTCTAAGTCCTGTTATCCCAAATTTCATTGTGTTTACATTTTGGATATAAATAAATCACATGTGGAACATGACTGTAAGCATTAGCCAAAGTACACCATAATTATATGTGAGAAGGGGACAGACTCATTATGAGCATAAAATATCAGACTGCTTGATAGGAATGACTGCATGTAGTGTTCCTAATAACTCACAACCAAATCTTTAAAAAGATTCTGTATTCCATGTAATTATGCACTTAACCCTCTATGAATTCAGCAGGAAAAATGCCCAACATGGCCCATTCAGAAAGGCTGTCATTCTGCAGACAGAGCAGTGCTTGTGACATTTAACCCAAGTTAGAATCCTATTGACCCACTGGGCCTGCACACAGCTCCATGTCACTGGCAGAGCACAGATGAAAGGCAGGCCAAGACTGCTGTTTACTCTAAAGCTCCTTCATACTCCTTCAGAAGTATAAAGGAGTTGTGAAGTGATAACAGGACTTTGGCAGTGTACAATGGGCCTGCTACATCTCTTTTATGTTGAAAACCCTGTCAGTAACACCAGCACGAGACATTTGCCATCAAACAGCAAAAGATTTCTTTAAACCACACTCTTGTTAAGAGAGACATGTTTTGTAATAATGAAGTATGGTAAACAAATTCCACTTCCAAATGACACAACACTGTGCAATTACATGTTTTAGCATAGCATGGAACAGAATTTTGTGTTGTGCCAGGATAGGAGTATGGTATTCATTTATCACAGCATTGCCCCAAAAGTGAAGAATATTCATCAAAACAGATGATTTTTTTTTCTTTTAATTCAAACATGGAAATGGTTGGCATTTATCCAGCTGCATTAAAAAAAAACAGAGAGGAAAGGTTCTTGTAGAAGCATCAAAGACAATATGACTGCATTTTCTAAATATTAGTTATGTGATAAAAAGGGACTTGGATAAATATGTCAGGTATTTCTGCCTCCCCTTGTTTGTTTAGGTTTTTATGTCGTTATCTACTGTTCTAATGAATGATTTAGTAAAATAAATCATGTTTAGCTAAGTAGTTTGGGGCTTGAGATGGAAAAGCAGCATAGACTGTGAAGCTGCCTGAACTGCACTTCTTAGGACAAAAGCTGAAGAGTATTTTGTGATAGGGATATTACAGCCATATTCTTTAACAAGAATAAGACCTTGCTCTGCCTGTGATAAAATGCCAATAAAATCTGCCAGAAAACTGCAGTTCATGTATGACATTGGTTTAGCTCCCAAGTTTTCCAGCTGATATCAGCTTTGTAGTCTATGGTTAAATATTGTATCTGTCAGGGTTTGTGTAATCTGTCTGATTGGGAAAATGGGAACTGCCCATATTGGGGTATAAATCAAGGCAGAATGTTTGACACTGGGGCAGCAGTCCCTTTTGGGTCTTTAACTATCAAAAGCACACAGCCTTTCAATAGTGGCTGACATCCTTTACATGGCATCACAATGCTGACTCACCTCTTGGCTGGTCACCAAATTTTGGCCATAAACTTTTCAGTTATTCTTCTTAAAATGAGTAATTTCATCTTAAATGGGTATGGAGGATACCACCTTTTATACACTGCACTGTTATGATTTTAACCTTGCCTCCCTCCTGCATTATTGCAGAGCACATTTTTCCCATATCCCCTGGTAGGTGCATTATAACACCATGGTCTTTATGTCTGACAAAGTCAGTGCTTTCACAGAATACAAACTTGGAATGAGCCACTGCATCAGGATCCCTTTTCCATCCCTGACAATGACAGAAAATGCTTTTCCATTAAAATTTACCACAGTTTTATGAGTATTAAGGTAAATTGAGGGTGTAAGTACACTTGCCTGTCTCTCAGAATGCTTTGCTGCCATTGTGAAAATTTTATTTTCAACTGCTTAACCTTTACATAATATTTGACTGTTGGAAGCGTAGGTGAGATTATGAAAAGAAATATTAGTTATGCATTCTGCTAGCAAACAACACTGTGTACTGCAGTGTGTTTTGCATGTGCTAATCAAGTAGGCACTTAGGAAAGTAAAATGCTGCCAGACTAAACAGCACTGGGTCCCAGAAGGGCAACGTGCTGTTTGGACCAAACCTGAGCTCCTGGGAGCAGGATGAGGAGTAGCAGCCTGCCAAACCTGCTGTGGATGTCACAGCTCCTGGGCATGAGGAACACCCTCAGGAACCAGCTGTGACCATAATAGCTGCCTCTATCAAGGCAGGCAGAAGTCTTGTGGAACACCCTTGATTTATAAATATAATAACACGTTTCATTTCTTATAATCATCTAGGTTAATTTTACTAGAACTTACTTATTCTGAAATAATTGAAAGTAGATGTCACACTTAATACTGAAAATGTACTATGTAAATGAAAAATGTACTTTTTTCTATGTATGTACTATGTACTATGAAAAATGTACTTTTTTCTTTTCCTTTCCTTTACCAAGAGCAGGACAATAGCACTAAGCATCACAAAATAATACATTGCTTTTTGGCAACACATAAATTAACTGATTCCAAATTCAAAGTTTAGATACATCTGTAAACTGTCAGCATGAGTGAAATACAGTGAAATCCCCCTTGGTTTTTGCTCAGAATTGCAACCAAACCCATAAATCTAGCTTTAAAGGAATGAGAGTAGTGCCAGAAACCCATGCCTTGTCTGCACTTAAAAGAGTTGGCTGGTATAGCTACACCTTAGAGCTGAATTGGCAAGCACAGATTTCTTTTGGGGTGGAACTTAAATCACTTTTCTCATGGAAATGCTAAAGTGGCCGAAGGACTCTGCCAATATAACAGCATCTACTCCAGGGCTTTTGCCAGTGTGGCTGTAGCTGCAAAGAAGGGATTTTTCATCCTTCTGACAGCTATTTTGGCAAAATTCCTACATTTAGACCAAGTCCAAGTCAAAGTTGGCATTGTTTTATGTTGCAAATAAAGCAGAAGAGAAGTATTACCAGTTTATGGCCCTGATTTTACATTATTTTAAATTGTTTGTTCTAAAGGAATGTGTGGGGCAGGATCCATGTGGTCCTTTGGATGCTTGCCTCCCACATTTGTGCTGCATTAAAATTGCTTGCTGAACTTTGGCAGAGGGGAAACTTACCTTACTAAAAAAAGAGAGCATCCATATTATTTACCCCAGAAATAGCTATCTTGATGGTTTAAAGCAAATTTCCAAACTGAACTCCAAAAGGAAGCATCTGGGCCAAAGGACATGTGGATTAATACATCATTCTTCTTCATTCTGTCCTCAGTTCAACAATGAATTTAAGCACATATAGGATTAATTTTAGGCACATTGGTAAGCCCATCTCAAGTTTAGTAATCATGTCAGATATGATAATGCTCCTATTTGAATTTTAATTGAGCAGATATTTGAAATTAATCATGTGTTCTGCACTGTGCAGAATCAGGATTTCTGTCAGAAGAGCACATTTACACAGAGCAAGGCTGTTTGTTGTGATGCCATCTGCATTTTTTTCCTGAACTGGATGTTAAGCCCGTATTTTAAAGACATCCCAAGGGGCATTCTTTTTCCACATAAGTACATTTTAGGCTCTTAGCTCTTTTCCCCCCCTAATCTCCCTTTGGCTAAGAGTGTTTTTTTGGCTTCTCTGCCCCTGCAGAGTAGTTTGCACGGGCTGTGTTGCTCGCCTCGCTCGCTGTCGAGGTCTCGCCGGTGCCCCGGAGCGGGGCCGGGCGTGGGGGAGGCCCCGCAGGGTTCATGCGCAATCGGGCCGATGGGCCGGGGAAGTGTGATTTAATCGAGGCTCCTTCCTTCCTTTCTGTGAGACTCAGAATGTGCCCGCCACAAGAAGGCACAGACATCTTTTCCTGTGTGTTGGAAGGGCCGGGCGGGCCGAGCGTGGCCTGGCCCAGAGCCCGCGTGTGCCACGAGTGAAAGAGCTCCGCCATCTCCAGGTGGGTGCCGCGGGCGCTTGGGGGCTGGCGCTGCTCAGAACACGGGGCAGGAGCGGGAGCAGCGCTTGCCCCGACACGGAACAGGATGAGTGTCTGCTCAAGAGAGCATCGTGTAATCTGTTGCAGGAGGGTCGTGCCGTTTAGGATTTTTTTTTTTTTTTTAATACGGTAAAATAAGTCGTAGTTTAGTTAAAAGAGCTTGGGATGAGTTTTAGGTGTGAAAATGAAACTTTGCATGAAGTGCAGTTAGTATTCAAGGTACATATATTCAAGGCAGAAGACCTGTGTGTCGTAACGCCCACTTCTGCATTCTTCTGTTTACAAGTGTTTTATGTATCCTGGTAAACAATGTTTTAGAACAGTACATATAAATAAATAAATAAATATGTATGTATGTGTATATGTATATATACACATATATACTCATATATATATTTATGAATATAAAACTGTGCACGTACAAAGATTTTTTTCAATATAAACACAATTTTTATTATAAAGTTATCCCAACTCATATCCAAGAAAAAAGTTGTCATTTAAATCTCTGGCCTTTTTCAGATTCCTCATTTAATCTACTATATATGCTCTTTTATGGTTTTCAAAAGACTGAGCAGTTAAACAATAAGTAAGTGTCTATTCTTCATGTTCAAAAAGCAGATCATAGGAGGACTGAAGAACAGTAAGAACTTTCACTCCAAGAATAAGAGCTTCCATGATGCTTTCATTAAGGAGGATGACAACATCTGTATGCTTGCTTGTGCAAGCCAGCCAAAGGATAGGTTTCTGTTAGAGGAAAGTGGTTTGCACTTCCATTATTTCCAGTGGGAAAAGTTATTTCTTTTCTTTTTATAGCCTTGCAGCTTGCCAGAAATCAATAAGTCTTCCGAAGGAGTTTCCTCACCTCTGTATCCAGCATTGCATAACTGTGTGGTTGACAAGAAGAGGCAAAATGATATGTAGCAACAACCCTCCTAAAAGCTCCCATTACTTTATCACCACTGCTTAGGCATTATTTTAGCAGGGTTTCTTGTAAAACTCTGTTGTTCTGTTATTTGGTTGTCACTTGTTGGCTGAACTGTGAGCAACACTTTGCTCATGCTAAGGGAACACAGCACCTTGGCAAAGTTGTTAGGATGCTCTTAGAATTTTTCAACTGCTCCTATAACACTGTGGTGTAACAGGTAGGTTTTGTTTGTTTATTCAAAACAACCCCAACAAATGAAAAAACATCCTTAAATGTGGAGACATTTAAGCAGCAGAATGGACAATCTGGTCTACAGAGTAGGAGTATATTGTGTTAAGTGTTTTGTCAGTACATGGTAAAACAGTGGTCCTAGCAGAACAGATCTAAAATAGCACAGTATATCTAGGGTAAAAGAACAAGTAAAAGGAGACTATTTCTGTATAATTAGAAATTTCAGATCTCCTTCCACCAAGCCATTGTCAAAGTCAGTTATTTTGTTTTCACAGTACAAGTCTCTGGAGGGAACCTAAAAAAGTGAAATATGATAAAAACTTTATACTATTTTAGATATCACCCTATTCTGTCCTACAGGTTGTGATTAAGAACAGACAATAAGTTTTTGAGTCTTGAGAACAGTAAATTTTAGCGGTGTAAGAGAATCAGGCTGCTGGTTATACTGATTATCTCAAAGATTTTTAGTTCATCTGAGCTCATACTTGCAAGCTTAAGGGCAAAATACAAGGAGGAAGAAATCTGCCCACACTGAAGTTCATGACAAAATTCTCATAGGTAAGAACTGAGTTCCTCATCTAATCTTATTCAGTATAACTTCTTATGGTTTCCTTATTTGACTTTAAGCTGGCAGAAAAACATCCAAACACTTTCACTGGTAACAGTAATAGGGATGGTTCTGCACTATGTAGATATTTCTATTTATTACTTTAGTTTTTATGAAGTTGCACTGATACAAGTTCACAGAGAACATAGAATGAAAAAGGAATTATTAGAATGAAAACAACAGAATGAATAATACAAAATAATTACCAAACTGGATCCTCTAAAGGCGTGGTACTAAGAAATGTCATGGGGTTTGTAATCTTTCAGTGATAGCAAGCAATGGACCAAGATTCACACTGCACAGCAGAAAGGGAACTGTTGGAAGCTGTAAGCAGAATTACTACATCTTCTACCACAAGTCCATCTGATGAAGAAGAAAATCAACCCAAAGCTGAAATTTCATGTCAAGTGAGAAAAGAAAACCCAGAAAAAGATGACATGCAAGGTTAATGCTATCCTTTAATTTTATTTTTTATCCAGCTGTTTATGGCGTTAATCTTTTGTATCAAAAACTTTGTTTTTTTATTGCAGCAGTGGTTCAAACCTGTACTGCCATACTCCAATGAAAATAAGCCTTGATTACACTTGCAGTAATAATGTAGCAATAGTGAAACCAATGCTCATCCTGGTGTGTATATACACACACAGAGGTTTCCTTTCAAATGCCTCATGCCTAAAATGTATCACAGGTTTAATTCACACACCAGGATTGAAAGAGGTGATCATCAGGTGGCCAGTCTTGGGAGTGCACTTTCTGTGCATCACCAGTCTGAACTTCTTGGCAGTATCAGCAAGGACACCAAACTGAGGCTAATCTCAAGCAGGCAGCTCTCACATGCCTGTAAAGAGGCAGCACTGAACATTTATCATGCCTAAGATTGCTCTCATCTGTTATTAAATAAAATGTATAACCTTAAATATATATTTAATCTCATCAAGATTTTAAATCTGGAAGGATGCCATAAAAAACACTTCTCCTAGGAAACAGATGCTTTGAGCCAAACCCCCAAGGCCTTGATAATTGAAACTCCATGGTCAAATGATTAAGAACATGTAAAAGTGAGGCCACTGAAAGAGTACTGTGGTGCCCCTACAAGTCTATTTCTGCATCAAGCTGTTCTCCTGCCCTTCAGTTGTGCTCCTTCACCTCCATTGGCAGAGTGTTTGATAAGCTGCAGACTGACTTCAGCTGACTGCCTTGACAAAGACATCCTTGATTAGAAACTGTGCCCACTGAGATACAAATACTCCATTTCTTTTATCCACTTTTCTAGCCTATATGGCACCTAATGAAATCTATTGTCAGTAGATTTCAGAGACAGAGAAATTGCCTTTTTGAAATGCTTCCTCAAATTCTCCTGTAAGCAAACTCTCCAACCAGCTGTCACATATTTTTTATATATGCACATATACATTTATATATATACACACATATGTGTGTGTGTGTATGTGACTGTGGGGAGAGAGAGGGGAAAGGAGGGAGTTACATAAAATATATATATTATATATATATAGTATACACATATTTTATATATATATATAGCTGAACTGTGCCATCAGTTCAGCTACAAAAAAAAAAAAAAAAGAATGTGGGAATTCCTCCTTCAGCTGAGCTGGTTATCCAGCTTTGAGGTTAGGATATTCATGTTTTCTCAGCTTTCTCCTATTACTGCACAAACCCCATATTTGAGTAGGGTCAGTTTTTGAATATATGTCTGAATTTGCAGCTGCATTGTATTATCTCATCCATTTAGCAACAAAGGAGCCTGGAGAAACATCTGACTCAAAAGACTCAGTCAGTGTTTCTTAGGGCTACTTCTGGGATGATGAAGAAAATCTCCTGCTCAGATTGTGCCCTAGGTTACAGCCTTGACATACAATATTTTGTGGCAATATGTTCTCTGCAATTTTGTATTCTGCAGGTGATACCTTCAAAATTTCAGACCCTAATACCTTTCCTCAAAGCATCTGTCCTGTCTATTAGCAGTGAAATCACTTATTTTATCAGTCTTTAGGTCTTGCCGTTGCAGCAACAGAAAATGTAGGCTGTCCTTTCACAACAAATACATAAGAATTTTCTTTCCAAGTCAAAGAATATAGTCTGAAATACTAAATATATTGGTTTTAGATTCCAGTGCAACCCTAAGTCCCAACTCTTCGATGACCACGAAGGAGCTTCAGGAATACTGGAGGAATGAAAAACGCCAGTGCAAACAAATCAAACTCCTTTTTGAAATCCCATCAACCAGAATTGTAGAGCACCACTTATCCAAATATGTGGTAAGCTAAGAAATGAATATGTAAGAAGATCATTAATTTTTATTCACTCTACAGGGGTCTGCACAGCACACAGCAGGCCTCACTACATGAAAGCCTCAGCGAGGGCCAAGTTTTGCAAGCCAGGATCACTGAGTAGAACCTGTTCCCACTGATTGTATGGGCCTGCCTGGTGGAATCTGCATCTAAAAAAACCCTCTGACAGTCAGTTCACAAAATCTGCTGCAGTGGAAAAATGTTATCAAATAAATTAGTATCTTGAGTATCCTTAAAACACAGAGTTTTGTCAACATTAAGGAAATTCACACAAATGTAAAAATATCTGTATATTTACATTTCCACTGAGCTAGCCAGCTGTAGCAGCTGCAGTGCATTTGTATAACTTCCATATCAGAGGTTTCTCTTAGCACAAGTGCAGAATTCTTTGATGTTGACAAAGTCTAAGACATCCTCCAGCTAGATCACTTGGGATTGTTCCCCTTCCCTACTTGGAACTCCCTTAGGTGGCATATTTCTGTCATATTTTTAAGATGAAACATGAGTATGAGGAGTGGGAACAACCAAGGAGGTTGGATTTTTGTATCTTTTTTTCTCAGTACTGACACTTAGTTTTTATTTCTGATTCTGCCCCTGGCCTTCAGAAGGACTGATCTAGAGCGAGTGCCTTTTAGTACTCCTGTGAAATTCAGATAGGGATCATTTCCCTGTTTGCTACAGTCTGTGAGATCTGTAAATGAAAAATGCCAAGAATCAGCATTGCTGATACTGGGTGATCCAGTTTGGTGGAATTTGAAGCAGGTAAATGTTTTGGAGACTGTCCTAAGGTCTTGTTGCGTGCTGGACACACCTACTTAGTTGCTGCTTCTCTTGCATATACTCCTGAGTATTGAGCTTCTGAATAGCTAAAAATTGTTTTGTGTAACTGCATGAGAGCAAGAGTATCATTCAGCACATGTGCAATTAAACTTAGTCATAAGTCACAAGCCTAGGGAAAAAGATTTACATTACAACAAAACTGAGCCAATTTGAATGACAGTCTAATTAAGTGCTACTTCTTAGCTTTTTCATGCACCCTCCACAAATAAAAAAGCAAGTACTTGTAAATTATTCACTTAGCTGCTCTTGATAAAATGATAGCTCAAAAAATTGCTCTTATGATTGTTTTAGAATGCATCAGGCATATATACACTTTTCAGCAGGGAGCAGGACAAAGTATAGGAAAATGTCACAGTGCTTACAAATGAAAAGAGATCAGAGAAGTCAGCTCAAATTTAGAAACCTTTCAAGAAGGGCCTGTAAAGATCATTTATGAAGATTAAAAGAGGGAATTTCTCTTTAAGGAAAAACAAGGAAGAGAATCAAACAGGCATAGTGCAAGTACTGGTTTGCACCCCTCAACAGCAGCAGAGAAAACAACTGGCATAGGCAAAACCCCTCCAGCTCCTGTGTAAATCAATGGGCACAGGGTGAAGTTGGATGTGAACATGGTCATCATCCAAGAGGTCAACAGTCTGTGTCCTTGTCTGGTGACACAGTTAAACTGGTCCCATGGAGCTGCCATGGTTTGCACACGTTTGGGATTGGCCCTTCCTCAACATCACTTGGATCAGATCTGTGGATCTGTGCTTGGATCAGAACCACAAGAGATTATTTGGACAGCACAGCACAGAATTTTGCAGCTATTTGCCCAATACCACATTTATTATGGTCTCTTTGTGAAGAGCTGAGGAAGACATGCTCTTGAGTACTGTTAATGGGGGGCAGCACAGCTGTTAGCTGCTAGTGAAAGGCTTTGGATAGCAGATTGCTGTAGAAATGTTACTTTTTTGGTATTATTTAAATGTGAATTAAGTTTGAATACAGGACAATGATTTAGAGGGGAGAAAAGTATTTGGAGTTGCTCCATCATATTTTTGTACACACCAGATATATTGCCAAATACTCCCTCTTCTTTCACAGCATTACTAACACCCCAAATCCCTAGGAATGTCTTCTACAAAGAGCATTTCTGAATATTATGACCGATGTAAAATAGATTACATTCAATATTAAGTCTGGGAAATCCATTCAGTTCACTGAAGATGATTGATTGCAGCAGCCATGGCTGTTATAAACAAAGTACAGCTACAGAAATGCTCTGTGAGTGTTTTTATATGCTTCAGTCTGCTGCTAGTTTGCTTTCCCAGCACCTTGCAGGATGGGATCTTTTTAAGTACAACTTATTTACGTGCTAAGCCTAAGCCTGGTGACAGAGGTACAGAACAGCAGGAGGTGGGAATTTTTAGTTTGATGGCTGCAGATCTTTCAGGTCTGCACTGAGCATGTACCATAATCCCAGGCAGTAACTGATTTAGCAGCACTGCCATAGGAGTACACGAGATTACACACAGAAAACTGGTGTGGAAGTGTTTCAGCTAGAGGACTGAACAACCACAAAGTCTGCTTTGCAGACAAAATCTGACTGCACTGGGGCTAGAATGGTCCCTTCTCATACTAATTTTTTCTCTTTGATTGTGTTTAGATGTATAAAATCATCATTTTGCAAACAGGGAGTTTTGACAGCAACAAGTCTATAATTGAAAGGCGTTATTCAGATTTTGAGAAACTGCACAGAAATCTGCTGGAAGAATTTAGTGAAGAAATGGAAGATGTAACCTTTCCCAAAAAAACTCTAACAGGAAACTTCACAGAAGAAATAATCAATGAAAGAAAATTAGCCTTCAAGGACTACCTGAGACTCCTATATTCTATGAAATACATCAGAAGATCAAAAAAATTTATTGACTTTTTAACAAGGCCAGAGCTTCAGGAAGCATATGGTTGCCTGCGGGGTGGCCAGTACACCAAAGCTTTGGAAATCCTTTTAGAAGTCATTGGGCTGCAGGAAAGGCTGACGAGAGGGAACCCTGTTGCAATTGTCCCCACTCTCTGTGCCATCGTGGTGTGCCACAAGGACCTGGAGAACCCAGCAGGTGCCTTTGAGTACGGAGAAAAAGCTCTGGCACGCCTCCATGTGCACACCAGCCACAGGTATTATATGCCACTGTTAGAAACAATGATCACTCTGGCATATGAACTTGGCAAGGATTTTCTGTCCTTGCAAGAAAAACTGGAAGAATGGAAGACAAAGAAAGATCCCATTCGGGTTTTTACCCTGAAAGAACTTGCGGTTCGGGAGTACGTACGGTGAACACAAGAAAAGTTTAATGGAAGAGCAAACTCTTGAAAGAGTGAGAACTGGAAATTACCTGTTTGGCTTGCATAACATTGGATTAAGAGGAAAAAAATTAAGTATCTTCTAATGTTCAAAGGGACATTAACATCTATGTTGGAATGCATTACATCTACTGTACAGATATGAGGAGTACCTGAGGAGCACTTTAAGGTTTTTTGAAGGGAATTTGCAAGAAAATAACCATTTATGATTTGGTTATTTTGAACATAGCTTATTTTGTGTGAAAAGTCAGAATAAGAAAATACAATTAATAAAGCACTTGAAAATCTACAGAATCAGAGGCATTACTTGTTCATGTGGAAACTACTTCCTTTCAAGAAGAAAAACACCTTCTCAGTAGATGCAGTCTAAAGGGTGCATCTTCAGACACTGAATGTAGTTTTTTACTTGTCCAGCTGAGGCCTGGTCAAATGGCACTTTGCCATTTCTGAGGATGATAGGGTTGGTCCTTTTCCCACTGAATTCAGCTGCTGTGGGCAGGAGGAGGGGGGAGGTTTACAATCAACTTTGGTGGGAACAAAAAATACAAGTGATGGTCACTCCATCACAGATGAGGGAATACATTTCATTTCCCTTGTGGAACTAACATCGTTTTATGACTTTCTGCATTGAAGGCACATTCTTGTTTGCTTGCCTGCCTTGGTAATTTCCCTCCACTCTAAGGTCTCTCCCATACACTTATGTTAACAACTGGTAAATTAATTCTCATAAATAATGTAATTAGCATGTCATTATCTAGCATAGGTCATTATTCTCTGCTGAACCTATTCCACTGAGTACTTTCAGCCCTGTACTCCTGTTACAGATGCTACCTGCATCACAATGACATTGCCTATAAATTAGGAATAACTGTATTAATTTATCTCCCTGAGACATGAAAGATTCGGCTAACTGGAAGTGCACTGAAGCTGAAAAACTTTGTTGTGTATTGTTACAAGAAGGATGTCTTGAAAAAATACGGAATAATAGGACTGTCTAGGGTGGAAAGTTAATATTTTAAGTAGCTATTAACAGCTAGGCATTAAACACAAAATACATGGATTATTTGTTATTTGACAATTATTATTTTTGCTAGTTATACCAGAAGTAATAGAATTAAGAGTAATTAATTAAGAGACTTAAGGGCTAATCTTCCCACAACATAGCATATTGCAGGACAGTTAAAACGGATCAAAGGTAACACCTTCTTAGAGGATGTGTGAATCAGTAACAAAGCAGTGAGGAAAAAGGCATGTCTGGGGTCTGCACCACACTCAGGCAGTTTCAAGTTCAGGCAGAAAGGAAGCATGGCCTTCACACTGCTCTAACTCCACAACAGATTGTGATGAAAAAACAAAAGAATAGGAAAAAATTATTTCCTCCCTTTTTCCCCCCTCCCATCCTTGTGTGCAGCATCTCAGGCACAGTTTTCTTGGATTCTCCTCAGTTTTCATGGGATGGTCCATGAACATCTACCTGCATCCACCTTGCAGCTGACCACAAGATTAGAGGGTCTGTAAGTGATGTCTAGCAAGGACAATTACCAGGAAAGCAGCACATCTGTAAGATGTAAGATTAATTAATGTCCCCAGAGATTACATTGAAAATCCTTGGAAAGAAAAAGCTAGGATAGTTATGGCAGCAAATGGGGATCCACAGGGCCTGGATTTCACCTGGAGTTCTGCCACAGACTTGGTCCAAACTCAGCACAAGTAACTTAATCTCTGTGCCCCTATTTCCTCCCATAGCACTTCCCCATAAAGTTTCCTCATTCAGGTTCTCATGTCTCATAGAACAGGACAGTTGTGAAACTTGACCAAATAAGTCCAGCATTTAACTTGGAAATGAACATTAGGATAGAGGCAACTTTGATTTATACAAGCCTATTCCAATTTTCAAGGATATCTTGTAGCAGAAGAGAATTTAGGAAGTATTGAGTTGCCAAACCTGTGTGCTTATTGTGGGTTGCAGTTTCTGTACCAGTGCAGTCTTATGTTAGAATCAAGTGTTATTTCCTTATAAACTAGAGAAGTTACAAAATTATCTCTATATATTACACTGTACTGTAGTGAGACCAAGCTGGCTGATCAGCCCCACAGACAATCAGCCAATTCCTCTTTCTTAGCTGTAAAATCTCAGAGTGGTTGGACCTGGCAAAAGAATTCTGCTTCCTTTTACACACATCACAAGAGTTAACTTCTGCCTATTCTTTTTTAGTTGATTTTTACAGCAAAGTGAGTTCCATGTTATTACATGGCACAGAAGTTGCATGTTATTAAACTAAAAGGTAATGGCACTCCTGCTCCCATACTGTCCTCCTCTGGTAAGAAAAGCCTGCAAGGGCCATGTTCCCTCTGCCTGCACATGGCTTTATCTTCCACAGTCAAAATGTGCAGGCAGGTAGGACAGATTTCCTGCAGGTAGTCAGACAAGATTAGCATCTCTCCCATTACCTTTGCAGCAATAAGCAGTGTTGCTGTATTGTCCTGGCTTTTCCATAAGATGGTATGGCTGCTATACACCACCCACCTCATCTTAGCTTTCCTCTGAATAATGTTTTAAGAATGGCTCAAAAGAGAAATAGCTGCCCTTTTCATGCACATCTCCCTGTCATGCTTACCTGTTGCCCTCCCTTAGCTCCTGTTGAGAAGCCACTGGAGAAGCAATGGCTGAAATGTTTGTGCAGTCTCTAAGGGGTTCATATGCTGTCCCAGAGCACACATCTCACTCCTCCAGGTGCCAGGCCAACAAAGGAGAAAAGGACTGCATCAGTGAGACTATTTTGGAAAAGGAAACTTTGTCACAGCTACATATGCAAGAGCATAACACAAATGAACTAAGCAGCTGGTTCCTGCTTCCCCACAGTCACTTTACTTCCACTCTTCACTGCTGTACAGAATTTGAGTGATAAAAGGATGTTGTATAAATAAATCTATTTTATGCTTTCCCTGTCTCCCCAAACAATGTGTCCTTTTCACAAAGTATTTCTTCAGTTCAATGAAATAGATAGAAGCAAACATTTGCTGGCATTTATCCTGTTTGCATCATTAATTTTCATTCTCTGTACCTGGAAGGTGGCTGGAGTTGGTCTCTAGCTGAAGGTCTTGAGGCCCAAGCTCTGCTCTTGGCAGTGTCCCAAGCCCACTGAGGGACTTTGACCAAATCTCAGATTTCTTTTGAATACCAGTATTACTTTGTCTTCTTCTATAAAGCTGTATTTCACTTATATTTTAGCAGTACATTCCAACGTATCATTTTCCCCATTTTACAGCTGGGGGAATTGTGGTACAAGTAAGAGAAAGGATTTTTCCCAAAGTCTAATGCAGTGGTCTGGAGACCACACTGACTGCCTGAAGAAATACTGAAGCACAAGTGGCATCCCAGCTTTGCAAAAAGGGACTTGTCACAGTTGTGTGCTCCTAAGTACATCTTCCATGAACAACCACAACAGGGCTTCACCTGTGCCTGGTGCCATACCCCTGAGAAAACTGCCTGAGGTGTTGATGCAAGAGAAAACATTTCTGACTAATTAATAGATTTGAAGAA
The DNA here is from genome assembly GCA_013400575.1 of Peucedramus taeniatus. Lineage (NCBI taxonomy): Eukaryota > Metazoa > Chordata > Aves > Passeriformes > Fringillidae > Peucedramus > Peucedramus taeniatus. Next base: position 288,111 of record WBNO01006393.1, on the reverse strand, counting down.
CTAATAAGCGGTTGAATAGCACAAATATTTTAACTACTACTTTATAAAAATAAAAAAGCAAAAGCCTTGCCTAAGAGATTTTTAGAATATATAAAAAAGACTACAGACCTCAGTATCATTTTCCACAAGAAGGAACAGAAAAATATGTTCAAATACATTTTTTCCAGTTGTAAGTGTTTCTTAGAACTTCGGAATTTCTTTCCAGTGCTCTTGTAGTCTAAACAAGTAGAATCCCACAACCACTACAGAGTACTGTATACATCAGCAATCTGTTACTATCCACTCTTCTCAACAACAGCACACAGCACATCAGAGCTTTGCAGTATGGTCTTACTGTTCCAGTTGCTCTTGACATCTCTGAAGTACACCTACAACAGATACCAATCCACATATAAAGGATTATGGTAAATGTGAATATATTCACATTTAACTTTTTCCCAGGAAAAAAGGTAAAAAAAAAATTGCTGTCCAACCAACATCTGCCTAGCATGTCTAACAAACCACAGGCTGCATAAAAGTGAGAAAACATTTAAATAAAATCTGGGCAGATCATCTCCAAGAGTCCATGGAGAGTTGGATTACGATCTATTGAGCTTTGCCCTATTTCCATATCAATTATTATATCATTTGGGGCATTAAGTAGATAATACTGTTTACACAACTTTCTAAAATAACTAAAGAAGCCCATGAGGATGCCTAGTTACTTATGAAACATATGCAGACAAGATGCTCTCTGTGCAATGCAGCATCTTGTTTACAGGGAATCCTGTGATCTTTATCACATACTTGTTATTAACTCCTGTTATCTGCTGCATCACTGGAGGATAATATTTGCTTTCCTGAATCTTAATAAGGCTAAATACATTTATTGAATTCAACAGATTTGTACAATCAGCATGGGAGTCGAGTTCAGGACACAAGATGAAATCTAGGTTTTGTGGCTGAGACAGCAGCTGAGCAAATCAAATCAAGAATGTTTATTTTTTTATTAGATCAAAGGCAGGAGCAAGATGTGTTGAAAAACTAAACACAGTTGTAATGGTGTAAAATACTGAATGTCAATTCCCATCTGGATGAGGTGAGAACCCCAAAGAACCAACCTATTTACATTCAGCTCACATTGCAACATATGTTCTTCACACTTTGTGAATATATATGTGCTCTATAGATACACAAGACACAAATTTTCATGTCAGACCAGTAAGAGCTGAGAGTAGCTACACAGAAATAAATTGTTATAGTGTAGTTGAGAACAGAATAAGTTCTACTGTCTGTATAAACATGTGCACAGTGTCTATACTCAGTGGATGTGTGGACAGACAGATGGTTGATGAGGGGAAAGAGCAAGCAATTTTGAATGTTTTGATGCCTAATAAATGTTTTCCAAGTGTTTAAGAAATTTGGATCAAAGTTACTTTTACAAGCATCACAGGGTTTTATATACATATATATATATAGAGAGAGAGAGAGAGAAAGAGTGCCAGTTTTAAACATAGAACCTTATTTCATTGGAAACAGGAATACATATGTAAGTCTGTGATTATTCAGAAAAATGCTGCAGAGAAATACACTGGATGACCTTCCATATACTAATCTCTCTAAACTAGTGTAATTTAAATATTTTTCATTCCAGACTATGCGAGACTCTGTGATAACCAATGTGAAATATTAAAGAATTTTACTGAAAGCGGGGGATTTAAATGCCACGATTTTCCTGGGTGGCAGCGATTCCCAAAGCTCTCTGTGCCCTGGCAGGGGCTGCAGTGCCACTAGATGGAGCCGCAGCATTTTCAGGAGCTCAGGACCCTGCGAGCTCAAGGGAATGGAACAGAGAACTTTCTTTAATGACTTGAATTTTATTCTTAAAAAAAAAAATCTGCTCTAAAGTCTAACATTTAAATTTTAATATGATTTAACTAAATATATATCTCTCAGCTCCATTGTGGGTTCAGACTGTAGCGCCTTGCTTTCCAGCTGTCCTTCAGGACAATTTACCACAGCCCTTTATCAGGCAGAGCTCGAGGAGCTGGCTGGAAAGCTGAAAGAGAAAATGTTCTTGCAGGCTTTTAGACCTGGTGAGTTCAAAGCCAGAATCACTGCAGCGTCTCAGTTCCTACAGTACCTTTTCCTTCTGATCAAAAGGAACCAAGTAAAACTCACAACTCTTAAAAGAACTATCAAATAATGGGGGGAGGGAAGTAAAAATAAATGGGCCCATAATGCCTTCTGAATAGTGCCAGGGAAAGTTCAATGACTCCATTTTAAAAAGCTGCACTCCCAAGTATGAAAACGAGATCTGATTCTGTTTTCAGTCCAACTACTATAAAATACATCTGTTAATTTATGTACAGGCAGAAATATACAGCAAACAGAATCCATAGGCATGTTTTGATTTTGGGCACTGTCCTCTGGTTGATAACATAGAAGGAGAAGAAGTGATGACTAAACCTGGACCATAGTTCCCAGTCATCTCCTTTGTGCTTTAAGCTGCAAAACACAGAAATTTGGTTTTGGAAGCAGCCCCTGAGAAATACAGATCCAGCACAGGCCTGCAGTTCCTTGAGTTGTGCTAATGATTTTTATCAAGTTGCTGGGATGGCCTGGATTTGGAGACTGGCTTCTCCCCCCATTGACTGCCAGCTGCAGACCAGAGTTTGAAAGCAGCCTCCCCCTGCATCAGGATTTTTTTTTCCAAAAGGTTTCTGCAGAATGTGCTAGCTTTTAGAAACAGCATGAGGGAACTGGGCAGTCCAGAGGCAGTAAAAAGCAGGAAGACTATGCCAAAGTCTTTGAAAGAATAGTCTCAGGAGGTGAAATCTTTGAAGGGTGTCTGCCTTCTTCCTATTCAGTTTCTTCCAATAATCATGGAAGGAAAAAAAAAAATAAATAAAAAAGAAAGAAAAAGATACAGTGCTTTTATAGTGCTTCATATGTTCAGAACATTTTATAAATACTGGGCAAGATTAATCCAGGCTTTAAATCTGCATAAACCTTGGCAGAGGGCTCTGGTGCCCATGAGATTATAAAGCCTGCCATGAAACTAAATTGTGATGATCAAAAAAGGAGACTCAAAAAGGTGTAGCCAGGAAAAAAAGTTTGTTATTTGTGAAACAAGAAGACAGAGAAAAAATCTAGGAAAATAAGCAAATGGTTGGTCAGTTGCAGCAGGGTATAAGTTTTCATTCATTTCATCTCCTTTGGAGAACAAAGAGTCATGCAGATCTTTATGGTAAAAACAGTACCCCAGAGAGACTGACAGGGAAAACTGGTTTTGGTTTATGCATTTATACTTTTCTTATCCTAAGAAGATAGCAGTGAGGATACTTGGTTAAAAGTAAACATAAACAACAGTGTTAATTATACAATCTTCACAAGCAGCAGTAAGCCCAACTAACTTATTCCTTGCTTATTATGCTCCATGATCATCTGACTGGTCCATGTAGCAACTGTAAGAGGCTTGATTTGTACTGCATCAGAATGTATTTTACACATACTTAGATTTGAAATGTATTTAAAATTATGATTTGTCCTGCTGTGCAGCAGCTTAATGATAACTGACCTAATTTGCCATATAAATCTTCTGTATAGGAAAGGATTTCATTTTCCTTTTGGAAGGCAGAGCACTCTGAAACAGCCTTTGTTTGCTGCTGCCACCCCAAGCCCCTTCAGAACCTAAGGTGAGAGGCAGAGCATGAGGGCAGAAGGATGTTCTTTATCTCACCTCAGCATGTTTTCCCTATGTTGGCCACTGATGCTCACAACAGAGAGGATGAGGGAGCAGTAAACACAGCAAAAGCATCAAGTGGGAAGTTGAGACAAAGCACAATTCCACAGCTAACCACTGTCAGAGGAACCATGTGGTAGAGCTGGGCAGATTATGTGTCACTTCAGAGGTTCAGTCATTCCCCTGGATGTATTTGTAGCTGCTATTCTGCATCTGTTTCACAACATCTGTGTGGCTCCAGAGACCTCTCTGCCCCCTCCTCCCATCCCATTCTCTCTGCCTCAGACACTGCAATTATATTTGGAGCAAAATAGATTTACTGGCTATGGAGAGGTCTCTAAACCTAGACCATTGACCACCTCTCCCGTTCAGCACTGCCTAATTTGACAATTGGTTCACCACAGCATAAAGACAGGACTGGCTGCAGGGGGAGCAGCTCCAGAGGTGCCCTTAGGCTCCCAGCTCACCTGTGCTGCTGGTCTGTCCTCAGGCCCAGGTGGGATTTATTTACTGAACCCTATAGTCTGAATGCATTCCCTCTCCACAATTTTTCTTGTTTTGCTCAACTTCTTAATTTCACAGCAGCACACACAGCCTTAGAAACCTACAAAAGCTCAGCCTCTGAGCTTTTTTCACACATACATGCTCCCTGCCCATCCTGCAGTGCAGCTCAGCTGCAGCCTGCAGTAAATGCTCAGCTGCAGTCTGGGCCATCCAGTGTTAACATGTCTCTGCAGAAAATGCAACTTGCTTAATCTATTAGCTATGTTTACAAGAGCTTATGTCTCCTTGTACAAATGCATTTAAAAATCTGACTGTACATATTTTTTCATTCTTCCTTGTAACAAATGCCAGACTTCAAGTACTGTCTTTCCTAACAGTGCAGCTTTAATTTGCCTCTTCTTCACTGCCACTTAAGGTTTTCCTGCCTGTTGAAGATGGCCCTGAAGCATCTGCACTGGTCACACAGTTGCCATGATTTGAGGTTGCCACTGATACCCTTTGTCTCACTGCTCAGAAAGCAGCAGGCACGAGCCATGGAGGTGGAATTCCACCAGTCTGACCTTCAGGACAGGCAGAGCTGTTACCAAACATGCAGGATCACTATAAGAGCAGTGACTAATTTGGTTCCCTTCATGTTAGTCTAGACCACCAGCACCTATTTCAGGCACCATCTCTCCTCTATTTTGATGTACCTTCACAACCTACAGTTCTCTTCCATGAAGACACATTAGTGATGATCAAATTAGTGACTTAAAGAGCCATTCTACTTATTGAAAAGAAAAGGATCAAAAGAATTCTTGCAACAATAAAAGAGGTCATATGCTAGTCTGATTTTCATTAAGATCTCCAGGTCTAGCAAAAAACAAGTAACTTTTATCCTCCTTCCTCAGCATGTCACCCTGTCCCTCCTGACAGCTTCTGGCAACAATCTCCTTTTTTAAATCCTGAGAAACCAATTGAAGTTTCCTTTATCTCCAAGCCCCTTGCTCTGCAAAAACATTTGTATCATTTTGGATCCATGAGTCATGTCCCTCAAAGCTGTTTGTTTATTTCTCCCACTGTCTTCCTTATGGAGACTGAGGCCATGTATCACCAAGAGTTGTGTGGCTTTCCCACTCCTTATCAGGAGCAGCAAACAATGTGTACATAAAGGGAGATCTGATAACCCACCCATGTATTGCTTCACCTGCCACCTCCAGGTCATTCACAGCACTCCTGCAATTCATTCTGGCCAGCAGATCCAGTGCAGTGCATTGCTCTGCTTGGAGAATCACACCCCAAGCTTGCTAGAAAGCAATACCTTGGATTACCTCATCCTCTTTTTCTGGCATAAGAGATAATTTGCCCCTCTGCCTGTTTTAACTTTCAACTGACTGCATAAACTTCTACATTCTCTTTATCGGTTGGTGGGGTTTTTTTATTGTTTTGGTTTGGTTTTTTTGTGTGGTTTTTTTTTTGTTTTTTTTTTTTTAACAAATCTGTCTGGAATTTGTATGCAGTTCAGAGCTAATTTTAGCTTGATCAGAAAGTGCTGTGGATGCTTACACAAAAGGTGCTATAGAAATGTATTGCATCACATTGCATCCAAATCAAAATCAACACAGTTAAAATTACCTGTGGTAGTAAAAAATGCTGCAGGGATAAGGCTGGCACAGAGTTCATGCTAAAAAAAAATATGCCTAAATAGTTGTGATCTCTGTATTTTCCCAGGTTGAGAAATGGACTTTCAAGGGCAATTTGAATCTGATGCTTTGAGATATGAGCTGATCACCCTATAGAAATTGAGAAGGGATTTTTAATTAGTGTAAAACTGAGCTGCAGCCATACAGAAACACACCAGTGGATCTGGAGTACATAATGCTCATTAGCTGTGGGTAAGAAGGTAGATTCACTTGTCTTTGTCCATGCCCTGTTGGTAATGATGTAAGGCACAGGACAAGGACATCATGGTAGGTGAATCAATACTCAGAACCACTGAAAAAGTCTTATTTTCTCCATAGAATGAAGAAGGAGCAGCACTCTGAGGTCAGAGCTAGGCAGTCAGGTATACATGGATAATTGCAAGCATTGCAGTTCCTACATGCAGTCTTCACAAACATGCATTGATTCACCACAGAATGCCTCCTAAAGAAAAGAATTCTTAAGATTTCTTAACACTCTCCCATGAGAGCGAGTTTCTTTTCCAATCCATTGTGCTACCGTTACAACCTTATTTTTATTTTCAAGAATTTTCATTGAATCACACAACTCCTCTCTGACACAGCTCACCTTTTAGAGATATTTTTCAATTGATCTAATCCATCCATTCTACCTAAGAACTCCTTTGCCTGTTTAAAAAAACAACAAATGAAAACAAAAAAACAAAGACCTAAGGATGCATGTAAAATGTAGCATCATTAACAATTCTTTAATATATACAAGCAAATCTGGCAACTTTAAATCTTGTTACTACTTTGAAACATGCCACAGACTGTCTTTTCCACTTTCTACTTAGTGAATCTTCATAGGGTTTTTAATACTCTTTCTACTTTTGCCATGATCAAAGGAATTGCTCTCCGTTTGCTTGTTCCTCTGATAAGTGATAAAAGATGTCAGTGAGACTAATGAGAACTGCCTCCAGCTTCCTTCATAAAGCCCTGTAGAAAAGAAATCACAATGCATCGTCAAACCTGCTAGTCTTTTAGGAAATAAAGTGTGGAAAAATACTAGGCACAAAGACAACAGGGGGATGGGAACAGGAAAGGAGGGGGGAAAAGCTTTTACAAAAGAAACAAGGATATTGGTGTGTAAGCAGAAATGTTACTCCCATCAATAGTCTGTATTGGGGTAAATCCTGAAACAACTGCATGTGCAAATGTGGAACTCCTGTTCTTTGCACAACAGTATTTGCCTTTTTACACACACACATTGCACATGTTGGAAAAGTCACATAACAGTTTCCCCCCAGCCCACAATACAGCAGTGTCAAAAATCAGAACCCAAATCCAGATTAGGCCTTTCCTCTGCAGTGCTCAATGACAGTTCACTTTACTTTTCTCAGGATCTGCCAGGATCTTTTCAGTTCCAAAGTGAATTTTACCTGTTTGTGCAGAGGCTGTCAGTGAGGCCTGAAGGCAGACTGAGCACATCTTCAGGTCCTACAGCCACGGATGTGCTTCCACTTACTGACACTGGAAACAGCCCAAATAAACTCAGTGGCTCAAATAAAGTGTTCATGCATCAAGACCAGCCCCAAATGAGTGGCAAGGTTTTAATTTGGGCTGTGAAGAGCTGCTCAGCCTTCTGAGCAAATTCTTCCTCCCATTTGCTGACCAATATCTCATCTGCAGGGGCTGCTGTGTGCTTTCCCCAGCCCAGGTGAAGGTCCAAGGCAGAAAGTGCTGTTGCTAAGGAAGGACAGGGAGTCTCACTGCTTGGAATGACAGAGAAATCAAGGACATGTGCCAATCAAACAGCAGGCTCTGCCCACATACCATCCCCTCCATGGCAGATATCTAGGGCTCTTGTTTTTCAAGAGTGTCAAAGACATGCCAAAAGGTGGTGGCAGTGTCAATTTTCCATGAATATCCTGGCCTATAACACGTCATTGTTGACTGCACATTAAACCCTGATGAGCTGCTCCTGTGGCTGTTTTAGCACTTTGTGTGAAGGCTGAGACCAGAACAGTGTGATAGAGGATCACAGCCTTTAAGTCAGCAAGCAGAAAACTGATTTGGTTTTCTCTTGTTTTGCATTACTATTCCTGTTATTTTCCTAAAGTGAGGTTATCTCAGGCTGGTCATTTTTAAAGCATGCTGATTTATGACAGAGTATAACCTTTTCATTTTGTCTGCAAACAGGGCTTTCTAAATATACACAGCTATTAAAGTAACTATAGAAGGTAACAGTGTAGAAAAATGTGGATTATAATTCAATATTTATAAATTAAAATTAATCCAAGGGGAAAATATACAGTTATCCAACTATGTCTTCCTTTCCAAATTAATAGTTTTGATCAACAAAGGAAGGCTGGACTTGCAATGGTTATTTCCAACCATTATGCTTATAGTAAACAAGCATCCTACTTTTTCAAAGACTCAGTGACAGACACAGCAAAATGGATATATTTGAGATAAAATTTTAATCTAATTATCTTTTTTAGGAAGATAACTGAAGGGTACACAATGAAAACATTTCTTAATGTTCTACACAGTGACTTTAATCACTGAATGAAGTTGAGTAAATGGAACATAGGAGGACTGTATTCTTTTCACTGGTAACAAGTAGGGATTCACTGACCTGATGTGAGCACCTTGCCAGCAACACATTTTGGGGTTGTTATGTTTTGGGTTTTTTTTAACTTTGAATTATTTAATGCATCAGAATAAATTGGACTCAATGTGAGTTTAAAACTTAATTTTAAAGTTTCACTCAAGAAAGACTTTTAAAAACTGAAATTAAAAGCCCAATTTATTTTTAAGTCATTGATTTTTTATCCATCCTGCTGTTTCTCTTCATTAAGGGAAGAATGGCTCTGATGCCTCAACAGAACAGAAACTCTGATCTTTCTCCTGGGGCTCTGTTTCCTCTTTAAACTAATACTAAATATGAAGGGTCTATGGAATCTTAAATGAGGAAAAGAAATGCATTTCTAAGCTGGATAGGGGAGGGATTAAGTCAGGGAAGTAGCCTAGGGGAGAGTGGAGTTACATAAACAGATAGACACCCTGAGGCAGCTTCTATCACCATGAGCTTCACTGGGCTGAGCAGCAATTAACAGAGCCCGGGCCTTCCTCCAAAGCCACAGTCACACCTGCTCTTAGGGCTGCATTCTTCTAAAACAGCACAATTACAGCGTTAGCCACCCAAACCCAGCAGAAGTTGCTTTAGATTCTGTTTGGATTACTGTCATCTTGTGAGAGAGCCAGGGAGTGCCCTAATTAGCATGGGAATAAACTGATGCTTGAATTCAATTTCCTTCGTGATCACACTCACTGTAAGAACCATTGGTGGGGGAAGATACACAGTTCTGTACTTATTATTTAAGCTGACAAATGCTACCCTTGCAGCTTTCCCTCTTGCAAACACCTGCAGAGAAACAGTGCCTCTTGTATTCAAAACAAAAGCTCTTTTATGGCTTTTGTCACATGAACTGTCCATTTCACTAAAAAAGCAGGACACATTTTTGGCCTATTTTTACAAATTTCAAAGTTAAGTATTGAAAAGGGCATTTAGCAGCAACTTGCTGGTAGAGATTGAAACTCACAAAGAATTCCAGGAACACAAGGTGATTATAACATCCAGTCCTGCAACAAAACAGAGCCACATCTCAGAGATTCCACAGGTGTCTGCCTGTGCAGGAGCCAGTGATGACTTTAAGGTTTGTAGCCTCAAAAGACTGATCTGGAAGCTCTAGACTGTTGAAAAAAAAGCCTGCTCTTCAATCTTCATGACTGTGGGAACAGTACTGGTTCTCTTTTAGGGCCACCTCATAAAGAGCTAAATACCAGGTGAAAATTTGTCTATTTGTCAAAATTTCCAGAGCATTTCAAGAGGTACTCTTTGATGTAAGGATAATTTCCACACCTACACAGCAAAAGTCATTGTCAGAGCTGAATCAGGGCGGAAAGAAAATCTACAAATAAGGAAGGGAAATGGCAACATGAAGAGTGTCCTTCAGAGAAGGAAGAAAGGAGGTTAAATGAGACATCCAGCCATTCACATTAACCCTGTCCAGCACTCAGCCAGCCAAGTCCTTTTGTTTTGCCCACAGGTTGGCTTGCCCCTGAATTCCAGCCCCTCCAAATCTCTCCTATTCTGCTGCAGTATACTCTGAAATGCACAATTAAATTAAATCATTGGGAAAAAGAAAGAACCAAACACTCAATATCTGTTAGCTGAGACATCTGCTTAGTTTGGCACAGGCTGATCTGAGGCTGCATTTTGATAGCACAGCTCCCATCCCTCAGCACTCTCCTCCCCAGGGGAGCAGGTGCCCGCCAGGGATGGTTTATCCCTTCCCATCCTCAGCTGGACAGGGTAAGGAAACAGAACAAAAGGCTTGTGGGTCAATAGTGCAAAATAAAGAGCAAACCTTAAAACAGCTCTCCCCCACCCTCCCTTCTCCCCAGGCTTCCCTTTACTCCTGAATTCTCTGTTTCCCCACAGCCTTGGCCAGAGGTGGATCTCTCCTGACCTTCATGGACAGGGGGAAGCTTCTGGCAGCTTCTCACAGAAGCCACTCTAGAGACCCCCACTACCAAAATCCTGCCACACACACCCAAAATACCTGTGGAATCTGACAGCAGCAGTCCCTCCACTATTTCTATTCCCCTGGGAAAGGAAATGCATACACAGTGCAGATTTTTTTAATAAATAAATTTATGAGAAAAATTATGGAAGAATAAATGAAAGAAAGGAAGAGGATAAAGACAAGGGGGAAAATAAAGGAACGCAGTGAAATAAATCTAGCAAGGTTTAAAATTACAAGGGAGGAAGGAAGGGATTAAAAAGAATAGTGAAATACTGACAGAGATAAAATTTAACAAATAAAATGCATGGGGGAAAAAAGAAGAAGGTGGCAGTTATTGAAATTTTTAAAAAAATCTGAAAACTAAAAGAAAATAAAGAAGATGAACATAAGATACACGTGCCTCAGTTACTGTCACATTATAGGCAGAAATCCAGAACGGCTTTCTTAAAGCTGCGCTGTGAATCAAAAAACTGGATCTCAATCTCTATTCATTTTCAGCAAGAAAATCATTACTATTTTCATGTTACTCTTCTTCCAAAAAAATCTGACTGGAAACTTCCAAGTATCCTACAAACAGCAAGAATTTTTGACTTGAAAATGAAATTCTACAAATGAAAATTGTACTGCAGCTCCACATCAAAATATCTAAGACAGCTCTAAGAACACTATCAACCTTTCTTTGGCAAAGGGAAACAAAAAATCTGAAAAGATTTGCTTGGAAAATTCTTAAAACTTATAGAGAAAGCTGGCAGTTTTCCAAAGATGTTTCTGTTATCCTCACACAGAAAATGAAAAGGCAGCTGAATGATCACATTTCAAATCTAGTAGAAATTAGATCCTAGATGTCTGCACCATCTGCTCAGCATATTTTGCTTATTATTCAGTCAGGTAACATCTCCTTCCTTTAGTAGTTTCTGTGAAAACTATTCCAAAAAGCCATTCCTGAAATTATATTAAACCTAGAGAAACATGCTGAAGAATTGCTGCAGATGCATGTATTAGAGTTTTTCCAGGGAAATCAAGTTATTTAAATTTTGTTGTATCACTTCTGGGAAACATCTCAGCCAAAGCAACTTTTTATACTTGATCATTTATTGTGGTATTCCTTTCACTTAGTAGGTTTTTCAGTATGTGTAAAGGACTGAGGATTTACCTGTGTTATTTTCAGGATACAGAGGATGGGAGTTCAAGGAAAAATATTGGTGTTGAGGGCTTGTAGCAGGAATGCCATAGAAATGCTTATTCTTGTGATCAGTTCCATTTCAGGGCTGTTAGCCAGACCTCTTGTAGTAAATTTAGGCTTTCCAAACAGGAAACCTCAGAAAAATTCATTTGAATGAACTGTAGCTGTGAATTAATGTTCCCAAGTGCCTTTACACAGACATGCACTTAAGGGTTTAACAGACCACAGTGCAGTGGAGTTTGGGGATGTGTCTGATATAGCTGGGAGATGCCACAACCTCAGCAGTAATTATTTTTTAACAACGTTATTCAAATTGGAAGACTCATACTGCTTTTAGTATCTTCAACACTTCAATTTCACTTAAGTTGTACTTGTTTTTATCCTTGAGAGACCCAAGGTAATGAAGTGGAGAAATGGTTTTTCCTAGTACTGCTTGGAAACGAGGAAAAATACTCCATTACCATAAAAACCACCAGTGCAAAACCGGGAAGATGGAATCTTTGTCCCTTAAGGCTCTCCCCAGGATGAGGAGCTGTCAGCATTTGTTTTGGGGCTGCATGGACAGACACAGGAACCCCCAGGGGCAAAGGCTGGGTGAGGACTCGAGGTCAGATACAGATCCTGTGCCAGAGCTCCTCTGAGCCCATGCTTGGCTTTCCTTGCTGCTCAATGCCTACAATGTCACCAGTTTTGAACATCATTTTACAAATCTGCTGCTAGAACTGCCTGCTGCAGTCCCTGTGCCCCCCAGAAGAGCGGGGCACAGAGGTGAATGCCCTCTCCAGTGCCACTCCTGCTCACATTGTGCACTCAGTGGCTTCCCCACCACAGCACCCACACGTGTTTCACAGGATCTGATTTCACAGCACCACTCAATCACCAGGCCCAGATCATAATCCCTGCTACTTCATTTGTTACTTTGCCTCTGGTTAAATAACAAGAGATTTTATTTTTCTGGTCCTAGCCCTACTTTGCCAGCCAAGTGACCTGGCAGGACAGGGGCTGGGCTGGACTCCTGCCATCAGCAGTGGCACAGCAGTGACAAACACTGCCTGATAGTCTGCACACTGATGCATGCCATTCCTGCAAACTGCTGCTTCATGAAATTTTCTTTTGACAACTATTGCAACATAAATCCCTAAGTTTTTGTTTTTTTCATGTTTTCTATAGGTTATTAGAATATTTTTTATGTAATAGTCAAAAAATTTACAGAAGCCCAAACAGATTCAATCTTTGTGTAAAAAAAACATTTTCATTCACTTCACTGGACTGATACATAAAAAATCAATAGGTGCAGGAGCAGATTGTGTTATATTCTGATTTCAGATAGTTAGATTTCAGTTTGAAACATCCTCAAAATTATAGTTGCTACAGAGTGAAAACGTTTGAGACTGCTGTAGAAACCAACATTATGGAGCACAGAGGCCAGAGAGTTATTTAGATCAGCATTTAGTGCAACATTCTGGAAGTACCCCCTCCCTGTCCCAGAATGAGCATGAACCCAGCATTCTCTAAAACAGGGAACAACAGCATAAATCTGGAGGTTGTGCTCTGTCACTTTTTGAGTATACAGGCATTTAGATCCAATATGTTTCTCTTATCCACATAATTTATAATCTCATATGTGAAAACAAGACTTTCCTAAAATATTTTATAGGCTGTTCTTGGCTTAAGTTTGGTTTAGGTGTGTTTAGTGCTGTTCAGCTCAACAGCAAAATTCGTACTGATGGTGAGGATAATTCTCAGCAAGCTTTTCAAAGGGAAGGGTTTTTTTTTATGGCTGATAAAGCACTGGTCTTAGCTGTGAGAACCAGGGTTTACTTCTTACTCTCTATCATTCTCAGAGCAAAGCAAAAAAGAATTTAGGACTTTCAAAACATCCACTGCACAGAAGCTCCAGAGAATAGAAACACACAGAGTCTAGCAAGGCAAAAGCCTGGTGTGGTGTGCTAAAACTGTGTCTTGTCCATCTGTACCTTATACACAAATTCCTCCAGAAAAATTAGTACCCTCCGTCTGGCAAAGGGGGTTGCTTTGAGCACTTTGGAGCAAAAAGGCCATTATAGCTTTAAGCTCATTATATAAAATAAAACATATTTTTTGAATTTATAAATAAACTTAATATGCTCAGAGAAGAGAGCAAATTATTAAATATTAGGAACAGATGGGGAAATGTCAGACCACGGCTACTTGTATTTCCTGCATTTCACAGCTGGTTTGCAAGTATGAAGCATGCAGAGCCTTAAGCCACTCAGATCAAATGATCACAGTGGACCAAATTCTATGTCCTTTACTCAGGCTATTTATTCTGCATTTGATTCAAGTGTTGTTTTGCCTGAAAGCTACACCTTCTTCTGCAAAGTGCTTTCACTTAGGACTGATTTTAAACCTCTTTAAGATGGTTCAGTAACTAAACCAAGTTTCTAAACCCCTCCAGACCCTTTGCCTTCAACTGTACATGGAGGAGAGAGGACTGTCAGGGGCATTCCCAGTCCCACCTAAAAATCCCATAACTTTCCCTAAAGAAAACGGTAGTTACAGCAGGTCTCTTCCTTCTTTCCTTCGATTTATCATGTATCTTAGCCTCTTCAACATCGTGTATCAGAAAATATGAAAGGCATTTTTATTTCTTTGGAGAAGAAAAACAAGAGCTGTTTAGTACTAAGAATATTTTCTCCTTGTTTAGGCTGTTGTAAACACTTCCTACAAAATAAAAACAAAACCAAAAAAAAAGGCAAGGAAAAAAACCCTATAACAAACAAAGAAAAAACCCCAACAACAAAACACAAGTCAAAATCCTCCCCAAGAACAAATCGCTGGTGTCATTATATTTAAAACAAAAAGATGATAGATGCAGCCAGACACTGTGTTCCTTTTAACCTGAATCTCTGCCTGTGGGCCATATCATCCTAAAAACTCTTTGATACAAGTTAGGAACTAATGCTAGGGGCGTATCCAGAACTGCAGACAGGTACCTGCTGATTTGCCAGCTCGCAGGTTTCAGAAGTCTCGCAGCCTGCTCCTGGCACCTCCCGTCAGTCAGCGGCAGGAAGAGCGGCCTCTGCGAAGGGCGATTCGCACAGCAGGGGACCCGCAGAGCAGCTGCCGCGGGTACTGAACAGAAAATAGAAGAGGCAAATTATATAAAAATGATTTAATTTTTATTTTTTTTTTTTTCGCGAGGATCAAGAGAGAGAGGGGAGGAATTTGCTCTCATGAAAAAATGGGGCACAGAGCGAAGGCGGCGGAAGAGAAGGCAGACATGAAAATGTCCCAAAAGCCTCGGGGCGCGAGTGAGGCAGCCCGTGAGAGGATGGGCCGGCCCGGCGGGACTGGGTGGCGCTCGGAGGCCGGGGTGAGTCTGTGCAGCACGGCTCAAGGCCGAGCACTGCCCGCTGGCCGCCTGTGCTCCCCTCTGACACACGGCCCTGCTTTTGGCAGGATGGCAGAGCCCTGTGCACTGCAATGCTGTCAGCTCACCGTGCTCTGGAGAGCATTTCTGTGCCGAGCACAGGGACCGTTTGCACATCTGCTCTACTCCCCACTGAGACAAGCCTGAATTATTTAAAGGCATAAGAGGGAGTACTTAAGCTTCAGCTTGTCATATACGGAAAGGAAAAAAACATAAAATTGTACATTTAGTCTCTACAAGCCACAAATCTAAAACCAAACACAGGATTAATTTAGGTTTTCTGCTTTACAGAGCAATACTAGAGGTTTGTCCAGAACACGGCTTCTCTCTCCCATCCCCAAGCCCAGTTTTTTACTGTTCAGTAGCAATCAATCTCATCAGCACTTATCCCTTTTCCTGCCTCTTTCCTCCTCCCTAAATCTGCTGTCACAAAGAATTCTTCTCACACTCATAAAAAAGAAGCCTGAAAAATCTATTGTAACAATCATATTTCATACTTTCTTCCTTAAGCATTTAAAGATAGAAAAACTGATTTTGTTATGCCACTGTACAGTATAAGGAGAAGATGAACAGAGTAAATTAAATAACAAAAAATACACACAGAGATAAAAAGCTAAGTAACAACATTTTTTTCCCAGTTATTTCAGACTGCAGGATTGTAAAACATTTTCCAGCTCTTGCTAGTTGGGGTGCTCATAGCTGTGACTTGCAAGGTCCCTAGAAATTCAGTGAAAGCCTGTTTTGGGGACATGAAGCACCAGCAGCTTCATCATTTTGGGGAGTCTCTCACCAGCAGCTGGTGGTGGCTGCAGCACCCCTGGGTGAGCTCAGGCTGGCAGTGTGGGTGAGATAATTCTGTTTTACAGTGGTGGCAAACAGGAGTGAGGTGACACCCCTGGGCTCATGCCCGAGGAGGGAAGGGGTCCCTGGAAGAGACAAGAAAAGGCTCTGCTGCTCTTCCTCAAGCCCATCAAGAAGGGCCATGAAATGGCATTCAATATCTCAGCCACAGCTACCTCTTCCTGAGTGGAAAAGAGCTAAGGATTGTTTCATTTCAACCTCCTGAGTATGAAAAGATTGTTTGCCTCCCTCATGAGTATCATCAGAAATATGATTATTTACAGGACAGTTTTTATCTAAATGCATGATTCCAAGGAGTAGCCAAGGGTAACTCAAGGCTTTCAAATCTAAAGATGCATAGATTTTCCTATATTTAGGACCTAGATCCAGCCTTGACACTTGCAGTTTTAAAATCTGAATTTCTGGACAGAAATTTCTAAATTTCAGTCCAGAGCTGCAGCTTCAGGCATGCCAAATAGCAGGGAAATTCAAACAAGTTCTTCATCTTTTGCTAGAAGTTCAAGTAAAGAAGTGACAAAAACTAGAGAAGGAATCATACAAATCTGATCTTTTAAAGAAAAAGTAGAGCAGCTGCAGGTTTTTTACATGGCTATCCCAAGCTGTCTCCAGTAATCTGTACTAACAGCTTAAACCTGAGACTTTGTAATTTCTTACAACTACAGCTGTGTGCCAGCACTTTAAACAATTCACCTGAACAGTTATAGCTAAGGAGACCCAATTTTCTAAATCAGCTGGGAAAGATATTTCATAGCAATACGGAATTAATATTGTCCAACTTGTTAGAATTAGTCATGACTATAATTAAGAGCATGCACAGGAGTAGCCATGGGAAAAGCAGATCTCTGAAAAGCATTTTTGGAGGTAAAATTACATATTGATCCCTAGTGATAATGGGATAATGCTTCAAGCTTGCAGGCAGAACGACAGGTTTTCTGAACCATGAAAAATGAACACAGCAGAAGCTAAGGGAGAAAGTTAATAAGTTACAGGTGAAGCTGAATATTTTTCTAGGTGGGAGAAGGACATCTTCAATGATACAATTTTTTTTGGTAAAAATAATTTACATTTACTTTGCACTAAATAAGTGTAGAAGGCAAAGTTTATGACATAGGCAATTCTGAGGGATTGGATGGTCTGCTAGTGAGGAGGAGCATGCTAAAACCAAAATGAGTCATTACAAATAGGTCATTTGCTAAGCTGTGTGAGGTGCCTTAAACTAAGGATTGAAAATTATGAGAAGAGGAAGAAAGAAGTAAAACAGAGGTGGAACACAGGTCTGTCACTGGCTGTCATGGGGACAAAAAAGGAACAAAAACATCAGGCACACTAGGAAAGAAAAAAGGGGTCCAGAGTACCATTAAGTCAGCAAGCCTCAAAGAGCAGGATTGTTTTATAGCAGGAACTCCAGTGCTGCCAAACACGTGTTTTCATTAGGACCAAGAGAGGTTGGCTGCACACATTTCAAACCCACTCAGACTTGTGGGCTTAAAAATGTGCTCCTGTAAGCAAGGCTCCTGCATTCCACAGAGGAGCAGAGCTCTCGTGTTTCCAGAAGCATTAGAGGTTGGAGTTAACCTGGTAAACCTATTTATTGTCATAGCTGTGTACCAGAAGTTATGCATGGCAATTCCCAACCTTACCATCACCTGTCACCACATGGCAGTGTAGAAAAGCATTCAGGAACAAAATATGCTAGTAAATTATTAAAAAGAGGATGAACAAGGGTAAGGCTTATATAGAAAACTTGTACAATAGCCATGTTTTTGAAAAGAGAGAAAATCTGAAATGCACTTGCATGATTTCTTTCTTGGCCTCTTCTTGACCCAGAGAGTACATTTTAGCAGCTTTCTTTGTACTATAAAATTAAAATAATCATTAAATTAGAAAGAGCATTCACCCTTTTCCCTGAGGATCAAGACTCTCAAGGAGTCCCAAAATGCAGTCCTTTCTAGGGATAGGTACAGCAAATGGGGGATAAAAAAGGAAGGATGTTGCCTGTTTTCAGACCAAGTCCTCAGCTGGTGCACATTGACTAAATTGTTTTCAGCTCTTCTCTCACTGAATGAAAGAAACATTTGATCAGGTGCAGGTGAGGCACTGGAGCAACAGTTGTTAGCCTGAAACATCAATTAGTGGTTTAATTAAAAAAGCAGGATATTCTCCAGCTGAGAGTAGAAAAGATCAATACAAACCTATAAAATCTAAAACCTTCAAGAACAGATTTTTTTGTTTGTCCTTCAGAATCAGACATCTACTTTCACCAATATTCCTTACGAGATGTTAGAAGAAATTTGTGCGTATCAAAATCATAGAAGATCCATTTATAATCTTTGTATTTCACACTGAAACTCATATTTGTGTTTCATTTATCTATGAACAGAAATATGATGTCAGGTTTTGAGCTCTGAAAACTCTGCCTTTAGAGATAGCAGTTTTGTCCCAAATGTCTATGCAACTTGGAGAAGATCTACAAGGAATTATGAAACCATTTTTCCTCCCCCATGTTCATTATGTTAGTCCCCCTGTCCTTACTTTATCTAATTTAGAAAGGTGGAAGTACCCAATACTAGTGTACAGTTTTCATACAGATGGTGATTTAGCCAAAATGGCTGTTTCCATAGTTTGTCAGCACTGATTATGAACAGCACAACAGCCTCCACAGAGCCCATTATCTTCCAGCTAAGCTCAGGTATTTCAGCTTCAAGTTCTACAGCATTGTCATGAATCACTATTACTGCAATAGCAAGACCCAGGCACTTTTCTTTAGCCTTCCTTTCTAAACAGCATATTGACTGATACACAAGTACAGAAGAAATGCTGCAGAAAGCACTTTCTGAAAGATGTTTTTCTTTGGGGTTTCGCTGCTGGTAGGCAGCTCACGGGAAGACAACATCACAGGGATCATTGTGTCTGGCCTCAGTGTCACTGCTGAATTTGTGTCTGCTTCCCATGTTCTTCCAGGCATCTGCATTTAGGTGTGCAATCCTGGCCCTCTTGATAAGTGAAAAAATTCCCATTGACTTTAATGGGGCCTGAAATTCTCCCTATTAATGTTTGAATCACAGAATGGTTTGGGTTGGAAGGGACTGCAAAGGTCATCTAGCTCCAATCCCCTCTGACAATCCTTTAATTGCATTCCAGGCTAAAAAATGCATGGAACACAATAATTCTCTGCTAATTAACAAACACATCTCTGGAACAAGACTCCTGTAGCCTTCTGTTCCTATTTCTGTCCCTATTTCTGTCTGTAATATATTGGTTAGTTTGTACAGTATTTTAACCTCCAGTGCTTTCAGCTCAGATAACACACGTTCCTCCAGTGGACAGACTGTGGGACTACTCATGCCTAAGAGTTAAATACAAGTTTAAGTGATGAAATGTCAGGTTAGCTTTTTCATTAGAGTGTATTTGATAGCCTTCTGTTGAATCAATCTAGAGTGCCATTGCCATGAATAACTTCTGCTATGAATCGACAGAAATCAATAAAAATAATGAGAGGAGCAACCTTTGTGAGATAATTTATCATTCAACTGCTACAAGGAAAAAAAAAATAAAAGAAAAGAGTGAATAGGCCTGAACAGGCACTTGAGAAATAAAGCAGCATGAAGGCAGGTACAAGAGGCAGGGAGGCAGCTTCAACACAGGAAAACACTCAGAGAGGGACCAGGAGAGCCCCAGCAGCTTTCAATGCTCACGTACATGTCCAAGTCAAGGTTACAAAAGGTGTCATGGACTTTTAGGAGATCACTTCCTTTACATACCAAAATCCATTGCCATGAAGATCCACATCTTTTTTACCAGCCTTTTGGGAGATCTGTCTCTAAAGTATCTTGTTTGAACCACACAGCCAGAAAGCATTACCTGTCTCCACTGCCACACTACATGGAAGAGTGAGATGTCATAATTTACATGATTTTACTCCTGCCTCTCTGTAGATATCATAAAGATAATTTTAAAAATCACAAAAAGAAGGTTCAAACAGTTGTATGTAAGACATTATTCTTCTGCTCTGTGTTAGTCTGTATAGATTATAAATTATTTCAAGGAGATGCTGTTTATTTTTAATGGTCTCTCCAGAGTCTATCAAGCCAGAGCTCTGATGCTTCTGCTCCTCCTAATCAAATAGATATACTGCAGCTAAATGTTGCAAGTATGATTTAACCTGAAAATCTGACCACACATGCTAAAAAAGTAGAAATGTTGCTTATTCTGCCTTTTCTTCTTGCCAGGTCAAAATATGAGGACATAGACTCTAAAAACAGGATTTTTTTTTTTTTAAGATTGCTCCTGTGCAGGGCTGAATTGTCCAAATCATAACTAATACTGATTAATTCAAAACTCACAGTACTGTGGCAAATCAAAATGGGGAATTGCTATCCCCAAACATTGTCAAAATAGGGCTCTCCCAAGTCTTGAATGATTCCTTCTTCCTTCCACAGCACATGCTCACCAGGCACAGCCTGCACTGGACATACCCCAGTCCAAGCTGGGAGTTAGACACATAGGACTGCTCTCAAAAAAATCTCTCATCTGTTTTAAGCTTTTAAATTCTTGTTTTGAAGTTAAAATGCTCTCTGAAATCAGGGAAAGAGACTGAACTAAACAGGCACCCTAAGGGCTCCCCTGTAGCTCTCTTTGACCATGGACTGTCAATAACCAAACACTGCAAAACAGGCAAAACCACTTGACACTCCTACAACATCACTTGGTTTCCCTTTGTGTCACTGACCACAGGAAAGAATGGAAATTATTTGGTAGATCTTTCCCTACTATTCAATATGGGTTTGGATGTGCAAAACACAATCTGGCCCTGATTTTTTAAAAAAAATTCAAAAAATAGGGAGATGTCTGTACAAAACAATAGCAAGCTTGTTTGACTTAGTGTTGTCATGTCCAAATAGTTCAGTACTTATCCTATGACATTTTAGTTATTTAAAGCTCCAGTTTTTTGCTTATTTGTCTCAGCTTTCAATAAAAAGAAAAAAAAAAAAAAAAAGGAAAGGGTTCATTTAAATTCCTTCTGCTTGCAAGGCAGAACATAAACTCCAGAAAAAACTCATGGGGAGCCCAACAGTACTCTTCTAGATCTCCTGATGCAAAACCTCATGATTTTTGTGGCCTACCCAGTTTTGATTCCTCGGGCTTACTGAAAATTTAAATTCACTCAAAGATTTTCAGTAACACATACAAGATGTGAGGTGTTATGGCTGATGCTGACTCTATGACATCTGTTCAAACATCATGTGCAGTACACTAGTAGTGATGCAAAATAAAACTGATATTAGTGCACTTTATTTCACACAATAGGCAAGAAATACATTCAATTTTATAAGCAAATTTTCAGGCTGCTTTTAACTTTGCATCTTAGCAGAAAACACTCATCCCATAATTGCATTTTTGTTTGTCAGGCTGCCAGGAAATGCCTTACAGATACTATGATTAGCTCTACCTGTGTACACAGATTTTTATATATTTCTTTAAAGCTTAGTATGACCTGTAGCTGAAAGACTTGAATCCATCCACACACATTTACAAACATTTTCTTTTTGAGTGTAATGTGGGGCTATGTGTATCCATAAATCAGAATAATCTCAGTTACTAACATTGTGATTACCTTATTTACAATGGAGCTCACAGAAATAATGATAATTTGTTAAACCTCTTGTTTCTGTATGAGAGTAGGCCAAGATATGTCAAGAAAAACACAGGGGGTTAAAGCATTTTGTGGATGTTTTGAAGGGTAGAGTAAGGACATATTTGTTCAGTAAGTTCTGAAATATTTCAAGACTGTCTCACATTGTACCCTCAGGATAGAAAAAAAATTGTTTAAAACTGAGAGTTATTTTTAGTGAAGAAAAACAGAATAGATATGTCTTTAGTGCTCTTTCCCCACTGCTGGGCTTAGAAAGACAATGAGGCAATAAATTCAGCATTAACCTCAAATGCACCTGTCTCTTACAACTGCAAAAGTCTTGTTAATGTCTGTGTAAGACTAATACAGAGGGTCAGATTATGACATTCTGGTGAGCAATACCAGCAATATTTTGCAGGACATTATGTAGAGCATCAATCAAAATGTTGTGTAAGAGAAAATATATCTCACTTTTTCAAAGCACTGGGAAGGAAGGGCTTGTGAATAGTCCTTTAAACTCTCAGTGCCATTGTGCCAATCCAGGACTGACTATGCACTAAATTTCATGTGCTGAAAACTCAATGGCTGCACAGCCTTTTTCTGCACCAGGACTCTGCCAGTTTTCATGCCCTTTGCAAGAAAATAACCTCAATTTGCAGTTCTAAGCTTTCCCAGATCTACTGACCATCACAAAGTTGTGCAAGAAGATTAAATTCAAACATTCCTTAGCTTCATCTACTTTAGCCCCTTTACCTTTTTATAACTGGAGAGGTCACAAGCTGCTCTGGAATGTGCCTGTGTCACATTGGCCATTACTTTGCAGTCCTCTGAGGAGCAAGTGGAGTGCTCACTCACAGCTCTTGACAACTCCTACTGTTGTCACAGATACTATGACTATTAGTGCCCCATTTCCTTGCATTTTCTAAATCCTACAGTAATTTGAGAAGAGTGCTGATCCAAGAACAGGAAACACAGAGAAGAATTTTGGACTCTGGGCCTCGCTCTACAGCCAGCCCAGCAACAACACAGGACCTGCTTCAAAGAGCTGTGCCCGTGATCACACATGCACGTGCTGCCAGTGGCAGCTCTTCCACCTTGCTTTGAGAGTCTACAAAATATAACACCAAGTTAAGAGAGAATTTTAGGAGGATTACTTAATTTCTAAGACCACCAAGGACCTCAGAGAACAGGTTGAGCCCAAAGTATTTGCAGGAATCTCTGTGGATTCTGTTGCTAATAAAACCTCAGCCAGGCAGAGATAATCTCACTTGGCTTTCAGCATCCAGCCCTAAGAGGTGAGTGGTGATAATACTGTTCTGACTGAGCTTTTGTCTTGTAGAAAGGATATTTAACACCACATAGTGTATCAAGCCTCATATTAATAAATGATGCAATTCATTTCAATCAGAATTATTGCCACAAGCACCAAGAAGTGTAATTAATATTTTCTGGTGTGCCTTGTCTCATAATAGTTTTTATTCAACATGAAGGATAATTAGGGGTTGTATCATTCTGAACAGAATGCTGCATCACAAATTCCTTGTGGTAAGCTATACTTTAAGGATTTTCCACCAGAAGAAAATCAGGTGTAAAATACTTATTACAGTGCTTTAAAATATGCTAAAATGGATGGTGTTGTTTAACTCGGTACAGCAAACACATAAAAAAGTTTTATGTTGCTGAGAGGCAGCTTTCTGAAACTGGTAAAAGAGCAGGTAGACACATTTATTTCTTCACCTGCAACACCACTGCCCCAGGCTGCCAGGTCCTGTCCACTCTGCGTGAGTGTAAAGCTGCAGAATGGAATTAAATTCTCTGTCATCACATCAGCACACACAAATCCTCCAATCTCCTATATTAACAATTTCCCTGGATGTAGTGGTGGAAAATACATAGGTTTTGCTATGCAAGCTGTAACATTAGTGTCTGAGGAAGTCAGTGCCAATGGAAATCAATGGAAATTGGATTTACTGTCGAGGATTTTTCCAGGGGGAAGAGTGGCAGTGGGATTTGCCGGGCTCGGTGTGACACTAGGTGGCAGCAGTTGTTTTAGAAGCCTGTTTTCTTCCTTTTTTCTTTAATTTCGATCCACAAATAGAAGTGGAAAAGCACATATAATAAAATCCGTGCTGATTCCACAGCAAGTTGACGAGGTTGGGAAATTCAGTCTCAGTACCAGACAGGAGCACAGCATAGCTTGAGAGCCAAGACAAAGGATGCATCCAGAAGTGATGGCCAGTCCCAAGATCGTGCTGAGCAGCCCCTGGGAAGGGCCACAGAAACCCAAGGAGTGGCACTCTGCCTTCCCAGGACGTGCCATTTCTTCCCCCTCTAGTGCCAGTCACTACTTGTCAAGAGATTCTGGGCTCTTTTCCTAAATGTGGGAAAAATACTAAAAATTCACGGTTTTTTTTCTTCTCCTCTCCTCCTTTGGACATAAGTTATCTTAGGACAAGAAGAAGTGCATTAATAAAAAATTAAATGATCCACTTTCTACATTGCATGCAATCAGGTATTTCTTAACTATCTCTCAGAGAAGGAATAAGTTATAGTCCCATCTCATAATTTATTTATCAAGCAGTAAAACAACAATTTATCTTTTTGCCATTCTGGTTCATCAAATTCTTTATTTAAAGTGGATTCAAACAGCACTATCTCATGTAATAGTGTACAACAAAATAATTTTCAGTTTCTAAACTTTCAGTATGCAAAACCAAGAATTAAATACAATTAGGTCAATCTAAAAACTCAGGAGTATTCTAAAAAATATAATAGATTTCAGTTTCTTCTGAGCCTGCTATTTCCTGATCCTATAAAATTATACATAGTCAATTTGTTTCTCTATATCCATCTATATAAAATTAAGTATTTACTTTTAAGAAAGCTAAGATTTTCACCTAATCAATAATTCAGTCAAGGAACCAAAGCTTTAATAAATGTTGTGAGGCTTTCATTTGACTTGCAGGAGCTGTCAATGCTATTGGAACTATTGGAATAGTGCTTTTAGAGACCATGAACATCAGCTCTTCAGTGGGACATAACAACCCTCTGGAGCTTTGGGCAGCAGGAGAAGCAAGAAATGGCTGGGTCAGTGAGGAGGGGTTAACAGTGACATCATCCATGCTCTAATCTGTTCAAAAAGTCCCTACTTGTAGAAAAATAAATGTTTTCTCTAGGTCATCCCTGGGAATTTGGGTTTTTTCACCATTCTCTGACACACACTGCACCATCACCAGCTGAATTCCCCCTTGGGTTATTTTGGAGTGTTGATCATGAGCAAGAACTAGTTTAGAACTGGATTTCTTTCTTAAAGACTATTTGAGCACTGATTCTAAATAATGGGTGCGGTTCCAATCATGGCACAAAATATCCTGGCTAAAATGGGGCCAATCTCTCACAAGATTTCACTTTTGAGACTGTATCCTAAGAGAAATGAAGAGTCAGGACAGCACAGAGGAGCACAGCATCCCAGAGGAGAACAACAGCCCTACAGGAATTCACAGAATGACTAGGTTGGAAGAGACCTTAGGAGTCTAGTAAATGTGGAATTTCTGATCAGAGTCCATACAGCATTTTCATTTCTCTGATCCCAATGTAATTTGCCATCAGAGCAGATATTTGAACTCATCTATCCTAATCTAGCTCTTGCATTCTTCTCTTCTCAAAGAAAAAAGAAAACAGCACATTGATTTTTTTTGTCTTCAGACTGACAATGACACTGTGCAGACTAATAGTAATACAGTTATGAACTCCAGCTGTCTTTGGTAAGGAAAAGCCATTAACATTGGCTTTCCCTTTATCCTTTCCTTTTATATCTATTTGCTTGTTAGCTGAACTTTCTTTGTACGTCTTGAAACCCACTGTAATAATTCATACTGATTGCAAAAGACATGCTAGAAGAAAAGGCTGCAAAGCCACTTATTTGTAGTTATCTCAGTTGTTGATCTTAGCCAATAAACTGCTGAGTGATCAGTGCAAATGTTTCTGCTCTCAGCAGACGTGCAGGGGGCTGATGCTGGGCTGGTTTTCTCCTGTTGTTCTGCTGGCATGACTGGAGGGCTGTGCAGTGCCCCAGCCCAGGCACAGCACAAGGGATGGGTGCAGGGGTGCCTGTGCTGCTCTGGAACCCTCCACCCTGGACTGTCCTGCATGTGCCACTGGTGTCCCCTCAGAAGTGCACAGAGAGCTGCACAAGCAGCTCTTTCAGCTGCAGAGGGAAATGTGCAGCCCCACTTCGAGGCCTGTCCATCACAGCCAGGGTATTTTAAATGAGATGGGCAAGGGGAGGGAAGTCACAAGGCTGTGTATGCACAGAGTGGGAAGGAAATGGGTAACTTTGGAACTATTCTGGTTTCCAATGGCAGCTCTCTACCATCCACAGTAGTACCCTGGACTTTCCCCCTCTCAGTTTTACCTTCTCAGTGCTCGTGGTGATGTCCCTTCCCTGCCAGGATGACAAGGCACTCCATCCTTGTGCTCCAGGGGTTCAGTTCTCAGCCACAGCACAGAGCTCTTCCTGGCATTTCATGAACAGCCCGTGGTGCATCACTGCTTCAGGATGTGCTCTGCATTCATCTGTAGGATTCCAACACACAACAATTAGTAAAGCTGAAAGGGTAGCACTTGGATGTTTAAAACATTCCATCTGTGCTTCTCCCTCATCTCTAGACAGGCACTCCTAGCTACCCACGAGCACTTTTATCTCTGAAGCCCAAATGGGAATTTTATCCTTCATATGCCTTCAGTTTTGAGCCAACTATCCCAGTGCAAAATGAAGGCAGCCTGTGTAAAGATTCCCTCCACAGCCCTCACACACTGGGAAGGAGACAGCTAAACACAGCACACAGTGGAGTGCACAGTGGCACAGAGCAATTCTGTCATTCCTTCTCTTTATTCCCTTCCTTTCCCCTTCCATCTGCTTTTTCTTGTCTTAGAAATGGCATCTTTTGGCAAATGAACTGGTTTTTGTTCTTACTTTGAACTAGATCTGGGGTTAGCAAGCTGCAGTGTGAGCTCTTACACACTCCAGAGATGAGCAGCAGCCCAGAGAAGCACAGAGGGACCCACCCCCAGCTCCTGCCTTGGGCACTGGAGCCATGCAAGGCCTGTGTGGCACTGCAGCTCCAGTGTCCCAGATAAGGGTGCAAATGATGCAGGTCCAGAGCAAAGGGATACATTTCAGACACGTGGAGAATGCCTAATATAAATAAAATAAACCGTATAAATCAAATATTTAGCTTTTGAAATGCTAGCTGTTCCAGATGTAAAAATCTAAACAATTATCCCTGAGATAAGCATCACAAAGTATATTTATATTTCCCCCTAGGTTTTATTTTGTGTTCATTAATATATACAACATTTTCCTTTTTAAAAACACTTTATGAGCCACATGCTCTCTCTGTGTACTTTTATGGAATTGCTGTTGGAGTTGGATGAAGCTGCATTTGCATTCAAAGGAGAACTCAACTCACTGTAATCATGCCTAATTTGTTGGAGCACTGAGTATTTAAATCAGATTATTATAATGTTTACAGCTCCCACAACCCCCAAATTGCATGATAATTGTCATGTCATGCAATTTATAGCTATGCAGGCTCTGCACTGAGACTGACAGGACCATTGTGTATATTATTAGTCAAACATTTGTGAATCTGAAGAAATTATGAGGAATCCAAAAGAAATGTGAGGAGCAGACATTACCACAGGCAAATGCAGTTTAAAGTAAAGCTCTTCCACTTCACTACTGAAAATGTGCAGCCTTTCTGCCCTCTTTGGTCCTGGAGGCTTTGGCTGCCACGTTCAGAGGTTCAGGTAGTAAACAGCCCCCAAGACAACCATGAGTGGCCAAAGTTGAAACTCTCTGCAAGAACATATTCTTCTACTATTAGGCATGCTTACTCCCTCAAGTTTATTCCTGATATCAGACAAATATTAGGAGTGGAGTGTGAAGTATTCAGAAATGAACTAGGAAGTACCTGGACAACAACATGCACAAAGCTCGAGTTTCAGCTCTGCTTGCTCTGTGTGGAATTCAGCAGCTGAATTGCAGACTTGTAAGCAAATATATGCCACTGAAAGAAACCCACCCTGCTCATTTGACAGCACTTAGCTCAGTGTGGTGATGCTTTGTACATAGGTTTGTAGATGACACTATAAAATCACTAAGAACAGTAATTTCTCATTAAGAGGAGGGAGGGAAAGGAAGCTACAATTCTATTTTCTATCCCCAAACTATAATTTCCACCAGTACAAAATGCACACAGCTGCTGGAAACTCAGTGGTGATGCCACCACTAAGGTTCTCTAGCAGAAAGCTGGGAGAAATGTGGTCCTGGTTTTCCATTTCTCAGATGCAGATCCCAGTCCTGGGGGCAGTAGCTGCTGCTCACATCCTGAGATGCACAGCCAGTGGCAACTCCTTGTTCTCCTCTTTTAACCCAGTAATGCCAAATTAGTGGGGAAGAAAAATGAAGGCAACTGCAGTGATCAAAGAGGAAGTTTTGCAAAGAGGCCTGTGTGGTTGGTTGCTCACTGGAACACAATGCCAGTGGTTCTTTTAAAGCAGGAAGTCGATTCTCCTGTCGCTCAGGGGAAGGCTGGTGGAATCTGTGCCACCATTGAGAGTGGCTCTTTTGGAACATCCTCGTGGGGGGATCTCAGGCCAGCTGCTGGCAGGGATGGAGCTGTGGCAGAAGGGGCTTCCCTGGGGCTTGTAAGGAAATCAATTACAACTGAGCCCCCCAAAGAGGGGCAGGCTCTGCACCCACCCAGGGAGGGGTGGCAACCATGTGGGCAAAAGGGCTGAGGAACAGGTGGCCAGCAGCCACTGCCAAATCACCATCTTGACCTCATCAATAGCCAATAAAGAAACAGAAGAGAAACAAGTTACAGGCGGCAAATAACTAAATAAAAAGTCATAAAACTGCAAAAAAAGGAGCTTTTCTGGGGAGTAAATTGGTCCTTATACCATCAATTCTGACTGAGAAAAAGAGTTTAAATTGTTTGCCTAATTTGCCTTATGTATTCAAGGCATGATTCATATGCTAGGGCTAGTGTTCTAAATAGTTTGAAGTATTTAGATAGTCAAAGATTATCAACAAGGTAAATAATATTTATAAGGACATAAAAATATTCTCATTCAAGAAAACGCAGTCAGGGACATGGAAAAAGAAATAGATCCTAGAGATTAGTTTCTAATAAAAGTGGATTGTAAAACAAAATGGAGAGTAGGAAAATGATACATTAAAAATCAGAGTATTCGATTACTTCCAAAATCAAGAATGCAAGTAAGTAAAACAACTTTTTTTTTTTTTTGTTCTTTTTTTTTTTATTTAAAAAATTCAACTTCCAACCTGCCAAAAATTCGAAATTCAAATTAACCTGTGGGGCAGAAGCAGCAGACAAGCATGGCCTTTGGAATGTGCTACCAGAAAAATGTGTAAGATAAATTAAACACAACAGTCAAAACATCCAAGTCTCCTGTGAGTCATGATAGATAATGGTCAGGAACGTGGTGGATGGTGACAGCCAGAGAGCTTCAAAAGACAAGGACAAAACATTAGTTGAGTAACAGCTGTTTGCCAAAAAGCAGGGACTACTTGTCTAGGCATATAAGAAGTTGTTAGATGAACATCTCACCATGATAAGGAAAGAAAGATGGGAGTTTATGAAGGAGAAAGTGACAGCAATGGAGTTATGATAATATTGCCTTGTTAAAATGTATTTGTAAGACAGAATTAAGCATTGCATGCTAGACTTTCTTAATACAGCAACCCAGAGAGAAAAGGGGTGGAGTGCTGTAGGATTTTGTGCATCCATAATGCCCTAGGGGAGCTACTTCAAAGAGCAAATGGAAGCAGTGTCCAACTGGATTCCCAGGTGCTAAAGCAGAAATACCAGGTCTGGGAAAGTGTCCTCATGTGTAGGCTATTATCACTAAAATACACCAGATAGCAACTCTTGAGAACTGCCTCATGCTTAGCAAAAGTGATGCTGGAGATCTGCCTGGCCTGTCAGCCTTACCAGGACATTCCTCCTTTGACAACCTCTGTACAATAACAGTTATTAAACCTTTTTTGTTGACACCACTTTTCTTGTTATTTTTTGCTTGTTTGTTGGGTTTTCCATCCATCAGAAACAAAACAAGTTTGGTACCTACATTGGAGGGCATGGTTAAAGCTCAGTGGTACCACTCAGCATGTTTAAATCCCAGTGGGATTTAAACAGTGGGAATTTGTTCCCAAAGAAACAAAGCAAGCCCAACAGGCCCAGGAAGCGTGGCAGGGGCTGCCCTTGCACTCAGGGGCTGCCCAGGGCTCCACTCCTGCCTTCCAGCCCAGCTGGGACAACACAGTTCCTATGTGAGATGCCGAACTAGAACGACCCCCATCCCCATCTCCACATATTTCTGTGCCAGAGAACAGTGCAATCTCCCTTAAATCCCACAGGCAGGACTCTCTGTGCTCCCTCCAGCCTGCTCTTGTAGGAGCAGGGGCTTCCACCACCGAGGAACCACACCAGGGTGGTCGTGTGAGCTCCCCCAGCCCTGCCTGCAGCTCTCCCTTGGGATTTCCCTGGTGAGGTGACAAATCTACAGCCCAGCTTAGCCCTTGGAGGTGGCCCTTTCTGCATGGGCTGTGCCACAGCTGTCAGGTCAGCTTGTGAGCATCACTGCTGGGCAGGGCTCAGCCCAGAGCAGCAGCCATGCACACAGACTTCATGGTTTATAGACACTCAAAAACCCTCAAAAAACATAGACACACAAACCCTTCCCTGCACATGTGCTCCCTGGTTCCAAGATGTCTCTATGCACCAAAGGTTACCAGGCCCAAAACTCCTCTGATTTTCTTTTTAAAACTGGTAACTACTTATTAAAGGTAATTATTAAACTTCGAGTTTCAGCAAATGCTTAAAATACAATGTGTTGTAGGAGCTCATATAAACTGCACCTGTAAGTGACATCTTTGCAATGCTCTTGTACATAGGAGGCTCAAAGCTATTTCTTGCCAGCAGCAGTGATCCACAGACTTTAGATGTTGTTAAAAAGCTTACAATATCAGCAGGGCAACTGCTGCCTCCATTAGAAACATGATACTAAGATGCTGATTAATACCAGGAGGGGGCTTTAATCAGCCAAAGCCATATGCTATTTCACTTAAGATGAAAGTGCAAATGATAATCATTATTTCAGAAAGGATGTATTTAAAAGAAGAGCAGAACAGCAAGTGGCATCTTTTTATCATTAGAGCTTCTTCATGCAGCCCCTTTTTTCCTAAAGCTTCATAAGCTTTTATGAACATCTGGATCATTTCTTCATTATATAGGCTTCCAATATCATTATGTTTGATGTAGTGTTTTTAGTGGAGTTATGCTAAATGTCTAAATATACAATTAATTCCTATTAATTATAGTTTTCAAACTGGTGAAATTATCCATCATTAACTTAATCACTTGTATTTTATCTTAAAATTGTATTCACTCTTTTATAATCCCTTCATCTAAAGCCATTTCTTCCCTGGGCTTTGTGTGATGTTTTGCATGCTGTTTGTATAAAGGTTTGCCAGCCATTTTCAACTGCTTGTAGAACTGAGGCTGTCAGCAGCAGACCATTTTAAAATAGAATCTAATTCATCTTGGTTGTTTTACCAAGAAGTGCTTCAGAGAGAAGGGAAAAAAGAGGTGAATTTGGATCTGTAAAGGGCAAGACTTCATTAGACCTGATGGATCTTTAGTTCTGTATTCCTTACCCCAAGGCGAGGGGGGTGAGGGAGGCTTAACAAGAGCAGAGTAAAGGAAGAGAGTTATTCACTGGTTTCCACTTCATGTGGCAGTAATTCAGCATGAAAAGAGCCAAATGATTTGGAAGTCTACATTGACTGTACTTGAAGAATTAGGAGCATCTTTAGTGTCAAGTCACAACACATCTAAAGAAAAGAACCATCTCCAAAGCTTTTTTTGAACACTCTGGCCTCATTTTAGGCTTCTCCTGTGGCTTAAACTGGAACTTATATTATGACACATTAGTCAAATGCCTCCCCCAGTTTCGAAGCCTTGGGTTGGATGGATATTCCCTTTTCTTTCATATGGCATTTGCAGAATGAAAAGAAGAAGAATCAAAGGATTAAAAACACTGGAACAGACCTGCTTGGCTCTCATCAGTCTCCTTTCAGGCACTGAGAGGCAGAAGGAGTGCAGCAAACCAGAACTGCTGTTAGCACTGATGAGGCACAAGTCTCAGCTTTGGTCCAGTAAGGAAATACCCAGTTACTGTCACTGTCACTTGTTTAGCTCCCAGCACTCCTCCTTCCTGCAGGAACACCTGGGCTGGGTGCTCAGGCTGAGAACAGGCCATGCTTTTCACTCCAGTCAAGAGGCTCCTAAGCCCTGAGTGCTCTGGGGCTCTGTCCATCCACAGCTCTGACCCTGCACAGCACAGCAGAGCTCAGCAGAGCACAGAGCCTGTGAGGCATGACAGCCCATCCTGCACACCCAAACCTCCCTGACAGCACCTTTTGGGTTGGATCTGAGGCCCATAAAAAGCTGTCCATCTTCTGGACTCTTATCCCACCACAGCTCAGGACACACCTCAGGTGTCTGGTTTGACTCACCTCAAGGAATGAAAAAGACAGTTCTCTTAGAGATTCATCATCCTGAGCAGCTGTTTTCTAATCCCATCACTCTTCTCCACTATTGTAGATTTTTCTCTGCTGGACCTGAAGGAGCTTAAATGACACTTACATGCATCTTTTACAAGGAATGTAGCATTATCCTGGTTTTGTACTAAGGGCTCACAGAATGCCTCTTCTGCTTGAATTTACATAAGAACTGTTAAATACATCAAGAGCACAAAGACCTCTAATTCTCACAAATAAAGCTGTCTTCTTGTCTTTGCTTTCACTGGCATTTTGTGGTAGCAAATACTTTCTCCAATTTCAAATCTTCAAATCAAATGTCTCCTATAATTTAGAGTACTCTTGTGACAGCTCTGGATGTCCCATTCTTCTAGTCAGGTCATTTAGGATATTCTCTTTACTCATGATATGATGTGATATCAAATGGTCATTTGGGACTCAAACTTCCTTGAAGAAATACATTTCATTTACAGTTCCAGCTGCCTTGGAGTCACAAAACCATGTGTTCCTGCTCTGCTTGTCTTCCAGGCTCCCATTTTAGGAGGCCAGCACACTTAAACTACAGTTCCAGTACCTTAGATTATAAAGGAGCAGATTCTACATTGCTCTCCTTCTTCCATAACATGCTGGAAAATTCTTTCTTCTGTCAAAAAAAGGAACCAGCTTGACTGACACTGATTTTTTTTGTTCCAGGA
Source organism: Peucedramus taeniatus (assembly GCA_013400575.1). Taxonomy (NCBI): domain Eukaryota; kingdom Metazoa; phylum Chordata; class Aves; order Passeriformes; family Fringillidae; genus Peucedramus; species Peucedramus taeniatus. Next base: position 255,238 of record WBNO01006393.1, on the reverse strand, counting down.
GAGACACTGAGCAGAAGCTAAAGTTTGTTTTATTCCTTCTGTAGTGAGACAAGGTTGTTGCTGGTTTTGAAAACTTGTGGCAGCATATGAGACCCAGCAGTGCTAGCAGGGGATGGGATCCTTTGGTCTGTTTTAATCACTGCTCTATTTCCTTTCAGCTCCTGCCCCTCCTTTGACTTTGCTCTCGGTTTTACTCCCCTCCTCTAAATGGAAAATTTAAAATATCAGACTCAGGCATCCGACCCATGGCTCACCTCCAGGTGTGCCACAATTTGCCTGCTCATCACAGGGGCTGCCTTGGCTCCACAGGGCAAAGCTTTTAGCTTTGATCACTCCAGATGTATTTTCTCCTCATAATAAACTGAAAATTACTATCATCCCTTTTAGGTCTCCAGCAGATCATTTGCCCTTTATATCTTCAGCAAGGCATTCAATGAATACTGTGGTAAAAAGCTACACAGTCTAATGCAGTTTTCAGCCAAAGTTCAGAAACAGTAAGAATGAATTGTCTCTCCACAAGTAAATTAGCTGCCAGGTGCTCTGAGATCAAGACAGCAACATCCAGATCCTGCAGGAATTTAGGATTTACTTCAGAAGTTTCTAAGTTAGGCAAACAAGGATGGCCCAAAGTTGACTCTTTGTAGTTCTACATAGTGTACATACCACTCCTTTGGAAATCCCTCCTGACTAAACACAGGGAGGAGAACACTCTCAGTTGCTCCTGGGTAACACAGAAGACATTCACCTGGCCACTTTTCAAACTTATTCTGCAAAAGAGACTGTGACTGATTCCAGAATATAAGAAATACTGGACTTGGCCAGTGGTGCACCTAGAGCAGTATTCTGTCTCCAGCAATGGAGAAGTGACCTCTAAGCTCAGCCCTTTATTTCCTGTATCTTAGCCACTTTTCAGTAAAATAGCCTGACACTAACATTTTTGCAATGCAGTTTCTTCAATAGCCTTTTGTATGTAATGTTCAAAAAAGTCTTTTGAAAATCAAAATATTGAAGTGCTCCTGCTTATTGACACCCCATTGAACTGTAACAGGTCAGGGCAGGACTTCCTTTTCGAGAAATTCTTGCCCACTCTGCCCTCACGGTGCTGTTTGTCCCAGGATCCCCTATAAAGCTCTTTTAAGATTTCATTTAGTCACCATTTGAGTAACCTCAGACAGAAGCACTCAGGTGGAGTCTGAAATTCCTCATGTTCTTCAGGCATGGTTCACACCAGGAATGCCCCAGCTACAGTGTGAATGGTCTCTGAGCATCAGTACAACCTGCAGCATCCCGTGGGCTCAGTCCACTTGGTGATGCAATGGGTGACAAAAAGCTTGCATCTGCACCTGGATATATGATATTAACACAACATTTTGTACCTTCAGTGCTGCCACAAATCAGCCCCTTCTGGAAACATTCTTTTAATTTTTTTTTCCATGGTAAGATTCTTTAGAATGAATACACAGAGCCTTTAAAAGATTAAGGTGCTTGGCTGCTGATGATCCCTTTGTTTACAGAAAGAGCTGGGGGTTGCAGCCTAAGGGATCTACAGGATCCAGGGCAAATAAACAAACCAGTCAATTCAGACAACAGCAGCAAGGACTAATGACCAGGAGGCTCAGTTTGTATTAAGATGCCTTGAGCTGGAGTCCCAGCTCTGGCAGAATGCAGGACCTTTGAAAGTCTTTCTGTATCCACTGCAGCCTGTAATTATCTTGTCTGTTTAGATTGTGATCTCCTCGTGTCAGTGACTGACATGATACATTTGTACAGTGCCAGTAAAACAGGAGTCACAACACAGCCCAGGTTAGGACCCTGAGGTGCTGTTTTAGTAACAACATCCCTCTCCTCCTCTGGCATTGCAGTAATCCACAGCTCCATTATAATATCCACCTGCTTTGGGCCATCTGGTATACATAAATGTCCCTGTGTCTTTTTACATGTAAATATAACTCTTTGAAGACTCTTCTTATTGTTACCAGTCACTGCTTGTTAAGTGCTGTCGGAGTTTTCTGCCCCACAGGAGAGAGAGTGGGATGCAAGGAGCCCTGCAGCCCAAGGAGAGAGCAGCAAACACACAGGGTGAGCCAGGAGCTGGTTCCTGTTCAGTGTCCCCAGGAGGGGACTGCCCTGGAGCTGCTGGAGGTTTCAGAGAACTGGGAGAGGGGACAGGCTGTACATTCTGATAACAGCCCTGCTTTTGAGGATGGAGGGAAGTTGCAGGTTCAGGAAGCACAACACATGACACTGTGCTGAGCAAGGAAGCAGATATAAAGACAGAAGAGTGTGAAGCAGACAAAAGGAACAAGAGAAGGGACAGAACAAAACCAGGGCTCTTCTCTAGGGACAAAACAGATCAAAGCTCTTAAAGCTAAAAAATTATATAAAAGGGATTAGAGGGATGCAAAGTTTCAAAATTGGGAAGGGGGGAGGCTTTGGTTGTCACATACCTTCTAGTGTCAGAAAATGTAAGAAGATCCCCACTTTTTTTGCTATTGCAATGACATCTGCCTTCCTGTGACAACAGCCCTGAACTGCAGAGCTGGAGTATGACAGAACTCAGATTCTGTAACAGATCTGCTCTGCTAAGCAGGGATTATCTTTGCATAAGATTTGTATGAAGTGCCTCACACAACTGAAGCTGAATAGGGCTTTTAGACCCAACTACAGAACACAGGATACAAAAAAATTCATCCTCATCACCCCAGTGCAGGCTGAAGCAGTGTGCACCCCGTGGAAGCATTCTGCAGTCTGAGAGAGGGAGTATACTCTGAACTAATTAATCCACTGGTTCTTCTGTCTTTTAAAGATTCAAGTGCCAACATCACCCCTTACCTGCCAGTCCTATTTCAAGGCCCTTTTTCTGAAGAAATTGAACCGAGAAAGAATCATAACAAAATGAAGTGATTTAGCCTCCTAGAACAGATACTGTTCCTTCTGCACAAGTGTTGAGGGGTAAAAGTTTCTTACTTCCAAAGTCTTCTGAGAGTCCTGAAATTCTTTTCTTCTGTGTTGCATTTTGAAGTTGCTCCCCATGAATATCATTGTCAGACAATAGTAACTCTCCACCTACTGACTGTCAGTAGTTTTCACAGAGATGACATTTAAGACTCAGAGCTTGAAAGCTAATCTCTCTTCTCAAAAGTTATATTTCCCAGCAAATATTTGGATGTATACTAGACAAATAAAGTGAATGCAGGTGTTCCTTGTAACTGTTCAACCAAAAAGATGAAAACTGCATAAGAATGGGACTTAATTTGACAAAATACTGTCAGTTTCAGACTGGAGTTCTATGTAACTGCAACTCTTTAGGAAAACAACAATAATCATCTGAATTAAAATTTTCTTCTGCAAATGCAACACTAAGGTTTACTCTGTTGCCTGCTGAATCCAGAGTTTCTCTGAAGAGTGGATCAAATCCTTCAGCATACTAGCCTGGCTCTCAGTGAAGAAAATATCCACAATGCCATGAGAGGTGTGATGCATTCAGAGTATCAAATCATTCTTAACCCAGTCTGGCACAGCTCAGTGCTTGTGTGACAGGATAGACCTGAGTCTGCTCAGCACCCAGAGGAGCTCCACAGGCTGGGCTGAATTTCACTCTGTGGCAGCTTCCCTGGCACCTGCTCCAGGGGCAGCTAAGGTGAGCTGGAGGGTAAATTGAACCCCTCACTGCACTAGGAACATGTCTGAAGTCCTTCACAGTGTCACAGGAATATTTTTGCCATCTCTTTTCTTAGATATTGTTATTATCTTTTAGAACTATCCAATCCAATTGCACTTCAAATTAAGCCCAAGTTTTGAATGGCAGTGAGAGACCTCGGGCATTCCTTGTAGACCTGAAGTTGGAAAGTCTCAGATGTGGCACACCAGCTTCTGACCAGACACATTATTTCAACTGTTCCTCTTGCTAGGGGTCACCCCTTTGGCCTAATCAGTCAGATAACTGCAGAAACATTTTCTGTAGCTGTGCCCCTATGCCTGAGAGCATGAGATGTGACTGCAGACCTTTGTGAGAGCTTGATGCAAGAATGAGGAACCCACCCTCTATTTTACTGCTCCCATACAATAGTTGGTGTTATTCTGCTCCTGTAACCACTGCTGCACGAGGATCTTTTTTCTTGCTCCCATATTCTGTTCAAACCCCAAAACATGGTCCCAAAGCTTTGGTTCAGTGAGGCTCTATCTGTGTGCAATGACATTCAGTAGGAATTTTTCCAAGGGCTCTCCAAGGGCAGTGCAGTTGCACACCATCTGCAGGAAAGCTTTCCCATTCTTGAACTTTCCAAGGCATTTCTTTATTGGACATGAAATCCACATGTTGATGATAAAGCTATGAAAAAAATTCAAGTTTAGAGGAATTATTTAGCAGTTCAGATTTAAAATTGGGCCAGATCTCCCTTGCTTATATCCATGATCTATAGGTTTAGCAGGTACTATAGCTCATAGAACTCACAATCAGATGATCTCTTTCCACTTTTGTCCCACCTTAACTGAGAAAAAACATATCTCAATGCTGACTTTGGATTTTCCCCAAGCCTCTTCCATACCTAATCCTCTTCAATCAAAATAGTCTGAATCTGGCAAGGAGATCTGGAAGGAAGGAAAGGTCCCCTTTTATCCAGTTTTTCTTTTTTGTCTCTGCACATTATTTTGTTAAAGTAAAATAGAGAGGAAGAAAAATTCAAGAAATACAAGAGATGATTCTTTAGAGTGATAGATAGCTTTCCAGAGAAAATGTAGGCATTCTCTTTAATAATATTGTTATCTTCTTGCAAGATGTCCCTCATGTAAGAATGAAAACAGATAAGGTGTCAGTGTTCCCATGCATTACACCCTCATTTCTCTTTTACAAGCTATTATCCCAAGGCTACAAAATTTCCAGGGAGTTTTAGGCAGCTCTGAATATGTGTTCTTAAACAGAAAAAGTCACTCAATGTTTATGATTGTCTCTCCCCATATTCAAAGTGCTAGTAAATACTGTTTTCTTGTGGTTACTCTCAACTAACAGAAGAAAAGCCTGATGAGAATGAAAGTGCCTTTTCTGAAGCTATGCAGTTTTACCTCCTATTTCCCTGGATTCCTGTGGGTATCCATTCCTTAACTATCATACATGAAACATCCAGTCATTTCTGTGTTCTGACAGGTATTTCTGATCTTAATGGGCAAGACTCAGTGTCATACAGGTCAATACACACAAAAGCAGCCTGGCTGTGCCTGGAAACTCACCTATACACCTGCCTTATTCAGATTCACCCCACTGCAACAGGCACCATTGCAAGGTTTCTATGCCCTGTTCATCAATCTAAAGCATTTTGCTGTCTCAGTCCTGTTTGCAGCAGACAGATGGTAACATTAAGACATTGCTGTATTTCAGAGTGGGCCCCTGCAGAGCTGTCTGAGCAAAGCAAGAGCCTGGCTGGCGCGGAGCCCGGGCTCCCTCGCAGCCCCCTGGGTGCTCCCTTCTCCAGGGCAGCGTGCCCACTGCACTTGCTCTGGGAGTAAATCAAGCAAAGCACACGCAGTTCATCAAACCAACTTTTTACAGCTTCAGAAATAATGAAAAGGAAGCATAAATTTAATGCTAGCAGCTGGAAGAGAGAGTAGAAACACCCTCTTCTGCAGCTAAGTTTCTGGTAACATCGCTGGATGTTTTCGTGCTCCTGAAAATTGTGGGGTTTGGGTCCAGAAAGTGCCTTCCCCTTCATCCCAACACTGCTCAGCCTCCCCAAGTGACTGTCACTCTGTTAGAGTTTCTAGAACCTCGGAACAAACTGAGTTAAATAATTGACACTTTCCTTTGTTTGATTCAGCATACAGCTTTTGCCAGTGTTCAGACACTAGAGACCACAAAGCAGCCACTATAAATTTCCAAAATGTACTGTGCTGGTTTAGACTTTCCTCTCTGATGCTTTTCCCAGCATTAACTCTGTATCTTCTCAAAATTACACATTGTCAAATTAAGCACAGTTGGTGGCACATTTATTATTGTTAAGTAAAGCCAATGAAAGAACATTCATTTCTTATAGAACAACAAGGATTTTTACAGAATTCCTGTCTTGGTTCCACACTTTTTAAAAAATCCACTTTTTCTTAATCTCTTAAACTTGGGCTAAGCAGAGTTTTGAGGTTTGCAGAGCTGTTCTCCAGCTGAGTGTTTCCTTTTAGATATGCACACCTCCTTGTTGGACATTCATTATCAAACCTTGTGTTTGCCTTTTATCTACAAGTCCTCTTCAGTGTTCAGCATAAACTACATGGACACCTTGCAGATTGACATTTCTTCATTCATGCTTTACCTTAAACAGCATGCGAAGACATCAAAGAAGAGGAGCCGACTTTGATGTTACAAAATGAAAAACGCCTCATGATTTGCCAAGACCAGGGGAACTTGTAGTTTGCTCTTTTTTTTCCCCTTAAAGAAATACTACTGCTTTCCCCGTGGATATGTGAAAATCTTTGCCATTTTCACCAAACCTGTATAAACATTTTGTTCCCAGTAAAAAAACAAGCCAGATCTCATTGCAGTCTGTTAAAAATGGGCCCCAGGGCCCAAACTACAGTGGCTTGAACACACCCTTTATTTAAAGAGCTTTTTTGTTTCTCACCTGTGACTTTGCACACTAGGAGAGCCACGACCCCCAGCATCACCTCACTAATAGTGATAATGAAAGTGCACACACCATGTTTTTCATTCAAAGGTCACAGAGAGGGATTTAGAAAAACATGGTCATTCCTATGCTGTAGATAAAGGAGTTGTGCAATGAGAGATGTTATTTGGTTTGGCCATGGTAGCAAATAACCAGCAATAAAAGAGAGCTGTCCCAATTCCTTGTGGACACTTGGCTCAGCAGCTCGCTCTGATCATGAAATCAAAGGTGATTTCCTCAGCATCATAACAGACACAAAAAGTGCCAATAACCCTGGGAGGAGGCCAGGCACACCTTGTCAGAAGGTGCCACACAACACAAGAAGAAAGGCCAGATCTGGTTCAGAACTCACATTCCTATTGTTTTGAATACTGGGAAGTGAGGTTTGCCTTGCGTGTTTTCTTTCATTGTTTGAAGTGAAGAGCTGCCCTGTCCTTATAAGGACAGAAGGAATGTGCATAATTAGTCCAAGGCTAGAGAACAGAGACATTCAAAATGAACATTTGTTATTGATTTCCCAGACTGCAGTGGAACTGAGAAGAATATCATGAGAGGAAAAGATACGTAATTAAATGTGATTTGTTCGAATGCTGCCAAGCTAGGTCATTGCATATGTATCATTTGACTGCATTGCTTCAACATAAAGTGCACAGTCCCTCTCCCTGGCACAAAATCCTTTGATTAACCAGCCTCCCTTCACTGGTGGAAGGGGCCAGCCCTTTTGTTGTTTTGCTGCCGGCAGCGTTGCTTGTGCTATTGCTTTAAGACTCCTCATCAGATGTGGTTTGTCAGGAACATGCCCAGACTGTAAGTCAGAACAGAGCTCATTTTCTTTGATGTGCATTTGTAATGTGCCTGCTCCAAAAGGAGGGGAATGAAAACTTTGGTCACACTGTTAATCTGAAAAACTACATTTTGAGTAAGTGGATGTGAATGGACTATGCCCAAACTGCAGTGTTGGCTACTGCCTTCAAACAGAATTTTATCAATTATTGGTGCCAACACAAGAGCGTGTATCAAACACTTAACCACAACCAATTTGGGAGGAATGTGTTTAGTCCAGACCTTCTGCTATAGAAAGACTTTATTTTCAGTTTAGGACCTGAATTTCTCCAAAACTACACAAATAGCTGCTTTAACCTCATTTATTGCTGTGTTGTGCTCAAGACCAGCACAGATATGATCAGTTTGGCTCGTTGGCTCTGGTGTTATAGGTTTTGTACTCAAGGCTTTTACCCTTGAGCAAGTGTTTTGCATACTAAAAAAATCTGAAAGTGAAAGGGTTACACTTCCTTGAAGGTCCACTTGAATGGCTGTGAGAAGAGAGCCAAAATGGTAATCACATCCCTATGAGATCATATTGAAAGCAGCCATGCCTATTGCACAGAGTCTTCTGATGTTGCAGGGATCTGTAAAACATTTAATCACTGGAGTTTCAATAAGTTGAGATTTGTTGTGAGTACTGTAGAGAGCACTTGTCTCAGATAAAATGCTGCCTGGTAATGCTCTTACAGCTACATGAGCCAGAATGCAATCAAATATCCATGGTGATTTAGCCTTGCACCGTCATCCCAGAGAAGGGGCTGCAGGATTTTCACAGCTACATAGCAGTGGATTAATATAACTATTCATTACAATTCATGGGAGGCCTGATCCAGCTTCTGTCAGTGGAAGGAAAGCTGCCATTTGATTTTACTGAGAGTTTGGATGGGGTTTTGTGTCTAATCCTGTGACTGCCCTCCACTATCACAGAAGCTTCTCCAGGGCTCTCTATTACTCTGCTGCCCAGGTGGCACCTCTGCAGCTGCTGGTCTGCTCTTATTGCTCAGTGGAGCCCAGGTGATCCTTATTCTGCCAGGCAGCTAAGCATTGCCACAGAGAGGTTTAATAGCTAAACCTTGTCTACCTTGCTTTTATTTATTCAAGCTTGTGAAGTTCTGACTGACCTAAAATTTAAGTTTGGCATAAACCACATCAATGCCTGTCTCAAAAAGAAATGAATAATGGAGTTTTGAAGATGGCTCTACAAAAACTCACAGGTGAGATTGTGTGGGGATGAAACCCAAGTAGCTCCACTCACAATGAACCTTCTCCTCTGGCCCAAAGTGTGCAGGGAGCCAAGAGACAATCCTCACTGGCCTACCTTCATTAAACTGCCAGTAATCTCTGTCCAGATAAGCTTGCACTGAATGAACCTTTTATTAAGACTATATTTTGAGGAAGCCCTTCTCCACCAATGGCATGGTTTGAAGCTTACTTTGGAAGATGCAGAAACCAAGCTAAAAGTGGACCAAGGTTCAAGAGCAAATCACTCACACAGTGGGTCAATCCAAATGGCCCCTTCTGGATTCTTGCAAAGATCCAAAACTATAAACTGTCAATGCAACTTGGAATATTGAAGAAATCAGAAAGGTAGTTTGTGCCTCTCAAGTGGTTAAAACAAAACAAACCCCTGAGCCCCTTTACAACCTTTACATTTTGTTGTAAAGGTTCTGTCTTCGCTGCCATTACTGAGCAGCAGAATGAACAAGTTTGTAGGTACCAAGGGTGAAAGATGGTTCAGTATATGGTTATTTTTTGTCCTTTGTGCCTATACAATCCAAACACACATTAGATGAAAAGACCTACCTGAGCTGCTAGAGCCAAACAAATGAAAAGGATGCCTCTGACCAAAGAGCTCTGAGTTTTCAGAGACAGCTCCTGAAATATGCCAGGGTTGAGAATGGAAGCCTCAGAGCATCAGTCCTTTCCCCCTGGCTGACAGGGTCTTGCAAAAGAACAGAAGAAGTTTTCCAGCAAATATTTTGAGTGCCAGGGAAAGGAAAACTCTCATGAATTAATGTGGATTTTGAGGAGAATGATATTGCCTAAAAATACCATTGTTAGTACAGGCTTTTTTGACAGACTTGGCAGGTTTCTATAGCACCTTCTGACTCTATAAAGTTGTGTGTGTGACTTAATCTTTTTATTTCTGCCTTTTGGAGTTTAGTCTCTGTCACTGCTGCCCTCTGAATTCAACTCCTCTGAACCCTCAGTGCTCCTGACACTCATTGTTATTCTGCTCTCTGCTTTCAACAATATTCCAGTGAGATTGCCTTCCTGTCAAAGCACTGACTCAGTCTACCTTAGAAAACTCTAAGGATGTGTTGATCTCTAAGAGACAAGTGAATATTTCTAGTCTCACTATCATTATTAACTGGCCAAAATGCCAGGATTCAAATGTTTAACAGAAAAAAAAATGTGTTCTCAATGTTATTTATATCACTCCCAGCAAAAGAAATTTCACATTTTAATGTTTTGCTGTGCTTGAAGGTTGAGCATTTTTAGGAATTGTTTGTCAGCATCACATTCACTTCCCACCTGCTTTGCTGCTACTGCCCAATTCCCACCATGGCCCCAGTCTCAGGCTGCCTATCAGATGTTGTTGAAAAGAACTGTTTGGAGGCATAAGGATTAGCCAGGTGAAATCCTGTGTGATCCCTTTGTTTTGAGGGCCAAACACTGAAAAGCACACCATCTATAAGCCATACTTATGCCCCTTTTTTAGTGAGCCCAAATTAAGGTCTGGTCAAATCACCACAAATATTCTCATTAAGCATTAGCTCGTTCTTAAGGAAATAGTTGTCAGTATAACTGCAAGAAGCCCTGTTTGGTTGTGTAAAAGATGTGTAGCAGCAGACTAGAGATGGGAAGGTAAAAAAAGCAGATTAAGTTCTCATGCAGTGCTGTGCCAGTTTAAGATGCCCACATGTACAATCCACACCCTCATCTGCAGCAGCAGCAGTCACTTCTCTGCCAGTTTTGATGTGTTCAGGCATCAGGGAAATTCCCCACCCTGCAAGGGCCTTATTTCTAGATGTGGTTTCAGCCAGCCCCAAGGCCAGGCTGCAGCTCCTGCTGCTCCTGCACTCCCTGCAGCCTCCTTGCAGCACTGCCAGGACCCTCTGACCCCTCGAACATCTTGCTTGAACACACTCAGTAGCTCCCCAAGAGCAAAAACAAAGCCTCCCACCTGCTCTGAAATTCCACCCCATACTAGAAGACTAAACCAGCCACAAACAAAAGTAGAAGCCTAAATACTCTGCAGTTAGTAAGAGCAAGAAGAATCACAAGAATCCCAATAGTGAGACCAGCACCCAGCACAAAGGCCTGAGAGCTTTGGAGAGAATAGGATCACCTGTCTGCTGCATGCCTCAAGGCAGTCTCTGGCTGCTCAGAAACCTTGGGAAGAAACTTCTCAACACCCAGGAGTTTATCCCATCCCATACATGCAGCACTGGCTGCTCTCAGCTGTACTGCTATGCTGCAATACCTGCTAGCATTGCCTCTTTTGGTAATATTTGGTAGTGCAGATTTGGGACTTTTATGCTGCATCATGATCTCTGAAAATTTCATAAATTAACCCGTTCATTACTAGCATAATGAACTGATATCCTGTAGATGCAACCTCTGGAAACTGGTGCATTTCCTCCAGGCTGGCAGATAACAAGCATTACACAGCACTGACCCAAACACTTCTGTGAAATCTTCCAGAAAACAAGAGTGATGTTGAATTTTTTCTTGGCACTACAGCTCTAGGACATAGCACCACTGTAATGTCAGATTCTCATTTATCTTTCCCCAGTTGCACTTCTGCAGTTTTGGGAGAAAACCACTTCACCTGTCTTTAAAGGCCTAAGAAATGCTACTGGACTTTGAATTATTACACACATCAATCTAAAAATATCATCTACACACTTGTCTCCTTAGCAAAGAAGCTCAGAAGTAGAACTTAGACATGTGAACTCCATCAGCAATAAGCAAACAAGGAAGAAGGAAAAAAAATGAAACTATTGTAAATGGCCAATACAGCAAATAAGAGCTGACACTTATTGCTAATTGAGATACTACAATATCAAACAAAATGATTAAGGACTTAGCTGGATCTAACAAAACACATGAGCAATTTAGGCTCTTACTGTAAAAAAATAGCAATATTTTATATGATTCATCCACAGCACAGCAGCCTTAACAATGTGTTTGTGTGTTCCAGGGCCTGACAGCTTACAGGACATCAGGTCTCCTGTGCATGAAGATGCAGCTTTGCTCACCCATAGTTCCCTCAAGGAGTCAGCTACTTGAGGTTTGGGTTGAGCACTTAGATCTCAAAGACTGAAAAATGGGATTGTTAAAAGATTAAACCAGGAACACCTTAGAAAAAGGGTCACAATAAAGAAAGTGTGTGTATCTTGTCATAACTGGTTGTTGGTTGTCACTGTAGGACACAGCACAAATTACATGATGCAGTTCAGTTCAAGGCAAATGAAAAACTGTTTATTAAAAAATCTGACTCCATATATATATCTTTTAGAAATGCCAGTGTCATTGGAGGGTTACAGTGCCACCTCCTCAATGTCACTGGGCAACCCAACAGTCCATCAGGTTGCTCGTCCCCCATAAAAGACTGAAAACAATAAGTTATTTACATAAAATTTATGAGAAAGTTCTGTGCAAAAATACAAACATCAGAAGGCTTGAGAAAACTTGAAAAATTCAGGGTAACAGTTGGTGATTGCTGGATTGCAGGCATGAAGTTGCCAGCAATAAAAAACTCAAGTTTTCAGCTGAGAGATCAAGTCTGGAATTAAAATAGAGTTAATTTTAAATTCCAGAGTTCACTGGGTGCTGTACTGGAGTAAAAAAAAGTCTGTCCTATGCTTGGAATCGAAGCAGCAAAGGCAAACTTAAAGCTGACTATTATACTTAGAAAAAAGAGCATCTCTCCACACTGAGCATTTTCATCCTTCAGTCTCTAGCTGAGCATCATTACAAGCAAACAATTCAAACCTGTCACAACCCCTCAAGCTTTACAACTTATAACCTGCTGCAAAACCACACTTGAGCCAAGCCTTTCTTGGGACTTGCTAGAGCAGCTGATGGGATTACTGCCCCAAAGTGTCCCTTCTGCCTCCTGCTGGAGCATGAGACTTTGAAACATCACAAATTCATTTTCCACATGGAAGATGATTTTCAGATTAATTTTTCTCTTCATATTTATCCTTAAGGTAGTTTTCCACCCAGAAGTCTGAGGAAAAAAAGGGGGGGGCAGGAGGGTGTGGGGGGTGTGGTGAATTCCAGCTCATATGCACTCTACATCAAAAGTTACCAGGGCAACAAACCAGTTAGGAAGCCAAGCTGACAGTCCTAACCAAGAGTCTGCTGGGCCCCCTGAAGGAAAAAAGAAATGACTGAAAGACATCAGAGGAGGGAAAATAAAAAATTAAAGTCCATCCTGTTGTGCTAAGCTGGTCAGAGCATGCCCACTTCATCCTATTTAGGGTGAAAGCGTCTAATATTATACTTGACTGGAAAAAAAATATATAGAGCAAGAAACTTAATTCAGAAGTTCTGAGCATTTTTCACACTTTTCCCCTGACCCTTGGTGCTGCTGAGGGCCCCCCTGGCAGGCAGGCAGGCCCTGCTGGGTGCAGGGAGGGCTGCCCTGAGCCCGGGCTGGGAGCGATCCCTCGGCAGCCGCAGCCAGCGACAAATCGAGCGGTTATTTCATCAAAGTGACAGAAACAGAGCTGATCAAAACAAGCAGAAGGCACTGTTCTGTTTGGTCTGTACACTTTGTACACTGCCACTTGGGAACTTAATTAGTCCACATGCTTCATGTTTCTATCTTTAGTCTGATGGCATACAGCTGTTCCTCTCAGCATCGCTGCCTGCTGCCCTCTCCCTGCTGCTGGGGTACGCTCCGGAGCAGAAAAGGAGGGATTGCCTCGAGTTTAATCCTCTGCCAGCCCTTGCTGATTGCCTAAAACAAAACATTTTAGCCCAAATCACGAGGTAAATTGTTTCATTACCTCATGGGAGTTTTCCCACATGGCCAGGGACGGGGAGGAATCCCACAGTCTCAGGGTGCTGATCCCATCACAGGGCCACCCTTCAGAGCCAAAACGCAAAAAAAAAAAAAAAAATTGAACCCTTTTCAGGGCAATCTTACCTGCTGGGATGAGGGGGAAGCATTTTTGAGTCACTGTTAGCATGAGGTGAAGGGACAAAGCTGGTTCTGCTCCCCACCTCAGCTCAGATGGATTTGTGGCAGAAGAACAAGCCCTAGACATGAAGTATGAAGGGATATAGATTATTTCAGGATATCGAGACCTGGCACTTTTCCAACAGCCTGCAACAGCAGACAGTGATCAAGATTGTGCAAGGATTTTGGAATTAAAAAATACTCCAGGACTGAGGTTGTGGTGATCCATTCATACTAAAATGCAGGGAAAAAATATCTACTGTAGATGCCCAGCTGGCCAATGAAGCCATAACTGGGGAAAGGCTCAGGAACGAGGCATGAGCTCCCACTCCTGGTTGCCTCTGTGTTCAGCATCAGGTTAAGCCTCAGCACCCCCATTTACAGCACAGGAAGGAGGACAAAGCTGGCTTTATAGCTGAGTCTGCCCAGGGAGGAAGGGAATGCCCCTATGGACTACATCTAATAAATGAAGGTCTTCAAAATCCCTTGGCTGATGTCATTTCTTGCACAGGGTGTCACAGCCTTGGCCTTTCAGCTGGGACATTCATATCTCCCAGCTGGAATGCAGCTGGCATCCCCAAGCCTGGCTGTAACCTCCCGGCTCAGAGAGCAACTAATTTTTCTGATCAGTTCAGAAGTCACACATTCATCTTCTCCCGAGGTTTAACCATATCAGTATCCTCCACCTCCTGCCTCCCCCCATTAGTTTTTGTCTCTTGTAATCATTTTTTCCTCATATTCTAGAAATCCCTGCTTTGCTACCTTGACTGTGATGTTAATGTCAGGTGCTGCACATCATGCCACACTCATGAGTTTTACATTCCTATGACATGCCAGACTTTGATACAATTACAGCTTGGCTACATATCTTAATTTATGTTACAATATTGCTGCAGTAGTATCAGAGACAAATGTTTAATTCACAGAAACTCAATTTCAAACTACAGTCCCTGAATGCAAACAGCAGACTTCAATATTTTTTCATCAATTTCTTAGTTCATAAAAATCAATTTTTGTAGAGTTTTTACACTGTACATAAAAGACTGTGGCATCAATTAGCCTTAATTCTTTTTTTTTTTTCTTTTTTGGAAACCTCTTTGTAGGAAAATCTCATATTTCAGCAATTTGCATTATCCACACAATCTGCTTTGAAGTTCTAAGTTATGGTAAGAAAAGGATCCACTTATCTGCACATAAAAAATGTTCAAAGCTTATAAATTCCCTGAAACAGATGTACATTATCATTGGATTTGCCTTTCTCTCTTTGCTGTTGCATGGCTAATAGAGTTTCATGTGCCCCCTCACATCCTCCCCATTTAGCATCTTTTCTCTACAGAAGCATGCACCCTACTGTGCCAATCCACACTTCAAAGATTTCTGTCTATCTATTAGAAACAAAGCACAAAGTGAGAACATATGGCCCCTTTTAAATTTCCCACATTTAAGTCAATATCGTTTCTTTTCTCCTTTGGCAAAGAAACATAATAAGGTTTATCTTCTCCCTTCCTAAATCTGCTGGCTCTCTCAAACTGCTTGTGCCAATTCAGCAGTTACTTTGCAGTATCAGACTTGGCAGCACATATGAAAACAAAATCTCTAATTTTTAAATTGCTTTTATTTCTTCAGATCAAGAAGATGCATTTAAATGATGAAAAAGGACAAAATGTAACTGCACACTTTCAGATAAGTGGATTTTAAACCCATGAAAGGGCACAACAGAAAGTCAACAGCAAAAAATTGTCTTGTTCTTTTCATGGTGACATCTTTCTAAAGTGACTAAAGGGATGGAAGAGTATTCTGGAATCTAAGGCCTTACTGCACCTGCTTGTCACACGTGCCAGAGCCCCCAGAGAAACGCAGTGCAGGGGCTGAGGGGGTGATCAGACACTGAGACACTGACACCCCTCTGAGGACAAGGAACAGTCACTCGTCTCAATGGCTTTGGCTCCTCAGTTTTCCCTGTTGGTGTCACAGACATAGTGAACATACCTCTTGTGTGCCAGGAAGAAGAAATGTTGGACCATTCCTTTGGAGTGGCTCCATCCTCACATCCTTGGGGAGATGAGTAAGAGGGCATGCAGGACACTCACAGTGAGATCTGCTGTGCAGTGGATTTCCTTTGCAGTTGCAGGCTACAGAAGCAATATCCAAAGGAACACAGGCTCCAAGTAAAACAAACTTCATTAACTATTGTTAGAAAGATCAGCAGACACATAATATCCTGTGAATGCCGAATTCCTGATTCCATTATAGCAAAAGGGGCTGCAGTGATGATGTTTTTAGCAGAGAAAGGAATGGAAGTCTTGCCCTGCTCCTGAAAACAATGACTTGCTTTAATTCACAGTTACCAGCTAAAATGACTCCGTGTTTCAGGCTCCTTAAGATATCAAGTTTGTAATCTTTAAATTAATTTATTTTAGCATCCATTTACTAAATGAGGAAAGTTCTAATAAAAACCTGTCCCTGACCAGTGCACTCTGAGTGTCCCAGGGCCCTGACTACATGAGAGTATAAATTGAAGGACTTCTGTTGATCCAGTAAAGGTGCACAAAATTTCCAGTGAAACCTAATGAAGTCACAAGCTCAGAGCCATTGAGAGTTGTGGCCCTAGCAGATGGCACACTCAAACAGCAAGTTGTGACTACAGACATCAAAAGTAAAAAATATTCCCTGAAAAGGCTGTAAAGAGACCAGAGGAATGTGAGGCCCACAGTGCTGCCTTATTGCTTCCCTTCATACTTTTGCACTTACTGGAAACTCCAAGTCTCTATAATTGGGCTTTTCCTCCCCTCCACTCCTCGCAGGGTGAGAGGGTTAATTGCTTTGGACTGAAACATTACAGTTTTTGTACTCCTGCTTCCTACTGACACGTTGAGTATGCAGAGATGCTGTGTGCACACACCATACAGGAGCACTTGGAGCAGGGATGAGAGCAGCTCCAGACCTCCCAGCCATGGGATGAGAGCAGCTCCAGACCTCCCAGCCATGGGATGAGAGCAGCTCCAGACCTCCCAGCCGTGGGTATCTATAGGGTTTCGTATCTATGGCTTTGAAAATCAGCACTGGCCAAGTGAGACCTTAACGCTAATTGCCGTAGCATTTCACTGTTTATCTTAGTCGAACTAGCATTACCAGTCATGGTTGTTAACAACCTCAAGTGGCACTTTATTCATCTATCAACAGCCTTACCCTGTGAACAAGCAAGCAAAGAACTATAAACACCCACTCCAAAGTCACTCTGTAGGTTTAAGCTGAAGCCCACAGAAAAAAGGCTATTCACAGATCATCAGAGAGCAGACAAAACACAACCTCCAAACCAATGTTTTAATCTACAAAGTTTTATTTGTCTTTTTAAACTTGTAAACCATAAAAAGAGCTTATCAAATATCTGAAATTAGTACAAGAAAAAATGATGAATCATAGCAAACTGCATTTGTAAGGTCCAAATTCCAAGACATGCATGGGGCTCTTCTGCTTCCATTTATGAAGCTGAGAACAAATTTGGCCCAGTTTGTTAGGTGTTTTATTAGAAAATTCACAAAGCCTCAGCATGCTATACTTCGTGAATAGAACAGAATGGGAAGGATTAAATGCAAGAATAAGCACTCAGCACCAGAAGGATCTGAACCCCATATCTTCATCCACAGAATACAAAACCAAAGGAGTACATACATCCCTTAGCTGGTAGCAATTAGAGGCAGCTTTGTCTCTATGGACTAGGCACTCAAAGGAAGACACACCCCACCTCACAGACATGTCCTAAACCCAGAAAGCACAATGCACATCATTACCAGTGTGCCTGCTATTGTTAATGTTTGCCATTGCCAAATTTATGAAGCCCCTTAACATTAATCTTAAAGTTCTTAGAAATCTTCTGGAACTTTTGACTCTCAGACCCCCAAATACCAGCCTGGTGAGACAACCAACAAACTCAGTCTGTCATTCCTTGTGGTATAAAGATTATCCTGTCAGTAGATTTCACAGGCATAGTTAGTGCTTAGTGTTTAGAAAAATCAGGACAGATACTGAAACTTTGGGTAACATTTGACCAATTTTTGTGTGTTGGTAATCAAAGAGAAAAGAACTGATGTCACCATTCAAAATGTGCTCTAAGGAATATTCAAAACATCTGTAGAAACACCTCTGCTTCCAAAAACATTTCCCTCAGCTTGGACAGGGACTCAGGAAAACAGGGATCCTTCCTTATTCTGCCACAGCCCCAGAGATTATCTGCAACTTTCCTGCCTTGTGCCTCCCCCTGCACACTGGAGATTCATCTCTTAAAGAGTCTTTCAAGTTTTCCCAGTGAAAAGCATTCTACAAACTACTGTTGCTGTTTTATGAGCAAAAACTGTACCAGAAGAGATTCATAAAAGTAATATGAATAAAAACTTCTCCATACAGGATTTTCCTGCATCTGGTGTGTCTCCCTCAGCTCCTCTGTTGGACAGCTCTGTGCTGTCCCTACACTTCTCAAATCTTTCCATCCTTCCCTTGCCAGTCTTTCTTCACAGCTCTAACCTTCACAGTAATCTGCCTGAAAAGTCCTTAAATCCTGCTAATTTAAAACAAAGAAATTAGAAGACTTCATCCATGTGACTCCTATAATTTCAGCTCATTTAGCACTGAATTATCTAGAAATATATAGAAATATAAAAGTAAATTAAAGATCCATTGAAAACCTCATTATTTAATTTAACATTAACATTATTTAACTACAATCCAAATTTCAAATGTGTTTCAATGTATATTGAACAATTTTAATATAATTTTTCTGTTCCTTTTAGACCATTTTAAGCACATTTTAAATGTGCACAGAACAACAAAAAAAATCCCAAAACAGACCCTTCCAAATCAAATCAACTCAATATCTGTTCAAATATGCAAACAAAATACATTATTATGTCATAAATAGAGGCTGGTTTTGCTGTTAAGTGTGTTAGGAAAGAGATCTTCTTCCAGAAGCTATTTAGAAAACACATTAAGTTCAATTTTTAGTTTATGGGTTTTCAAACATGTTTCTGCTGGTATATTAAAAAAAAAAAAAAACAAAACAAAAAAAAAAACCCAAAAAAACCCACAAAACCAAAGAAGTCTGACAATTAATAGGATGCTGAATAAGATTTGGTTCCCAGCAAAGCCATGAATAAGTCATGTTTGAAACTGTATTTTCAGATCTTGATGAATTACATCAAGGTAATTAAAGGTGAGACTTGATTAGCTGACATGTTTCCAAACATGAACATTCTTGCCTGTACTCCAGGCAAAAATTATGGTGTATGTTTTTGCAAATTTTCTAGCATGATGAATTTTTCTCAAGTATAATCTAGGCCCAAAGGGGCCCAACTTTCCTGTTAATTGGAATACAAATGAAATCTGTCATTCAGTAATTGAGGTACACGATGACATATGGAGAACAGTATGCATTCATCAGAGCTCTGTGTTTATGTGGCAACTTGTGGACTGCTGAGCACACACAGTGCTCATCCCTTCAGAAAAAATCACCTCTGTCAGAATCCTTCTTGTTCTACTCACTGACTTCAGCAGAGTTCACACACACACAAACACACACACACAAATACACACACACACACACACAGACACTCACACACACACACACACACACACACAAACACACACACAGCACACACACACACACACACACACACAAACACACACACAGCACACACACACACACACACACACACCTTGAAAGTACTTCTCCAGCTAAACATTGCTGTTCTATGCTCACGATGACTAGAGGAGAAAGACCATAACAGAGGTCATATATTTTGTGATATATTTGGGGCTGGTCTGCCAATAAGCCAGGAGAATCTGTACCTCATCACCCAAGGGCAGAACTGGCTCTCCATTTCTAACAATGACTAAATGATATGTGGCTGTTTCAAAGACATTTGGAAGTGCCTTGAGGGCCTCCAATGACATCAGTGTAAAGAGTATTTGCTGCTAATCTTGATTAATTTACCAGTTTGATCTCTTACAGCAAAACTTCCATTTATTATTAGCAAACCCATCAGCAGTAGGATGCAGAAAAAATAAATACTGAAGTTCCTGGCTGCACATTATGTAGACTTCAAACCTACCTTCCTGGAATGAAATTACAGGCACTCTGCAGCCAGTGGGAACCTGGCAGTCTTGCCAGAGACTTCACTGGGACAGAGATTTTACTTCACAGCCTTAGCTTAGGTTAATTTGTATTGTGGTCATGAAGTTGTGAGAAGATCTGAACAACCCTTCTTTTCAAAACACTGTCCTCCCCAGCACTGCAGCTGGTAGAGATGAGCAAAATTTTTCAATTGAATTTTTTCAGCAAATAGCGTAAACTTCAGGATTGACTTCATTTTGTTGAACTGCCTTGTGTAAAAACAGAAGAAGGAAGTGAAAAGTCTGGAGTTTTCATCTGAAATTACTTAATGCCACTCCATTTTACTTTTCAGTATTAACAATATACTCAACTCTGGTATGTTTTTCTTTGGAAGTAAATGTTTTGTTCAACCAGAAACTAAACTCTTTCGAATTTTGATTCAGCTACGGTTTTGAACAACTTAAACCAATATTTTTATTTTTTTTAAGGAAAAGTTTTCAGAGTTAATAGCAAGATGAAATATCAGTTACTCAACACAGGTCCAACAGCAGGGGACAAGAAATTTAACTTTGAAACTTGATATTCTAAATATTAGACCAAAGCATACCCAGCCCATACGTAATTTCCTGATCCTGTTCCCAAAAATGTTAATGCAAGCTCTTTCATCAGTGGGATCTGCAAGCACTGACAGCAATTGCAATAGGCCCCTGAAATCCACAACAAGAAGAAAGAAATATACTTTCTGAACTAGTAAAACTTTAATTAACAGGGGGTTCTCTTGGCACAGTTTTTGCTGTTAAATAAATAAAGCATTTAGTCAAAACCATCTATATTTACTATACAAAATACTGAAAAGCAAACATATTTAAAAGATACGGAAATTTAAGGTGAAAAGAAACTGTGCTACATGTTATTCACACTTATAATGCACATAACACAACTGCAACACAGTATTTAGATACTGTATATTCATACATGGCTGGTGTAAAGTTTTTTTAAGGGGATGCCATGTTATTAAAATGTATTTGTGTTTCACAGACTTTGAGCAAGGCTGAATTTGTCTTTTGAATGTCCAAATATAATAAACCAAAGCAAATCAATGCCAGGCTGTAACAAATGGTCAGTCATGCTCCACGTCAGAGTTCACCTGGCACAGCCAGCACTGCACACTTCTCAGTCTGATGGGATTTTGGTAATGGTGCTGTTTTCTTTTCCAACAAAATATCTTTGGGTGAAGGAGCAGTTTTACCCCTTTGCTGCCCTTTCATAGAAAACCCCACAATTCTGAAAACACTCGAGTTTTCCAGAATGTTTTCTGGTTTTCAGTAACGATCTGCATTTAAAAAAATTGACTAAGAACAATTTCCACCTCTCAGTCTTCGTGGCATATGCTCTACTGAAAAGAGAACAGCTCTAATTACTTCTTCAAAACAAATAGCATGGCATCCCTTCTTAGATGGAATGTACACTGTGTGTTTGCATGCGGTATAATGTAAGTCACTTGAATACATCAGACTTTTTTAACACTATAATATAAATAAGCTTATTCCTTCTACTAGACATATAAATGCCTTTTTTTTTTCTTTTTGCAGTCCATAATTATATATACATTGAAAAAGAATGATACACAAGCAGCAAAAAAGGCTTAGACTAGAACAACTCAGTGGTAACTAACCAAATTCGTGGCCTTTACATATTCTCAACACAGAAAATTCTGCATATAAATATTTTTGGACTTTAGGAATTTAAAAATAAACAGAACAGTATAGTTGTCACACAGATCAAACACATTTTAAAAACATTTTGTTAGATTTTACAGAACACGCTGTTGACAGCTAAAAAAAGTAAAATAAAATAAACCAGATTTTTAAAAGGGGACAATAAGTCTAAACATCTGCTGATCCAGGGAGACAAGAGATGGACCTAATTACCATGAAGCAGTGATTCTATTCCAATTCCACAAGAAGGCAAGGCTTCCCACTGTTCTTTACAAGGTGATGTCTCTGTGCTCTTAGAATGGACAAGATCCCCCTAAAACTGGTCAGCAGTAAGGTAGACACCATTTTGGACTGATCAAAACTCTAGTCAGAAAACAAAAAATACCCCAATCATAAAGGGCTTATAACAATGTCGGATAGTTACATTTTACAATATATACTATTGACAAAATACCACAACATTAAAAATAATTAAAACCAAAAGCAAATACATTTATAGAACAATTATGTCTTTATGTAGGAGTTCTCTACTTTAATGTTCCAAAAGAAATGTAGGTGTTTTCTTTCTACCTTGCAAAATGGTGATCTGTACAAAACCCAACGGAATCTATTTTAAATCTGGGCTCCACAAAAAACAAAACATCAATGTACTGACCCTTTTTTTTTTTTCCCACTTTTCCAATTTTCTTTTGACCTTCAAATTTCTCAGTAACCATTAAGATCTTGTGAGTGTGGTCTGATTCTCCTTCATGGAATGGAAGCCCTTTGATATGGAAAAAGTAGAAGAATCCAGGAAGATTGTGAATGATATTTTTTATACACGTCTCTAAAATGGGAGAAGCACAAACTGATAGGTGCTTGGGAAATTCAAACTGGAGGCACCAAGAAAATGCCACGGCATATGTTTCTAAAAAGTCACTGTTGTGGAAAAAACAAATATAATGTTAATATTCAAACCACAGATTTCTAAAACACAACAAAATGTACCTGAGAGTGTGCATATTTATATATATATATTTATATTTATATTTTATATATATTTGCCAACATTTAAAGTGAGAAAGTATATTTTCCTCAATTCTTTCTCAAAACAAAGAACTGTGGATTTAAACAAAACAAACCCCCCCAATTAACCCCTCTCCTTCTCAAACCCCCATGAATGGTACTTATGGCCTGAGCACTAAAGTCTAGTGCTGTTTTGGAAAACCCCATTTTCACATCCTTCTCTTTTCAAATAGTACCCCAAACAGAATGGAGAATAAGCAAAAGAAAAACCAAAAATAAAAGAAGTATATTTAAATATTACCCAGTATATAACAGACTGTACTTGTGTCAATGAAGAATCTCCAAGAAAATAAAGTGTAAGTCATACAAATGTAGCCCTGTTGACAAGTTTAGCTAATATTTCCTTGTAATTACGATGATTTGAAAGGATGCGAACACAAACAGGCTACACGAACACAGTATATTAAAATTTTCCCCTGTAGCACATTACAATCAATAAAAAGAAAATAAAATCTGAATAATACTAGAGGTAGCAGCTGTTTGTATTTTCCATTATCTGAGTATCTGGAGTCCAACCCTTCGAACATTGCTCCCCTGATGAAAGGCTTGTGTGCGATCAGCCGACGTACAGCAGAGTGGAAAGCTAGATGTCTGCAAGAGTGTTTGAAGTATCTTTCCCAGTACAGTGGAAGTAGTACTTGTACAGAAGTGCGTTGACGACCTGTATTAAATCACAGCTCAAAAAGCTATGGCTGTTTGCTGTTTTACAAGCCACTTACAAAAAAAAAAACAAAAAACCCACAAGGTGTTTGAGTAAGCTATGCGGTTCCACAACATATAAATAGGGTGAGTTTCAAGAGTTCCATATAACCTCTAAAATATATGCTAGCTGAATATTAATGGAGTAATGATAATATTAATCATAGTAATGCCTTAGTTCTGGTATCACAAGAACGCATTTCCTTCATTTGGGATGATTCTTGGAGGATGTTGGTGGGATCTCTTCTATGTCTGGTAGAAGTGGTGGTAGTGGTGGTGGTGCTCGTGATGGTGGTGGTGCTCATGTCTTTGTATCATTTGTCCCACTTGGCCTTCATATAAAATGACTGTGGGCAGGTCTCTCACGTGTTCCTTTTCCACAACTGTCCCCGGAGACTGGAAGGTTTTGCACATTTGGTGATTCTCCTTTGCCCTCTGCTTATGCTTCTTGTGGATCTGCTGGGATTGCAAGGGAAGGTACGGGAGGTTCTGGCCCACCCGTGCACTTGGGGAAGCCATGGGCAAGGGCACCCCTTGAAAAGGTTTATTTCTAACTGCCCTTCCAGGATGCACAGGGGCGACATTTTTGCCCTGGGCTTTGGGAGACCTCACAAAGTGCTTGTTGGAGTCCTGGTTCCGGAGCCTCTGCTGGATTTCTGCAATCTTGGCATACGAACTTTCAGCCAGATTGATGTGGTTTGGATCCACCACTTGAGATTTCCTATGGTGAGCATGGAAGGTCTCAGGCTCATGAGAACGGGATCTAGTTTGATTCACAATTCTGCCTGGTGGGTCATGTTTTTGAGCTGCTGGAGGAGATCCTAGGAAATAACAAGCTGAGTTAGTCATCTAGTATTTCAAAGTTTTAATTAGTAGCATGCAGTTGGCAGGGATAGCATTATCGGCAGAACAAATTTTTCCTAAGGAAGTGAATGCAATTATAGCTGTCTAGTTTAATTACATTTAATAATTCTGGCCAGTAAATAATACAAAAATATGAATATCTATCTAGAGAAGACTGAACATGTGTGTGTGTGTGTGTGTGTGTGTATATGTGTATAAAAATCTTTATGTTACGAACTCTTGGTCATCAAATTAACTGTGAGGGGAATAGTAAAACCCTGCAGAGGGCAGGGAAATGAAGGAAATCAAAATCTCTTTGATATGGTGACTAGAGCCAAAATTCCAGGTATGAACACACATTCTCCTATTTTTGGGTCAGTAGTGAGTATAAAATATGTACTGGTCTCATCTTGGGAACAAGCTCCAACATCCAAAAGTCTATCCTTACCTCACTCGTAGACTAAACTTAATAATTTAGATGTAAAGATTGTTCTCCTAGGCTCAGCTCCAAGTTTAGCTGCACAAACAAGTACATCAAAGCCTTCCAGCATATTAGCCACTCTCTGTGATACCACCTTCATCAGTAATTATCTTGCAGTATTCACAGTCCTATTCCTGAGTCACCACACACAGCTTCACAATTCACTGTCCCTGATATGGAACATGCAACTGAAGAAAGAAAAGATTATGAGGTTACAACATAAATTACCTGGCCCAAACTTTGATGTGTAGTTTTCTATTCCTGCAAGATCCAAATAGTGGTTTCTCCTTTCAATGTTCTCATCAACACAATGACGATAGCACCCACTTTGCTCTGGATTGTTCTCACTCTGGTGGTATCTGTTAGCAGGAAGCAAAATTACAATTCAGCAGAACTTCTTTAAAGTTCTTATCACCATCTGCAAAACAACAACTAATGGACCCTTTGAAGTGACAGGAGCTGCTCACAAAGAAACAACAAACACTTGAAATTCTGGATGACCAGACTTGCTATGATGATAGGCTAAATTGACTGTTCCTTCCCCTCATATAAATCAACCCTGATGTTGCAAAGCAAAGGAGGCTTTCAAATTGCATCATACATGCAAAAGCAAATAAAACCACCCCTAGCATTTATTACTTTCTGTCTTAGGGCCAAATCCTTCAACTGATTCTCCAATTAGGACATGCCAAAGAAAATCTGCTGTTTGATTCATGACCATTCCCACCACTGTGAGGAAGTGCTGGTGTAATCCAGATCAAGGTCCATGTGCTCCTGCTTCACAAAGACAGGCAGCAGCACAGGTGTAGTAACTAGAGGGAGCCTGGGGAGAGAAGGTGTTGGTAGGACACTCAGAGGTAACTGGTGCTTTCCAAAATATAATTAATAAGGTCAGATCAGACGCTGGCTTTAGAATCTCAACTCCTTTTCCTGCTCAGCTTTGCAATTTTATTTATAGCAGAACTATTTCCTGAGAATGAATATCTGAAATACCATTCATTTATGAGGCAGAAAAAAATCAGGCAGAAGTTTACAGTATTGTAGCCCATAATGCCAAACAATTTTATTCAGCAATTTTAATGGGAAGTCTGCAAATATGAACAATATTTTCAATATAACAAGCAGTATAAGCAGAAAACTTTTGATTAAGTTGCTGCTTGTCATTCAGACAATTCAGTCTCCAAGACCACAAGATTGGCTTTGCTATTTCTCTGTGCAAGTGCACTGATGTCAGCCTAACACCAGAATTTGGCCTTGTATCCTACACCAGTTGCTAAATATGGGCTCTGTACTCTATGGTGCCCAGTACTCTGCTTTTAGTCCATTAACACATTTCCAAGTTTCCAGAGGCTGCTGATCCCCCTGAGCTTTGGCACAAATGGCTTTCCTGGTCGAGCCTGTACTGTTCAGGGACATTACAGAACTGAGGCCCCTCGTGTCTCTGTCAGACACAGGTCTGCAGTGTCTTTTATCAAAGTCACAAGACTTGACCTAACTGGAAGATCATTTTTGCTCTACTTTGATAGAGGTAGAGTCTCCTGAATGGAGGAGAGTCTGCCTGGAATGCAGGTAAGATTTAAAGATTCTGAGTCAGCTTTGAATTCCAGAAGTGACTCTCAAAAAAAAAAAAAAAAAAAAAAAAAAAAAAAAAGGGGAAACTTAAAAAAAAAAGAAAAAAAAAAGGGGTACTCTCAAAAAAAAAGTTTAAAAAAAGGGAATGTCCAGATATTCTCTGTATTTTGGATACCTAACCAACTCAGTACCTTTCCTGTATCAGACACAACTTTACAGGCTGGTACACTTTAACATGTCAACATAAAAGATCTCTGGGGCTAGAACTTGCCTAACTGCAGTTGCCAGGCATGAATCACCTACAGAAACCACTGGGACTTGCACACATGTGCTGAAGACAATTCACAGTTAACCCAGAAAAAACATCACTGAGTTTGATCCAACACAATTAAGCAACACTGTATACAGCATTGTCTCTTGGAAATGAAGCTAACAGGGAACCTGTTATTTTGTTACTGCAATAAATTAAATCTCTCATCAAGACAGAGAAAAAAATTGATGCCAGTACTGCCACAGCCCTACATTCTAACAACTTTCTTACATGCAAGATGACGTTCAACAATATCCATGCAAATATACACAGTGAAGCAATTATACACTGATGAGAGATGTGCTCCACTGTCAAAGGGAACTTCAAGTACTTCTGAGAACTGAAGTGTCTGGCACCCAGGCCCACAATGCTGTCCTGCAAACACATGGGAAGACTTGGGCAGGCATCAACCATGCATCGAGGACTGTAAAAATACAGTGTTGTTACTGGGTTTGGGCTTGGTATGGTTTTGGTTTTAATAAAAAATGGCATCTGCTGAAGTGTTTGTGGAGTGTATGGAAGTCCTTTCTAAAATTCCCACGCTGATGTGTCATCCTGATGGCACGAAGCACACAACAACACAGCAGGAAAGGGGAATAGAGCAGTGACAGAGCACAGGGCAGAAAATGCAGGGATGTCCCCTGAGAGCCTCACTCACTGAGAACACAGAGTTTAAGTCAGCCAGGGAGAACCAGGCTATCTAGCCATGGATCTAACTACTTATCTTGATACTCATATTAGCCCTACAGGTGAAACTCCTGCCTGTAGCTTCCAGCAAATGAAAAATCCAACCCATCTATCTCCCAACCTTCAGGATAAAAACATTTCTACCCATTTTATCTTGAATATTAATCACATCTTGCCTAGAATTCCTAAGTGACTGAACATGTGAAATGTGTTCACTTCTCACAAGTTCTCATTGCTGCTTTCAAAGGGGAAGCAACTGCATTAATATTGTGAGATTCTGATTTGAGCCTCAGCAGCTTTCCTGAGGTTTGTCAGCTTGGCCAGAGTGCACAAACATCCCTGAAACACACACAGTGTGAACAGCACTCTCTGCATCCTGTCTATGTTTAGTGGGATGCAACAAAAACTGCTGACCATTGTCTGATGCTGATCTACTCAACTCAAGACACAGATTTGCTCTGTGATGAAGCCTCTCACCAAAGGAATGAGAAGGACAAACATTTTGTCCCAACATTTGATGCTTCCATGACTGTGGATTTAATTGGAAGTGCCTGCTGTTCATAAAAACACTGCATTTGCAGAGCCAGGACTTTAAGGTGGATAAGAAGAGGACTTCAAACTGAAAGGGGATTTTTTTGCACTAGATTATCAAACAAAACCAATCTACTGAATTCACACAGGGCAAAACCTTGCTAATGGGCAGAGAGAATCTGCACACCACATCTAGGCCAGCAAGTAAAGCCACAGAGTATTCTTCAGTTCATAGAAGATTCTGTGCAGAGTTGCTGACACAAGATTAATAGTAATTTTATTCTTCTTTTAATCTGAAATTTGATTGTACTGGGATTTGCTGACTGGGATAACTCACTAGCATTTTTTCTCCATCCAAAAAAGGGAGGTACTGTTCTCTTGTCAGTTTCAATAAGACTGAATGCTCCTTCTCCTTATAAATTGGCTATGTATCCAAAAAATATCCCTAAATCTAAGGAAAGCCAAAAATTTGTTTTCTTCTTTTTTAAATTTGCAGCTGAAGAAACAAACATAACTAATGAGTCAATGTCATTACTGTAACATTTCAGCAAACACTTCCCTCTGCCTTATGAGCAGTTTCTGTTATGAAACATAAAATCCTAAAATGTATCAAATATACATCAAGATGATCTGTTAGAACTCTGCTTGGGTTATGAGCTGGTAACCAAGTTAGCCCATGTAAAGCTTGGCACTATTTGAGTTGATGAGTGAAAAAGATGGGCTGGAAGGAGGACAGTGAAAAGCAGGAGATGGCTGCTAAGGAGTGGAAAAGGTTTCAGGACACTTTTAGCCAAAAAGCTGTTCTATTAACCTCACTTATTTGCAGATGGCATCTAAAAAGACAATTCAGATCCTCCAAAGAGCTCTTAGAAAAAGAAAATTTCAGGATTTTTAATTTTTTGTTTGTTTTGTTTTAATATAAGTATCCAGCTATGGAATCTGCTCTTAAGGCCACAAGGAAAACTCCTGTAATTCTTCTATCTAAAAATAATAATAAAAAAAAAAAAACAAAACCAAAAAACAACAAAACAAGCAAGCAAGGAATCAATGGTTGAGGTTTCCTCAGAGGCATGCAGTGCCTGTCAGGAGCCAGGGTTCATTCCCCTTACCTGAGAGAAGCCCTCTGCTTCTTCTCAGAGCTTCTTGCTTCTTCATTAGCTTTGTTTTCAGCTCTGTGCCTGGCACTCTGCAAATCTGCCAGCAGAAAGTACATTACTGTCACATTGCTGTCCTTGCTGATCAGCACAACCAACATCCTCCATTGCAAACACGTTCGTGTCAGTAAATCAGGATGTGATTTATCTCTTCATGTAACCTTCTCAGTCCTGCTTTTGCCCAAAGGACAGATTTTATTCAGATGTAACCTGGACTGCAGGATCTCAGCCAGGGTTAGGTTTACCCTGCACTCCATGTGGCAGCCCAGGTGCAGCCACATCCACACTGACAGGCTCAGTGCTGGCAATTCAGTGCTGTACTAATGCCCCACACAGCTCCCCAGCAGTGAGAATGTGCTTGTGTTTGCTCTTGAGGGAGTGATTGTTTTATAAAATTGAGGT
This sequence comes from Peucedramus taeniatus, assembly GCA_013400575.1. Classification (NCBI taxonomy): domain Eukaryota; kingdom Metazoa; phylum Chordata; class Aves; order Passeriformes; family Fringillidae; genus Peucedramus; species Peucedramus taeniatus. The sequence continues at coordinate 226,002 of WBNO01006393.1, read as the reverse complement.
GACCGGGCTCTCCTTTTAGATCTGATGCCTACATTTTCTACTGAAGTATTATTTTAAATACTTTGAAGTATTTAAATTTAGTACTACTCTACCTACTGAAGCAATTATGCTGATCCAATTATTATAACAGTGAAGATAAGTTGCACAAGCCATCGTGGTACAAATATTTTTATAATGGCAGACTCTGCCAGCACAGAAAATGTGCAATTTTTATGCACAGATTATTTAAGTTTACTTATGCTTAACTGTTTATTTTTACCCAGCAGCACTGGTAGCTATGCACTGGCAAGAAACATTTTATACTCCTACACCTGCTTCCACACAAACCAAGTGCTGCAATATCAGCAGAGATAGAGTGGTGCAAGTCAAGAAGGCCTTAGGTCTGCCTTGCAGTGCACAAAGACAATTACACTACATACAGGTTACTGCTGCTTCCAAAAGAAGCAATTTATCAGAAGGGAGAACCCTCCTTTGCTAATGAGACACTGAAAGGAGGGCAGGTAATTTTACAGTCAAGATCATAAAGCAGGCTCATGGGGTTTAAAATACCCACATCATTACTTGCCTTTAAGTATATATGTATTTGTATTAACAAAATAGAGAGGTGGATTTTCAAGGGACTCTGGAAGTTTTTGTATTTTTTCAATGGCTGATTGCACATCCTTACCAGTATGATTTAACAAGATACTCTTTTTCTTCTGGCTGCCATCTGGTGCCACAGTAAGTTTCACTCTCAGAGTTTTGCTGGAACTAGGAGAATGGTTGACTGATGCATCAACTACCTCATAGATGGTATGAAGCAGGCTGGTAATGTCCTGGAGTTGGATTGAAACACAAAAGAACACAGCACTGTGAAAATGGCATGAAACCCACAGCTCCAATGCTTACAATTGTTTTGGGTTTGGCACTAGTAAATGCTGAAGTATCCTCAGAAGTCACTGAATTTACAAGACTTCGACTTGCAAGGAGTGTTACAATCTTCACCAAATGGGTTTATGAACTGGGGCAAAGCAGATCAAAACATTTACAATAGCACAAGATCTGCAGGTTTCCCAAGCTCTGAATCAGAAAAATGGCATTCTACTTTTTCTTTTCTTTGATTTACACAGAACCCAGGGATACTCATTCATACTCCACTAAAAATTGAGTTCACATGGCCAAAACAAATACATCAATTGAAGAAAATCTTGGACATTACAGTCTTCCTATTTGTTTGGTTTTGATGGGTTTTTTTGCCTTGGCATAGTTAAATGGTTGATTATATAGAAAAAAATCAGTAAGAAAAGTGGCACAACTGTAAACGTCAGGTTTGGAAACAAATTATGTCTGTCTGAATGTCACCCTGCCATCTGTGTTTTGGGGTTTAGCTTATTTTGCAAAATTCAACCAGTTTTAAACGCACATTTTGAACTGCAAATATTATCCAGTCAGGCCTATTACAGAACCTTCTTCACAGATCTCTTTGAAGGCACTGGGATGTGAACAGAGGCTTACACGTCTGGCTATACTGGAAAGAACACCAGCCAATTTTAACAAGCCAATGGTTTCAAACAGGAGAAACACTGTTTAGTAGCTGGTGATGCTCAAAGGTCTCCCAGGTTGATTTAATCCAGCCAGGCTCAAACAGGGTACTACCTTAAATTGCCAGGATGAAAAGGGGATTTCTTGGCTCACTGCTTTTCCTCAAAGGGATTTTACCCAAACTGGTCTTGGGCACCAACCTAAGGCCAAAGCATTCTGATAAAGCATTCTGATCATTGCAGGCTATAAAGAGCCCATTGAATGCATATCTGAGAACCTCTCCATGCTGGTCTTCCTTTTCCTTGATCTATCCTACTACCTAAGCTCTTTCCAGATGCCTGCAAGCACAAAGGAAATACCTAAATCATCTTTTGTTAAGTATAACTGGTTCTGAGGATTAAGAGTCAGGTCTATAAAAATTCAAAACCTCTACAACTTTTCCTTTGCTCAGGAGTCACACCTGTAACACAGGCAGCTCAAAGTTTAGGATGGAGCCCCTAATGGAGCCCCCCACCACTTTAGTAATCAGTATACCACACAGTCCTCATTATGGAACCAGCTTTAAAGATGACACAGAAATACTAATTTCTACTCACACAGAATTTAGGGAAATACTGACCTTATGGCCAGGACCAATGATATTACAGTAGATGATTTTCCAGCTCAATAGGAGGAATGAATAACTAAATCCTAGGGGGTCCAGACTTTGTCTTAATATGCAACCTCTCTAACTTTTCTGCACTCAGGAGAATTTCTCCAGACCTGTAAGTTCAAGACAATATATTCATAAAAAGAGAGCAGAATTTGGAGTGTCTCATTTATTTTTCCATTGATATTTTTTGTCTCATTGCTGCAAGAGTCTATATGGGCTGTTACTACTTGTCAGTAGCTGCTTTTCATGCTCTTGACAATCACTGTCTAAAGCTTGAGAGTGGGACAGAATGCCCTGTGTCAATCTGGTGGACACCTCACAGCTCTTTAACACAGCTTCCTTCTCACATTTCCACCCTAATTTGAAACCTAGCCATATCTCTAAATGTGGCCAGACAGAACCACATCCGACAGCCAGCTTGAAGGGCTGAGTTTTTATTTCATCTACGAGGAAAAACCCAGGCAAGCACATAAACAGACAAACAAGCCATGTCTGTTTTATACACCCTCCATGTTCCAGGAGCACTGGGCTATAATCCTACCCTTTGTTAAACCTTCTCCTTCAGCAAAATTCTTAAGCACAGTATTTATTCATAAGTGGGCTCCATACACTCAGCACATGGGTGAATGGGGCTTTTCCCACACATTCCTGGACAAGTGTTGGTTAGCCAACAAGTCATCTTTCCACACAAGGCTGCTATCAAGAGGTTATTATCAACTCTTTCATTCACAATAATCTGCCCTTCTTCCTTTTTTCACCTATGCCAGATGTTTGTACTTCTAGTCTATTTTAGCTTCAATAACCAAAGACAAAAAATCCCCCACTGTCCTTTTACATGATTTTTTTCAGAGTTGAGGTCTAACTTGCTAACTGGCTGACAATCTGCCCCTTGTGTTCTGTGAGGGTCTTTCTCAACAAGCTGCTTGACTCAGCAGTTTAAAAAGTACTCCCAAAGGCTGTCAGGGAAAGCAAAACGTGGCATTTGTGTGACACATACTTGGCAAATCACAAATATGTGCACACAAATATCACATCAGGACAAGTCACGTGTCTCAGTCAAACAGGCCCAAATTAACCCAAATTAATGTCCAGGCTGTGAAATGACTGCACAGAGGACTCAGCACCCTTGTGGACTTACACACTGCTGCCTTTGCATTTGGTTATGTGTTCAACATGCAGCTCTGAAGTGCTCTGCACTCTGGCACTGCAGGAACTGGATGCTCTGCACTGGACGGGTCCCAAGATCGAGGTTAGGGACAGCCACGAGCAACCCCCCAGTGCTTATCTGATCTTCCAAATACTGACAAGTACATTTTTATTACAGGATTCATTTACTTGTGGCCCAAATTTGGGGTTGGGAATTTCAGCAAATTGACAGTTCTGATTTGGTCAAACAAGGCTGCTTGGGTCGTTCTGTCTCATGTAGCACAGGCTTGGCTGAGCAGGTACCAGCTACAAGGCAGCTTGAGCCTCCTGGTGCTTCACAACTATTGCTTCACAATTATAACACATGAATTTCTGAGGCACTGATCTACTGAGAATGGTCTTTATCAATAAGATTTGAACTGTGAATAAAATTCCTTTCTCACAGCCCTGTTTTGGCAGCTAATATGGTAATTGTTTCTTGTCAAATTGGTAGCAATAGAATATTAAGATATATGTTACACACTCTATTTTATAGTTACATGTATATTTACCCCCAAAAGTATTTTCATCTTCCAGTAGTCTGCCAGCAGACTTGCTTCCCTTGAAAGCTGAACATTATCTGTATTTAAATTTGTTAAAAAACTGCCTAAATCCATTGAGACAGCTTTACCTTCTACACACCAGCTTGTGCATTTCACCATCCTCAAGAAATTTAGCATCAAAGATCAAGAATAAAACCTAGTTAAATGTTCCTCTTGTCTGATACATAAACCTGCATGACTCAGAGCCCACTTACCAAAGAATCAAACTTTTATGCACAATGAATTATGAGTTTTACAAATCATGGGATTTTGGAACTGTTTTCCTTTAGACTGCTCGGCCCTTCCCCCACAGAAAGTGGATTTTTAGACTACAATATTAAAAAGAGAAACAAGAATGAACGAAAGTATTTCTCTCCTTCACAGCAAACAGATTCTATTTAGAGGGGAAGTATGCTGCATGACTCTACCTTCTGAGAGACTTCTGGTATGCAGAATTTCTGCTGGGATCTCTAGGTTAATCAAGTACAAAAACTGAAACTGTGATATTTTTCCACAGAGAGGAAAACAGATGCTCCTTGAGTAGTATCCAAGCAGCCACCACGTGCCATAACCAGATTTATTTGTCTTTTGCTTATTGAACACCATAGTTGGTTTTTCCAGGGTGAAAACCCCATCCTTTTTTATCAAGCAGCCAATGCAACAAAGTATATTAAGAAGAGAAAATTAAATAGATTGCCCAAAATATTTCCATTTGTTAAGTCCACACATGCATGCTGCACTCACACATCTATCTGCAGACTTTATGGCTCTCCAGTAGGAGATTAACAGTAATTTATAACATTCAGAGAAATTTATAACATTCAGAGGAACCAACAGGTCTGAAAAAAGAACAAGAGCACTGAAGTGTTCCTCATTCCTTACACAACAAATATAAGACTGAGAAAGTCCCTACTCCAGGTATTACTTTCTTTTTTTAAGGAATATTAGTAGTGCAGGGATGACCTTATTTTTCCCATATTAGCATAGATTATCATCACAAGACTAGTTAGCAAATTAGAGACTTTTGTAGAAGACACTAATAGATTTTTCCACTAGAATTAATTTAACAGAATGAGATATTTGTACACAAAAAAACCCAACCAACAAACAACCCCCAAAAATCCCTCAACTACCAGCCTTCCCTCAGAAAAAAAAGAAACCAAAAAACCAACCAACCAGAAAAAAAAAAAAAAAGAGAACAGCCCCAAAATCAAAGAGTTCAATAAAATGGAAAGATTCAGTTTGAGTCTTTGTAGCTTGCCTGAGAGAAAATTCTTTGACTCCCCTTGAAACCAAGAGAGAAAGTTGTATTTTCTCTTAATATTTCTATGTGACATGAAGCCATCATTTATAATGTCTGAAATCATGCATCACAGATGCAGACAGGCACTGCTGCTCCATCCATTGGTTTCATTGTTTTTTCTATATCCTGAGTTAGTACAAACACAGGGAAAACCAACAAATTTCAAGACAAGGGTCAGGCTGATAAATGGTTGCCCCAAAAAAGACAATATCCTTCCCCAAGTCAATGACTTGGTGCTGAGCTCTGAATGCAGAGACAACCTCAAACCTTTTTATTCATCAGATCATAGGAGTAAAAAATCTAAAAAGGGAAAGAACAAGTCACAAAGGAAACAGGAGGAAAAATTTGGTATTTAATGTAAGATACGAAGAACAATTTTAGCATTAAAATGCATGAAGAGAAACATCAATATCAGTTCATTACCTTTCCCTTGGAAAAGGATAAACACAAATGTCTCATTTGTACTTTGTTTGTAGTCTGATTTCTACATACAGCAGGATGTTTTTATTGCAACATCAGCTCTGTTTGATCACATATATTTTTGAATCATTCTTATTTGGAACGCAAAAGGAACTTCACTTGCTATCTGCTCAAAAGCTGCCCTAGAAGAAATGTATTTCTTTTTTTTTTTTTTTTGTCCTGACAAGCAACTTTCTTGTGTGCTTATTCCTGTGCAGCCGCTCACCAAAAAAACTCAATTTTACAAGGAAGAACTGGTTACCAAAAAAAACCCCACAAGCTAGTGTTTATGAAGTATAATTACATTCAGAGAGCTCAATATAAAACCTCACGGATCAAAACACATTAGTTCAATTATCCAAGTTTCAAGTCCGATTACAAATATTCATGTGAAGATAATTACAGCGCAGCTGTCAGCTCTAAAAAGGCCTGCTGTACATAATGAATTGTCCTCTTATGGCTTATGGAATGAAGGGAAATGTTATTAGTCAACTTTTTTAATATACATATTACAGCAGGAAAAGTTATCTCTCACTAAACCAAAAAGGACTGAGAACTGGTCATCCTTATGACAGAAAAAGCAGAAGTTTAATAACATACAGTAATGTTAATTTACAATTTGCCATCCCAATAATTATGCTTTCATAATGGGTGTTATCTCTTCAAGAAGCATGACTAGATGTGAATTTCTAATTATAAGGACTATAGAATAAGTCATACAGACTCTAGGAGGAAATCAAAGCAGCATTAAGTTCTAAAGACATTGTTAGATCCAGGAGAAATTTCACTAAAATGGAATTTGAATGCTCTAGCAGTGATCTGTCATTCTGTAGAACCCAAGGGAAGTTGAATCAACTAAATATGCACCTTATTTACAATTTTTATACATCTGAATGAAAAAGCCCATTCAGTCCCTCAGTAAAATTGCTCCCCACCTCTGTGTGTCTTACAAACTTAAATTAACATTGGATTCCTTTAGAAACTCTCCGGACATGAAGTGTAATATTTTAAATACAATGATTTGGAATCAAATGAAATGGATGTGGGTGGGCAAGCCACTTCTTTTCCAGTGTCTCACTTTTACAACGTGGTGAAAAGCAAGAATAATGCTACTGACTTCTTTTTGCAAAGCACCTCCAGGTCTACAGGTAAAAAAACTAACTGAAAAAAAATCTCTCTGTTAAATCCAGATATAAATCCAGGAGACATTAAAGGTAAATTTTCCAAGAAGGAGAAAAGGTCCATATTAAGCTTTTCTCACCAGAACACTGGACCTTTGTTAAGAAAAGCTGACTGGTTCTGAAAGCATTTTCATCAGCTCACTAAAGGGCACTAGTACAGATCTGCCTCTTCCTCAGACTGCCCATTTTGTCCCTGCTCCAGCAATGTACTTCACACACTTTAAACTGAAAACATGTCTCTTATTAATTTTAATTGAAACTATTCAAATGTTTAATGTTCCCCCTCGTTAAGTCATTTGCTGGAACAGGAGCAGAGCTGCTCAGCAAAGGACAGTATCAGGCACACTATGCCTACCCATCTCCCAGGGGCCAAGAGAACAGGAAATTCTATGTCATATCAAGATACTAAAATTCCTCTTTTGTGGCCAGGATTATCTATGAGCTGCTATTGTTGGTCATTCTTGCTCAAAAAACCCCTCATAAACTGCACCTGAATTCAACAGAAGAAAACCAAGAAGATGGCTTTTACAAATGGCCCTGGAACAGTTTGCAAAACAAATGCGTGACATAAAGGGAAGATTTGGAATGGTGCATACTACTTATTTCTATCTTTGGTCACATGTAAAGAGCTGAAAATTATCAACCTATTTGGTCCCTTGGTTGAAAGAATTTTTTTTGGCACAGGTTCAAGCCTGAATGTAGCAACCTCCAGACCTCAGAGCAGTATAATATTCAATCCCTGCACAGATTTGGTTTCAGTTAAGCTGTAGTCTGCTCTTGTAGCAGAGAGAGGTAGAATTTGGCTGTAACATATTCTTAAAGTACAGTCAAATTAAGCTCTTTGGTGTACCACATAATCAGAAGTAATTATTGTATACATACTTGAAAGCATATTCTCGCTATGTTCAGCACATGAAACCCCCACTGACATTAATGGGAATTCCATGCCTGAATGTAAAAGACACCCATGTGTGTGGGTTTGGGTTTTGTGTGGTTTTCCCCTATTTTTGAGAGTCACAATAATCTTGTAATGAAGACTTAGCCTTGGGTCTTGAAAGACCTGGGTTCAATCTGCCACTAGGTTCTTGTGAGACTTCAAACAAGTTATTTCATTTTTCTAGTCTCTGTTCCACAAACAATAACAAATATAATACTACTTCCTCACCTCACCCATCCTTCTTGCCCTCTCTATCTCATTTTCCCATTTGAAACTCTGGACTTAGCCTGCATCTTTTCACCTGCTTGTTCTTGTGCAGGAGGGGCACAGATTTCACTTGACTATTCAAAGCACTATCAGAGTAGAAACAATAAAAATAGCCTTGTAATGATGTTCAAATACATGTTAAAAACCCTGAACAACCACCACATTTGGCTATGTCAAAAGAAATTTGCTTCAGACTTTTTGGTGTCTAAGGCCACTACACTTTCACTATTTGCCCTGTTGCTTTCAAACAGTTTTTAGCAATTGTCACAGGCACCAGCATTAGATCTAAGAGAGAAAAAAGCCTTTGATTTTCAGTTGATTATCTAAAGGCATGGGAGCCAGTACACACACATCACAAAAATCAATGACAGCACACAGCAGAAATCCCAAGTAAAAGACATTCTTCTAGAAGAAATATTATTCAATTTGGGCAGAAATTAGTTCTCAAAAAGGACTATATCCTAATCTATATATCCTCTTATTTGGCTCGAAGACATCCTGATAATAAAAAATACACACAGGTATGCTTTGACAGCCATTCTTTATTGTCCTCCAGAGAACATCATCAGTGTTATTTATACTTGGAGGGAAAAGGCAGAGGTCAGCCCAATATTCATAAAAACAATAGAAGAGTATAGTTAGTACTGTTGGGAAGAATGTCAGCAAGCAACCTTGCTATTTGGTTAGCTTAACTCTGAAAAGCAGGAGAGAAGCCAGAACAATATACATTTGCAGGGGTTTATTTTGACAATGTGTTTAGCTGTTCAGTTGTTTCAGATATTTTTCCTCCTCAAATGCCAGTACTACTTTTTAAAGGCGGATCTCAGGTATTAAACAACAACCAGCTTAAAAAACGGTACAGTAGATCTGAAAATAGCAAACTACTGGTGGGATTGTTTCTAGGAGGGAAGGGTCCATGGAAACTGCTGTTTAAGTTGGCAGGACACCTCTACTTCATAGTAGAAAAAATGTTCCTGTTATAAAACACTTCTCTTGTTAGCAAGTGCTGCACATAAAGGGGCAGCTGTACTTTGCTTACCTCACGTGTGACTCTTCCGTTGTTATCAAAGTCATACAGTGTGAAGGTCCATTCTTGCCTGTTATCTTCCTCTACAGACACATCACATTGCAATTCCTAAGAAACATGCAAAGAGCAGCTGATTACCTAAAGCAAAAGGCCTGTTTGCAGAGGACACTCTCTCTAGGAGGCTGCTTGCTTTCTTCCTTCATTCCTCCCTCCCTTGTGGGAGGAAGCTCTCAGGGTATGTCCCGGAGAGGTCTCTGTCCACCACAACAAAGGGGTCCCATCATAATCACACAACACTCCTAACTCTCTGAGTTATACCTCAGGGAACTCACAACTTGCTTTCTACTACATTGTAGAAAACAGGAAAATGTACAAGAAGACTATTCCCTGAAGCTCTTGAAACACAGTAAGATTCCCCGCTAAAACATGAGAAGGAAAACTACATTTAATTCAGAAAGAGGAAGACAACAGAAGGAAACTGAAATAGGTGGCAAACCACAGGGCCAGTAGTATTAATGCAGATTGGACAATGCAAAGGATTAATGCAGTGTGGACACAGATCCCCACCAGAGAGACCTGTCCTCAATACAGATACCTGACAGGCAAAGGTTGTCAGAGTTAGTGCAGTACAACATCACACCACTGAAACAGAGCCTGCCTTGGAAATGGCAAGAACAACCTGGGAGTAGTGCTTGCTCCTTGTTTTAACTATGCTTCTGTTAGTGAGGGTGGGATCTGTGGAAAGCCTGAAAGAATCAATTTGTTAAAGGGGAAAAAAATCCCCAAACCAAAACCAAGAACAAAGGATGCACTTGGACTGACTCCAGTCACCTGGGTGCAAATCGTCTGCTGTCTCTCAAGGCCTGTGTAATAAGAATTATCCAGAGCCACAAAAAGGCAAAACAGAGAAGTTACAGTGCAATTAAAATGAAAGTCACTGTATGCAAGTAAAATAAACAGCCCCAAATAGCTTCAGCATGATAGACCTCAAAACACCTGGTTGATCTTCGGACTTGAAACCAATTCCCTACCTCAGTTATGGGTACCCGTCCCCTGCCGAGTTCAAAGGCAGCCTCCTCTCAGTTGTAACAAGCCCGGCTGAGAGCTGCCAAGTACCCCACACTCCACTGTGGAAACACAGTTTCCTATTACATAAACATTCCTGGCACCTTTAAAAGCCAAATCACTTTCACCTCAGGTTTAGACCTCTTGTCGCAGCAACACTTGAGTTTCTGATTCTTTTATGCCTTTGAAGCATTTACCAGTCTCTTAGCTCCCAGCTTACATTGCTGGAAAACTTTCATTTGTAGAACAAGGGAAAAAAATATCAATACTTGGTTTCTTGCCACATATTAATACTTCCCTGTCCCACATTGCCTAACATAACATCTTTATGTGAGGATGTGCTCTGCTTAGTTAAGAGCCATGGAAACCTTCCGTGCATTAGTCACGGTGCCTAGAACCAAGTGCTAACCTTTATGGCATGCCAAGAACTACTTGGGAACAAGCACAGACTTTGCTGCTACAGTGGAGCTCCAGCTACTCTGGCACCAACCATGCTGACAGGTGTCCTCCAACGTTCAAATGTCAAGGCACTGTTAATTACAATTTATCATGCCTTTCCTGTCTGCAAATGTCTGCTACCCGAGGTAGAAGAATATAAAATAGGCCTAGAAAAAGAGTTATAGCTGTGGGGGAAAAAAAAATAGGAAAAAAGAAAAGTCACCTCCCCAGAAGGCACAAACGCAACACCTGAACTACCCATGGGAAACCTACCTCCCCCTAATCTGCTCTAAAACAATAAAATATAAAATTGCACCAGACTGAGAAGGAAAAGAAGACTCCAGCCATGCTGCAAGGTGCCTGCACGGTCTTTGAAACATCAACTGAAGAAACACAAAGCTCATTACTTAGAGAGGCTGACAGCACCAAAAGGCTGGAGTGCAGAGATGAATATTTGTGCTGTTTTTTGCTAGTGTCAGAATATCTTCCTCCTCACCAAGACAGACAGCCCACTAGCTGGGTGACTGCATGTTTCCATACTCATATTAATGAAAACACTCCCTTACAGAAACAAAATCTGCCAACTGCACACAATGTCTGACAGTTTTATGATGTTATACAGATGCAGGTCTACAAGGAAATAGCCTACAGGACTCATCACCCTCCTTCTCTTCCTGCCATGTGATCAGACAGATTTCTCATGTAGCAGGTCAGGGTTATTTCACTTTGGAGACCTGAGCACTGAAGATCAATCATTGCAGAAGCTTTCACAGGCATCTTTTACAGTAGGCAGATTTAACCAAGTGCAATAGTCCATGAAAGTCAATCTAAAGATTTGATAATATAGTAGCTGGCCTAATAGATAAAGGGTTAAACTGAAAGCTTCTTCTTACTATGCATTTCAGATCCTGCAGAGAAATAATCATCCAAACCTGGAAATAAGTGTCACTAATCACCTCATATGGAGCACTGACAGTAAGGCAATGATCTGTGCCAGTTCTGCTGCCTCCTGTACCCACTACAAACACTGGGAGCAATAAACATGCATCAGATGACACTATTTGGTCCACAGGTTATTTTTCTACCATAATTATGTCAGTACAGTGAAACTTTAAAATACAAAGGACTTACTTCAAATTTCAGTTGCTTCTTGGAACTTGTGCGTGTGTCACTTTCTTTTTCTGCCTTCTTTTCATCTCCACTGCAAACTCCATCTGTCTTCTCTGGAGGCAAAGCCACTGCGAAAAGCATATTTAAGAAAAAATGCTTATAAGGAAATGTCAAAGCAGTCTCATATTTGCAAATCTGTCTTTATATTTAGGGTGAAATTGATATCAGCAAACTTGTATGAGAGGATCATTATACTTGATTTGCTTTTGTGTTCACTACACATCTGGGATAATTTCAGCAGACAATCTACTAACAGCTTTTGGTACACAGCCTCTCCTACAAACATCACTAGAGTCACAGGAAGTTCAAACACAGTATTATGAGAATATAAAATAGCAGAACTGTTACTGCAAATAAGTTGAATAATTTGCAAAATATTGAAAGTTTCTGACATATTGCAAAAACCCATCACATTCACCAGCAGTGAGTGAAGTAATGAAGCTGAAATAAAACCCTCATTCTGTTCCAGTTTCACTCTTCAAACACACACAAAGCTTAGTACCTTCCAAGAAGGCAACACTACCTGCCAAAAAGGTTAAGCTGCGTTTTTTTCAATGCATGAAATAGCATATTTCACTTAAGTTTCAAGTTAAAACATCAGGCACTTGCATAAATCAATAGCACTCATAAAGAGCATCAATATTAATATCTATCACATCATAACATATATCAGATATATAACAGAAAGATATATGCTTCTCATGTGGATTAAAAGACAAATGCCTAGAACTTAATAGCTGTTCCTTTGACTTCTGCAGGGGCATTCAGCCTTGCACATGATGAAACTCTATATCTGAAGAAAACTAATTCTATCTTTATTAGCATTATGAAAATATACACAAACTTTTTAACCCCACTCTCAGACTTTTAGTCATGACTTTTTACACATCCACACAACTCTGCTAATGTTATGCCCACACTCCATTACATACAGCAGCAATTCTTCCAACTCCCCAAAACCCAGCAAAATTGCAAAAAACACGGGTCCTAAAGTCAGCATTTTCTTCTCTTGCACTGCAGCATTTGCATCTACCCAAAGCCTTTATCCTAATGCTGTGTTAGGAAGTGTTTCTTGGGGATGCCTTTGGCAGTAGCATCTCATTAAGTGCCAGTTCAATCAAGTCAGATTCCTTACAAAAAAGGTGACATGATGATCCCCTCCAGTTCAGGGTGACCCATTTCAGACTGGGTTTACTGGCTCTCCTGGTGTTCCACACTGCTGAGCTGCCTCCCAACCACTCTTCCAGGAAAGCAAGTCACTAACATGCTAGAAGTTAAGATACTCCATTAACCATTTTCCAGGACTTTCATGTTTAACATAGAAAAATTAGCTTCAAGAAACTGATCAACCAACAACACCAACAAAAAACCAAAACCAAACCACCAAAACACAAACCAAAAGAAAACTCTTACAACTCCCATTACCATAGCATCATACTCTCAGAAATTCCAGGAGATTTCTGCCCCAACATTCACATTGTCACACTGCACTACATTTGTTTGCTTAAATTTAACATTATTGTATTACTTTTGTTTGTTTGTTTTCAAAATCGTGGTATGCTATATAAGGTGGATGTGCAATAAAGAAAAGGGAATAAAGTAGAAATGCTGACCTTGGGAATTTTCTGTCTTTGATACTTACTGGTGGTTTTGAGGTTATTACTAGCACCAGCTTCCCAATACACACATGTAATTTGCATTATACCAATTCAATGGTGTTTATTGTACACATACTGACATGTTGATACACTTTGATTTCCACTCCAAGCCATGTCAAGATTCCTTACACCAAACATAAACTAAGTAGGAAGGTCAGACAAAGGAAGACAAAGCTGCTTCACAGCAGTTTCTTCCCTGATTCTTTTAAGCTGGAGTCATTGGACAAGCAGGAACTGTTTCTTAGGAGGCTTTTGTATAATGTTTATCACAGGTAAGACAGATATTAAAATAAATATTATTTCCAATACATAACTTTGAAGTATATCTGACAAAGTGCTATTTGCTTTATACTCAGTTTGTCCTTTGATACAACTCCACATTCCTAGAAGTTCAAAGCTAAGGTGACAAAAAGACCCCCATACAACAAATGACAACATTTGTTTGTCTACTTCAGTCCAGCTTTGTTGATTTTTAAAATCAACAAGAAATGAAAAGGTAACCTGGGCCTTCATAACAAGGACAGTTACACTGATAGTAGTTCTCCATAGCTATTAGACACACTCCTAGATTTTCAGTGCCTCATCTGCAGCAGTGACTGGTTCTTCACAAGCACAGTTATAACCTGATAAAAACTTCTGGAAAAGAGGCTTTGGCAATCCCTCCCAGTCTTGCTCTAAGGAATGTGAAATAAATGAAAGCTGGGCTGGTATGACCCCTAGCTTCTTTGGGACAGTGAACAGCCATTTGGAAAAAAAAATACCCATTCCTGTTATCACACATTCTTTTAAATGTTTAAAAAGTACATGATGGCCAAAATACTTCTACAGTTGTCTTTTATTTGTTGAGGATCAGCATCCCAAATGACAATGGCATGGAAGACTGCATTAGGCACAGCACTGAGGCAGATCCTGCAGGAGGTGGCTATTCCCTGCCACAGTGCCCTTTGCTGGGTTTTCTGTCAAAACAAAGTGTCTTACAGAGCATTCCCTCCTTTCCACCACCATGCTCCTGCACTGTGCTGAAAGCCACTGGCATTAGCACAGAGCACCAGAGTCCAGCAGGTGCTTCAGAGAGGAACAGCACAGAGTTACCTTCTGCTGCCAGGAGCAGCCCCTCCCCTGGTATGGTTAACAACCTTTCTGGATGTACAGTTCGTGTGTTCAGATAGGAAGCTTTCACTTTAATGTATAATTTATGTAACACAGGAAAAAATGTGCACTGACAAATTAGTCTTCTCAAAAAACAAGGGTTCAACTATTGGAGAAGGAGGGGATACATCTTGCAGTACACTCCTTGGGAGACTTTAAATACTGTATGCCAGAAATTATCCTCTTTGAGCTTCGCTGACCTTTGATCTGAAGAACTTATTGGCCTTGCTGCTCCAGGGAATTATCCTTTGAAATCAGTTACTCATTTTGGAGCTCAAATGAAATGGGGAAATCTGGTGATCTCATCCTGATGTCAAGTTTCGTTCAGCAAAGAAAAATGAAATCTAACTGAGGAAACTTTAAAGGGCAATATGGAGATACTAAAGTCATATTTACAAGTGATCAAATAATGTGTCTGTGCATATATCCCCATATGCCTTATCCAAACCCAATGAACATTTAAAAATACATTCTGTTTTGTCTGAGAAGAGAAGGAGAAGTGTTTGGTGTCTTGCTGCTATACTTAGTTTTGACTATTGACATGTGCTCAGTTTCATGAGGGATACAAACACATGCAGAGCCTACTTATAAATAAAATGAGAATGTCTGCTTGGGACAGTTAAAACTGGCTGCCTGTAAACAGAGATCCACCACTGAGCCGCATGCCAAGGTTTCAGATATATTCACAATGTGAACTTCCTTTCAGCTCTGCCAATGATATTAAACCAGACCAGACAAGATAGCTATCTCAAAGGAGTGTGGAGAATTAACAGACTTGTGTTTCCAAAGTCTAGGCCATCAGAAATAGGTCTGCATATAATACATCATCTCTGCAAAAATACTTACTTACCTCCCTGCTCAGATAACAAGTCCTGACAAAAAGAACGTGCTACATAGACAAATACACAGAGAAACATACCCTTGTTGTGGGAATCCACAACTGGAGGGAAAAAAAGTATATGTATTGCTTCTCATGGGAATAAGCATATGCTCTCAAAAACAATGCTCCCTAACAGAATGTTTCATGAATTGAAATATTGCATATGTTTTCTTTATTATGTTCTTTTCTTGTTCATTATTAATGGTCTTGTATTCACTTCTATAACCTTAAGACACTATAAAAATGGGTCTGGACAATATTTGAAATTGGAAAGACAATAAAGGAAAAATATTAACTTGGAAAAATTGTGAAATACCATTCTTTCACGAAAAACAAACTGACTGGCTTAAGTGTATTAGCAGATGTTTCTGTCTACAATTGTTAATTACTACCACCCAATTGCTCATAATTGAAGTGGGGGAGGAAAAGAGTAAGAGAATAAGCACCAGTTTAAAGATATTAAGACTCATCCCAGAAGAATTAAGCCTTTTTTTTAGGTTTGGTGTTTTTTTTCATTCCTAAGGAAAGGGGGTAATAATTCAAAATGCTCCTTAGGAATCACCAAAATATCCCAGAAATGAGGTAAACCGATTGCTGTGCTCTGTGTATTGAATGAGGTTAGAACAGTAAGCTTCAGGCAGAAAAAACATCTTTCTCTTGCCTCCATCCTGCATCTGACAATAAGGGAGAAAAAATTAAAACACCAAAATAGAGCTGCACTCAGGTGGAAAAGTGAGTGTTTAAACTTTCACCCTCACTCAGGGGCATGTCATTCCACGTTTCTCAAAGGCTCATTCCAGCAAAGAACCATGCACGTTGTCAAGTGCTCTGCCTTCTCAAAGCAAGGACAGCTTCACTCTAGTTTTCTCTGCATTTTAGTCAGGTGGATTAACAGGATCTTGAAGCCAGAACCAAAGGGTGTGACTTAGATGAATGTCCAAGCTCGGGCTACCAACTCCAGATTTTGCACAGCAGTTAGGAGAACTCAGGCTAAATAGACAAACAACTTCAAAACCTCTTTGGAAGGACAGCCATTCCAAAAAGTATGTGATTGCTGCATCACCTCAATTCAAAAAGCAGAACTATGGGAGAAGCTGTGCAATTCCAAAGTGGTGAATTATGACTGGACATTGCCAGTGATGTCTTAACCCTATCTTAATGTCAGGGTCATTACTGAGAGAAACCAGAGTAAAGGTAAAATTGGAGAATTGACAAAAATGCCACCTATGAAAGTCAGCACCTGCCACACATCAAACCAAACCTTTTAAGTGAAATATTATTAGCCTTCCTCTCATTTTGGATAGACTGGATTCCACAGCAATTCTTTAAAACTACTACCAGAAGCAAAGGGACAGATTTATCTGTATGTGGGGAAAAGAACAACAAACCACACACTAGAGTCTGAGACATGTGGGGGAGCAGGACAAAAACAAAATTTAAAAATTACCTATTAAGACAAGAAGAGGAAGTCATAAGTACTTCCATAACAGATCAAACTGAACTTCGGCAGCAGCATTTGACTGGTGGAATTGAGCACCCAAGAGCTGGACAAGCTCAGTAGTAAAATTCCTATGGACATCAACAGGGTCAGGGTTTCCCTTCCAATCTACAGACCTAGCAGATGCAGCAGGACTAGAGACTATGAGAACCAAAGGGATAGAAAGAGAATTCATTTCATTGTTTTATCTGAGGTCTCTGATGTCTAAGTTATCTGGTTCTGCCAACATTTTTCTCATTGCAAACATAATAAACATTCATTCATAACTGACATTCCTCACTGACTGCACAACAACCAGAGCAATAACAACCATGTTTGAAAGTCTAAATTGAGGAGAAGTCCTTTAATTAACAATTACATTCACATTCAGATTTCACTTTTAAGTTCTCCTGGAGGCCATGGATTAAGAAACATCACCCCCATTAAGCACATTCTGTTTTATTCCGCTGATTTGATTGAAATACATCCCTGATGGAGATATCTTTGCTTGAGCAAAGGCCCTCTTCTCCAGGGGCAAATGAACACAGGGAGAACGGGATCAGGGAGGAACATTCCTGTTCCACAGCCACCAGAACAAGCGCATAGAAAAACAGGCTCGTCCTGAGCCAGTGCCAGAAGCATGAATTTAGCTTTCCCTGACTGAAAGCTAAAGCTGATGAATTGGACACACCCTTCAAAACAACAAAGATCAAGCTGCCTTCTCTGGAACTTACTGTAGGGAAATTAATTGTCCATTTTACGTCCTGTGGGACAAGTCAAAACCAATTTAGAGGAAGCAGTGCCTCCTACCAATCTGGGATGGGTATTTCAACCTGAAAATATGGAGAGAACTCATGTTCTATTCTGTGGATTCTTGTTGACAGTCAGAACACAAATTAAAGGTTCAATCTCTAACCATAGGAGAAAAGAAGAGTCACAATGTCACAAGACCTACTGCCAGCACCTGACCAGGAGGAGACAGAGCAGGGGGGCAGTGACTCAGACCTTGTGACAGCTCGCAAAAAAAGAAAAAAGAAAACTCAAACCAACCAAACCCCAACAAAAATAGACAACCAAAATATGTTTTAAATATTCAGGCATGGTTCTAACTGACGAGACACCACTAGGATAGTAAGGAATGGCTAAACTGAAATTCACTCAGAAATTCAGAGAACAGTTTCTCTCCTGAATAAAATTTAGTCAAACTCACAGATCTGTACAACAGCACCTCCCATAAAGGTTCAATTCCTTTTGCCAATCCAAATAATTTGACATTTCTAAGTAGAAGTATTTCCAAACTTTGATGCCGATTCACAGGTTACTATCTAGATCTGGCTTTTTTTGGTTTGGTGGTTTTGGGGTTTTCTTTTTGGCTATTATGTTGGGGAGAGGGGGGTGGATTTTTTTTTACTATTTCCTTACAGAAAAGGTTTTATACTAAAGATGCAGATACAAAAGACAATATGGTCTCTCTCTGCTAGCCAGGGTGTAATTCATACATGCATAAACACTAAATGCAGATTTCCCACACTTTATCTGGAGTGAGTTTGCTGAAAGGAGGGAGTTTGCTGAATTTTGCCATTATGATTGCCTTTTCCAATTAGTTCCCCAACAGGCTGTATTTCATCAACAGAAACTGCCAGATTAAATGCCTTACTTGACCATCTTCACCCAAAACACTTTCATGTTCAGTTCTCAAGCTCCAAAATACCTTTTGGATGAAGATCAGACAGCACTAAACAGAATTACTAATTAATTAAGCTAAGTTAAATTTTAAACACTGTTTGTTGTGTTAGCCAAAAGCCTGAACAGAACAGTCTTTTTTTTTTCCCTTCCTCATTGGAGATCAAAGAAGATAATTTCTCATTCCCCACCTCTAGTTAAAAAAAAAAAAAAAAAAAAAAAGAAGATGAAAGCAGGGAAGACTCTCCATAACCTTTGGTCAGAACAGTTCAGGATGATACCTGTAGAAGCAAGATTTTTGTTTGATCAGTGGACATATCAAAACCCACATGAACAGAATGCAATCTGTTGTATCATTTAACATGGGTAAGTGCTCCTCAAGTGAAAACTGCCAGTATCATATGGAGCACTTACCACTTTCTTACAGTATTGTAAATCCCAGGGCTCTGAATGGGCCTGTGAAGTGCTGAATTCAGTTACTGAACAGGGACAGATGGGGACATAAACTGATCACTTGTGACTTAAAACAAAAGAAAAAAGACCTCTCCTCTCTAAAGCTGGTCCTACACTGATTTTATAGTTAGTAACTGGTAACAATTTTGCATTTTTAAAATCCATTCTCAATGTAAGTTGCAGACACGCACGTTCATATAGAATTTTCTATCTTAAATTTCCTTTGCCTTTGTCTCTTTGGATTTTTTCCCCCTGAGATTCACAAGGGAAGGAAAAGAAGAAAAGAACCCAGCCCCTGCATAACCCTTTATTCAAATGAAGACTGAGTAGGTAATGTCATTAAAAATGCAGTCTTTGATACTAACTTGCTCCCATCTAACTTAGTTGTTCAATAAGAAAAATGTGTTTCCACCACCTTTGCTGTGATAACGGGGCCTCTAAAGGTATCTGAACTGTAATTTTCAATTCATCAGAATTGCTTCCCATGAGGATGAATGTCACTCTGACCCTCACAGAACTAAGCTCTTACAGAGAGCAATGTTGTCGATCTATGCTGTATCATTATTTTGGCTGGGATGAATTGTTACAGATCTGACAACTCTTTAATAGTTAATATTCAGTAGTAGGTTCAGTGTTCCCATCCTCACAGCCATACATATTACTGTGGGGGGGTGGGAGGAGAATGGAGACTTATCCACAACAAGAGAAAAGCATTATTGTGATTAATATTAGTAGTCCAGCACATACATGTGCACGTGTGTCTTTCCCTTTTCATATTTCTCCGTGGGTGAGGAATGGTACTGAGATGATACATCACAAACTGCTAAACATGCAGAGAAATAAATTTTATCAAGGCTTGACCCAACCACCTGAAGTCTGAAAAGTACACAGGATCTCACCAGAGGAACAATTCCCACAGAGCAAGGGCAGGTATCTGCTCACCATTGGTAATTAGTACAGCCTAAGGACCTCAGCCAGAGATGGAAGCCCACATACCACTCAAACACAGAAAAGGAGATGGTTTGGAGCATGTTTGGAACACCCTTTCAGGAGGAGCCAGCCCTTCCTGTTGCTCTGGAGAGCCCACATCTTTGCAACGCAACATTCAGCTTCCCACTTTGAGCTACCCCTTTGGTGGATGATCCTGTAATGTTCTCCTAGACACTGTCACTGTGAATTTCCTTCAGATGTAGCATCTTGAAATCTGGGCAGCAGTAAGTATGTGCTAGAGGGGCTGGGCAGCTGTCCCTGCAGGGCACAGGAGCCTGGGACAGGGCAGCTCCCAGGGAGTCCTGCAGGAGCACAGGGAGAGGACTGCTCTGAATCCCACTCTATCAACAATGTCCTACCACACCTGGATGGCTCCACTCTCTTCAAAGGCTCCTCAAAATAGCAAAAGAAAGGTCTGCAGCACCACACTTCAGTTTTATGCCTCCACATCCTTAGGATGGACTGTAACTCCCTCCTAAAAATATCATTCATGCACAGAGTCCAGGGCTGCCTTGGCTTCCCTCGGCAGCTCCTGTGCCAGCACTGAGCCCTGAGTGCAGCCCTGGCTGCCAGGCTCAGAAATGCTCTCCACTCCTCCAGAGCCCTCTCAAAATTCCTTGGGTAGTGGCTCTTTCACTCCTGGATATTTCGGTTTACAGCTACTATTCCTTTCCTCTCTTTCTGTTACCTTTACAGTTTTAAATCCTTTTTGGTACAAAGTGGAGAACTCTGGATGATGTATTTTTTTGGTGAAAGGACCTGGACTGCTGGATCAGATTTATAAAGCAAGAAAAAGCTGATTGCTAGTAGTTTTGGGTTGTTTTTTTTTTTTTTTTTTTGGTAGACTGGGGGCTGGGACTTTCCATCTAACAAGAGCAGCTGGACTCCAAGCTCTTTCAAGAGCAGAAATGTTGCTTCAGGTTCATTTCCACAACCCCATAGTGCTGCATTTATTATTTGCTTTTACTCACAAACTAGTTGTGGTTACAAAAAAAAGCTTGTCTTCCAAACAAACGACATTTTATCTCTTTCTCCACAGGAGAATAAGGTTGACTGCTACTTGTGCTTTGAGGTTTGGATATGATTGAGATGAAACATCTGTTAAGAAAAAAGGTGTGGGGGGACTTTTTTCTGCTAAAAATATCATGCCTCTTTTTTTCCACCAAACTTGAAACATGTGATGAAATTCAACTTTTAAAATATAACCCTGGAGCTACTTGAAACTATAAAAGTCTCCTCAGTATCTGAGGCAAGTCAGAATTTCCACTGTTCAAGCTGGGCTTTTATGAAGAGCAGACTTTAGAAAAACCTGTAATCTGTCTAGGTAACAAAGGGCACTTGTTCTGCCTGGTGAGGTAAAACTTTGGGTTTCTGTAGCTACTGCAGCAGAAGTGGAGTTGAAACACACAAAAGCACCCTGATACACACTTTGAATTTGGAACAGCAACTGGCAAAGCAACATGCTTGTCATGGAAATTGCCTCCACAGCTCTGCATCCACACATGCCAGTGTTTGCAGGGTTCAGAGGGATGCTGTGCCTAAACTTACCCAGCACAAGGCTCAGGCTTCTGTCTAACTTTGCATCCATCAGGCAGGCCAGCTGCATAAAACTGCTCCTAAACTCAGCCCCAGAAATGCAGGAACTGTTCAATCCTGTCATAATGTGTGTCCACACATGAGACACTCCAAGATATGAAATCCCCACAGGCAGGAGAGAAGGGCCTTAACAGAACCATGCACATGGAATCTAAACCAAAACCTTCTGCAGAAAGCTACCAAAACCCAGCAAAGGCAGCACTCAAGCTCAGTTGTCTGGCTCTGCCAGAGGTCAGTGAAACACAAGAAAACTTGCAACATCAGGAATATTTGGGAGTTGCAGCAGGACATACTGCCTATTAATGCCATGTTCAAGGCTTCTAAAAATGAGCTAAAAATGAGTGCAGTGTTTCATGTAAAGGCAAGGGATCTGAAACATATATGTTGTCTTCTGAAATATCAAAGGCCAAAACTTCTTTCAATTATAAGGGAAAAAACTGGAATAGTTCTAGGAACACCAGCATGAGAGTGTTATCTAGTCCAAAATCTTTGACTGGAAATATGCACTAGCTTCACATGGATAAAAAAAATAGGAAAAAAGAAAAGAGAGAGTCACAAGAGAGTCAGAGAAGAATGGCAATTTGAATCACTTCTCAAAAATATGTTTAATAAAACCTCCATGAACTGTGGTCAAAGCTACAAGAAAAATAACTGGTAATAATCGTTGCTGGGAAATTAAAAGTAGAAAAGGACCTTTGTTCAAGTAGAATAAATGAAACCACTGGTATTAATCATGTTTCCAGAGAGATTGTTTTCAAACTCCTGACTTGTTCCCATCTTTCATTCTTTGTTCTTGGTGGTGGATGTCCTGGGGCAAAGTTGAAGTACATTATTACTCTGCTGCCCATGCACAGTAATGCAGCTTTATCTGTGCCCACAGACAGGGGCTCCTCTCACAGGTGCACCCGAGGGCACCCTCTGCCAGGCACAGCTGAGGCAGCAAGGACAGGACAGCCCTGGCTGGGTGCAGGGTTTGCCAGGTGTGCCCACAGCTGGGGCAGAGCTGTGCACAGCCTGCCTCACCCTGCACTCCCTGTGACTGTGACCCAGCCCAGCCCAAAGGAGCAGCTCACCCCAACACTGAGCCCACAGCACTGAGCCAGCCCTTCCAAGCTGCATGGACAAACCACAAGCCCCACAGCCCTGGCACCATTTCTCACCCTGCTGCAGGGACCTTCCCTCGAGCTTCACTCACTGACACCCAGGACAGCCCCACATCCACCACCATCACCTCTGGGGTGCCAAAGGCAAACCCAAGAGCCCTCCTGCCTTCCATGAGATCTCCCTGAGCTACACCCTTTTGGCCTTCCATTCTTCTGCTTCCCACATGCACCCTGACGGTCTGGCTCTCACATGCTACATGAGAAGCAGCTTAGGAGATCTGGAGATGTAGATTTACCAACAGGTAACTTTTTGCCTCCTAGGAAACTATTTCATGACTACCCCAGAGCTGAAATAAAAGAATATTCTTACTGTTAATTGATTATTTTTTAAATGACCACTCAGGAAGAGCATTAGCTTCTCCATGGCAGAAGGAAAAGGTGCCGCTCTTACGTAGATGGAAAGAACATGGAAAACCAATATTATTATAAATACAATGCATATAATATTATTTTATAGCTTTCTATATTTAATATATTCATTAAGGATCAACTCTTGCTTTTTTTGAGGTTCACTTCCCCATTAACATTTGGCTTTCTTCAGCTATCATAAAGAATACAGACCACTGGTAAGTTTGGAAGGCTTTCTTGTGCACTGTACTTTGTAACTCTCTCTGTCATATTCTAAGGGACAGACACGGTTGCAGAAAATCCCAAGCTTCATTCTCAGCCTTGCTAAACTGTTCCTGAACCAAACATGATCTTCCCAGCCTAATGTAGAGGATTCTAACCCAGAACACTCTCAAACCATAGACAAAACACATCATCTATCACAGCCTGTTATGCAGCACCAGCAGGAGCTGGGGGGTGTCAGCTAACGAGAGCGACACGCTCCAAGCAGGGAACACGCAGGACACGGGGAGGAGAGCACATGCTCTCCACACAGCAGCAGCTCAGTGTGAGGAGGAAAGCTCACCCTCTGAGGTGTCCTAACAGCCCACTTTTCACTGCCTTTCTGTGCTCTGCTTGCCAACATGGGTGGGAGCTGTTAGACACACTGTAAAGGTTCATTTGGAAACACCTGGAGACCACTAACTCATTACACCAGGCTATGGGCAACCGTTGGATGGCAACAGTCTTTCATCACCACTGACCTGGCTGCACTTGAAACAGCAGCTCCAGAAGTAAAAGCTTCTGATCCAAATACCAACCCCCCTCAACTGGAACAGCAAATGTTAAGAAACACTTGTACAATTTTATATTTTTTTTTTATTTTTTTTTAAAGCTCCTCATGCCGTAAGATTTTCCTCCCACTCATGGCAAGCAGCCTACCTGCTTCTTATAATTTCCTGGATCTGTGCACAACCACAGGAAAACTTCTGCTAATCCTACCAGTCTCATGTTCTTTGGTGACTTTTATTCTAACTGCCAAACTAAGCAGTTTTCTCTTGGCACTCTCCCCTGCTCCTTCCTCCCCACACCCCCACGTCCTTCGCTGCTCCTTCCAACCCACAGTAACCAGCTTATCAGCTGCCAGCCTCAGCAGGGACCTGCTGCTTGTCACATACTGCTGGCTGCTGCCAGTGGGTCACCCCATGGCCAAAGACATTTTTCAGAGTTGCTCCATGTCATATTGAGTAGTAGGAAAGGATACAGCAGAAACCTCTTGGGAGCTGAGAAAAATACAGCCAGTGAGCAAGTGATCAACAGTCTGAGGTGATCACATAGCATATACCCATGCATGGCAAAACTATGGTAAGTGCATAGGATTAGCAATAAGTCCTTAAAATGCAGAGTTCCCATATAACATCCCAGAAGGCTGACCACAAGAGCACTTTTAAGGTAGAATTATTAACACTCTATTTGCAGTGTCAGGGATAAACAGGTATTCTGTTTAAGAACCTGAGAGAGGAGGGCCATCATTTTCTGCAAAGCACCAAGCCTGCATCAATACAGGTAATAACAGTGGTGCCAACATAAAGAAAATCTGCTTGTGTGCAAAGATGCAATCTATGCCTTTTCTATAAATACGCTGGAATTTCATGTATATAAAAGACAAAAGTTTATTTAAGCTTTAGAAAATGAATGACTATTATAACTGAAAGCATTAACTAGGGAGAGGAATGCCATTTGAAATAACTGCCTTTAATTACCTATTCACAGCTCAGCTTAGAACAATACATTAATTTATTTGGGTTAAGACATTAATGAAGTATGGCAAAAAGTGTCTCCCAGGCAAGTAGAAGGTTAGCTAAAAGTAGCTAAAATGCTTGTTCAAATTTTCCTTTGCTGACAAGTTTATAAACAATTTGGGCTCAAGTACCATACCTTACCACCCTTCCTCTGAGATGACAACCAGACAAATATTCTTCCAATTACTAATTTTAGAGAAAACTCCAGGAACTAAAACCTTCACTGAATCCTTCCTGAATGGAGAGAGAGAGGAAAGGGAGTAATCTCACACAGCAGCAGCCCCACTGCGGGGTGAACTGGGGAAGGATGCTCCCCCATGTCTCCCCTGCCACTGCAGCCCCAGCCAAGGGAAGCATCCCCCTGGAAGCCAATGCACTCCTGTCACTGGGATGTCTGGGATCAGTGTGGAGAGGAAGCACGTGCAGCTGGGGGGTCCAGGCAGGCTGTCAGAGCTGGGCATAAGATCAGCAGCCTTAAACCACCAGTTCATTCTTTTTTATTGGTTCCTTGTTTGCTTATCAGTTCTTATTAAAGTCAAAAATAACACAGCTCCCCATGCTGGAGCACTGCTAACCACACCTCAGCTCCCACTCGACCACAGATTCCCGGGATGCTGGGGAGGAAGATGTGAAGGACAGACTGCACACAGTAGTAAAAAGTTGAAAAACATATAACAATGTTAAGAATATAATGAATTATTTTTCTGCTTTGCTGAATACAGAATGCTTTAATCGCAGGTTTAAAAATTCCAAAACAGCTTGTAAATATGTGAAAAGTGCAACAAGTAGCTCTTTTACAGATCTGCTAGACTTTTTTTCAGCAACAACACATGCTTTGAACTCTGCTGGAGGGCTTTCTAATATTAATGGGCAAGAAAGAAGATGACCTGAATAATTTGTCCTTTCTGGTACCAGAACAGGGAATATCTTACATCTAGGGATTTAGATACATCTGTCTTAGGAAATATATAAAAAATTGGGTTTGTTGATTCAGGCCAAGCTCTGTCACTACTTTCAGCAGGGCTTTGGATATCATGTTCAGATAAGGCACCAGGAAGGCTTGGATCTTCTCCAGTCTTCTGTTGAGAGAATAATAATCAAGACATCACCCTTGGCTGACAAATGAAACAGGGAACAGATTGCTATCAGTGTAAGAGGCAGCTCCTGTGACAGCTACAGGACTAGATTGATCTAGGGATGCAAGGTTTCTGATTAATAGAAATACTTAAGTCATACTTTTCAAGAGAACAGTGACATGAGAAATCACATTATTGCATTAATAATTGGGACAATAGGTTAAGTATCAAGGTGAAGCTCAAGACTTCACTTGAACTCTAAAAGGCAGCTGTATCCCATAGAGCTCCAAAGGGCTTGTACTGGGACAAGGAAGAAATCACCCCTTTATGCAATCAGTCTGCATCAGAGGACTGCATCAGGAGTTCTTTCCTGAGCTGAACTTTCTGAAGTTTTTAAATGCTCAAGTGATAAGATGGAGAAGCCCCAGCCCATTTCAAAAAGACATAGAGCAGTCAAGATAAGAAAGCTCTCTTGGTCTACAAGTTTTAGCTGCAAAAATTTCTAAAAGGGTCCAGGGAAAGGAGGTGAAAAAAGTTTTGGAAAACATGAGCAGGACTCTCAAACAATTCATTAGAAGCTTACTTATGCGTAGAAGAGTTGAGGGAGAACTGGGATGTCATTATTGAGCACAAAAATAGCAGATGTCTTTCTGAACCATCTGCTTGTCTCCATGGCAGAAGAGTGACTTGCTATTTGATCCTGACTCAATTCCTGCCTGCCATTTTAGCTTCTCCACTGACATGAAATCTCCAAATGTCTGTGCTAGTTTTTGTGACTTCTTCCAGAGCCACCCCGAGTCATTCAGTTCTGGTAACCCATTATTCTAGCTAGGGACCAGGAAGAGAAAATGGGAGCTCTTCTATCCTGCATGTGAAAGGTGATGAAGCAAGTCCCTCCTGTGCAGAAACCAAGGGACAAGTAGGTTTGAGCACATGACATTCCTACACAGGCACAGCAGATTGCACAAGTACTCCAAGTCTGGCAAGTGGAAGGCTCTGAAATGCACCGGGAAATCACCTGGAATGCAAGATGCAAACAAATCCACTGAAGAGCCTATACCCATCATGCCCAATTGTTGTGTTATTAATGAAAAAGGAAGAAGGAAAACAGAGTAAGAGTAATATGAGACTGAGGTTTCCATTGGTGTCTCTTATCTAAGGAATCAGTCTCTCAACTGACCACATAAGAGAAAATCCAAAAATTTCAATTTAGCGACTTGCCCAGCAGCAGAATCAAAGGCAGGTGGTGGATATAGCAGACAATGCTGGTCAAACCGTTTCTTTCTGCACAGCACTCAATAACAGAGTTGCTGCTATTGAGTTCTAACCTCTTGTCATGCAGCAACATTGAGTCAACAATCCGCTCTCATGGCTTAATGCTTTTGATGTTTACTTTGTTCTTTGTATAGTTCAAAAGAAAGCACTAATGCACCAGTCCTCTTACCAAATACAATCTTAATCCCAGAATCCCGAGCCTTTTGCTGTTGGCCAGTTAAGTCTGTTAAGACGAAAGGATTTGATCAAGCTTTACATAACAACACAGAAGTTAAATCCAGCAAAGAGAGTTCTTTTTATCTGTACTGCTCAGACAGCTAAGAGGGGGAAAAAAAAGAGAGAGAAGGAAAAAAAAGGTAATGAACTTGGCTATGTAAAACAAAATAAGGAATTCAATTATTTCTCTTATTGCCACTTTGTCTTTTCAGAGAGAGTCTTCTAAAGAACTCAGATTTATTCTCCAATAAAGTTCCTGAGAGAGAAGGCTCTAACGTTCCCCTAAACCAGAAATGTGGAACTCGCTGTGCTTTTTTTGAAAATCTGAGTAATGTTTCTTTTTCATCCCTACCATGTATTTATGAAGACAGAATACAGTTCACTGATGCATGGTATTTACCATTGTCCTCTCTGAGCTTAGTCTAACCAACCATTTTCTGGGTTACAGATCCCTGTCTTTGAAGCTGTTGGTGATTTCAATGTCATATTATGACACATGAGCATTTAATCATGCAGCACATGTGTTATAGCAGTAGATATGTAAAGATCATGAGGCAGCAAAATAGAGGCAGAACAACTATTTTAGATGGAAACATCAATCTATGTTCTATATATTTATTAAATTTTCCCACAGAAACATTTCTAAGCAGAGAAGAGGTACAACAGTTGCCATCTTGTACCTAAGAATTCAAGCTGTGCCCTATCAAAGATCTCAAATCACGTTTCAGCCTCACTTTATCTAATATCACAATTCTGTGCTAGTACTAGCACAATCATTAAAGTATGACGCAAGTAAAAAGTCACACAAAAAGGATGCTTTAACACAACAATTGCTGTATTGTCTGATGATTATAACATTTTCAGTATCTGAATGAAATAGGAAGCGTTTAACACTGTCCCCAGCATGGATAGCACAGCCTGGAGATCTGAGAGCAGAAGGGATGAGGAGCAGGCTTTGACAACTTGCATGCATTGCCTGAGCACAGGGTGGGAACAGTCATCTTCCCCCCAGCTGGAAAGATGCCACAGAACAGCTCTTCCATGGTGACAGCACACAAAGGATCGACCACTGCTGGTATCTAAATCTGGTCTTCACTACCCAGCTACTTCATAACAAACAAGACTCATCAGAAGCAATAATGTGAAACTGCTGAAAGACTGAAATGACAGTTGCCTAAAAGGCTTTACATTCTAATAAAAACAATCTTGCTGCTGACTAGATTGAAAATATTATATATTGAACATTATGTTTGCTAAGCAAGATAATGCTATACAACAAAGAAAAACAATTAGAGGCAAGGAAAGATAGAATAAGACAAAGAAAATGAAATTATTCACCTTGCTGACATTTAATATCCTGTCTGAAGTAGTTTCTCCCATAATTCTAAAATTAAAATCCTACCCTCTGTCCTAGTAAGGGGAGATTGGAAAACTGTGGTGAAGTTAAATATAAAACCACTCAATCAACACCAACTCCATCATGGCAAGAATAGTTTGCCTTTGTGATTAACAGTAGCCTACACGCACCAGCCAAAATTTCTATGTTATGGCACATATGAGACATGCAGTCTTTGTAAACTACAGAGATGAGAGAAACCTGGAATCCAAGAATCACAGTATATTAACACATGGCACAGGTAAGGAACTGGAAGACAGACATTCTTAACAGAGAATCTTTCACATTCTGTTTATACAAAAGCTTCTAATACCAGAAACAAATGATTGGATTATAAAAGTATAGAAATTTCCAGATTAAGCTTGACATGGTTCATTGCTCTAGACAAACTGGGCATATTCTTTCCACTATAGTGTATAATATAAATCCAGCACACAGCCCATACAGCCTCTTGTTATACTAGAGAGTTTCTGAAGTCTCATTTCCTTGAAAGGAATGAGCAACAAATTAATCTCCTGCATTCAGAACCCACACTTGGCCCTGAAGCTCAAGGGACCCCAGATGTGTTCTCTGGCAGAATGCAGCATCCATTCTCAGAGGCACCAAAGATCCTTCCCACCACAGCAGTGATTCCATCTCAACTGCCTGATCACAGAGGAGGAGATGAGATGGAAAGAGAAACTGTCTGAGGCAATAATAATTCCATTCATATTCAAGAAAAATGTGTTGAGTAAGAGTCTCTAGTCCTTATTAGCAATTAACGTGGGAGTTTCTAAGGCTGGTTTGTGTAACCCAGAAGGGAGTGCAGCGTCCCACACAACCCAGAGCTAAGTTTCATTCATTTGCCACCTCTGCCAGGGAGAGTGACATCTACCACTCCTACCAATGTCAGGAGAAGTACCTGGAGAAAATGATGAGACCCTGAATTAAAACAGTTGTCCCCTGTGATTCAGCTGGGTGACTTTTTCCAATACAAGTAGTAGCAGATATAGAAATATTACTCTATTTCCATCTTTTTTCAGGCAAATGAAACATCAGTAGATCAAGAACTGCACTCTAAATATATGAATTCTCATACTTATTTATTCACTAGCTTTTTCCAATACTCCTTTATATTAACCAAAAAATGTTGTTCTTTAAATACCTTCTAGATGAAAGTGTTCATCACCAATAGTGTCTCTGTAGCCTTCCCCAGATAAATCCTGTTTAAAACAAAACAAAACAAATTAACTACAAATACACTACATAGAAAGTGTTGAGGTGTTAACAATATGTATTTATTATTGCCAGAATTAATTTATAACATGAATGAGAACACAGAAACTCTTTTCCAGGAAAGAAGTCAATCACCTTATTAGTGGTAGTCAATGCATTTGCTGCTATTTTACAATGCTCTGGACATACTTCTGGACAAAAATTTAGTGAAGATGAATTGACTACAAAGGGGAAAGAAAAAACAAACATCATATAAAGTAATATTTAGCATTTCAATGTTCTTTCAATCAAGCAAGATTAAAAAACTCCAAATGGAAATGATAAAGGAGAAATAAGCCCTTCACTACCCACAGAGGAATGTCATCACTTGGTTCCACCAACAAATAGAAAACTTCCATATGCCAGAGTTCACCCAAGAAAAGCAGATAACATATTCTAACAAGCTGCCTGAGCCTTCAGTTCTGAAATTAATGAAATTCTGTCAACCCCAGTATGTCTAGAACAATACAGAAGCAGATGCCATAGATATGCAGATGAACTTATCTCAGACCCAAAAAAACATTTCTCCAGTGGTGCTGAAGTAGTTCTAAAGGGCATCAGTGGAGCTAATCCCAGTTACAAACACTCTGAAGAGAGTTCTTACTCTCTTATTAACAAACCCTTCCAGCTCCATCACCCCACCCCAGCTAAACCACAAGCAATGGCAGCTATCCTCATGTCCTGACTGCTCTCAGCCATTCCAAGGCTTTGGCAGCACCACAGTGTCACCAACCTTACACTGCAGTCCAGCTCCCTGGATTCTCCCCAAACACCCTCTGCCCCTGACAAAGTTATGGTGACAAAGAAGGGTATGGGCCTCAAAAACTGGCGCGCTGCACTCGCAGCCATTCCAGCTGCATCTGCAAAAACAGAGCAGCAGCACAGAGCCAGGATTCTCTGCATCAACCTGTGGGCTGGAAGTTGACCTTGGAGAGCTTTTAGTACAAGATAAGGATAAGGGAGTAACCTGTGAAAATTAAGGTCTGGTTGTATTCATTAGCTTTACTGTTAAGGAATTTGATCATGATAAAGGCAGTTCACCTCTTTTTCTTGAAAAAGCTGGCAGAGGTTCTTTACCTTCCACAACCCCAAATGTTATTCTTTGAGATTAGTTATAACAGAGGAACTAAGCCACAAAAGCATATCTTCAGAATTCTTCAGTATCAATTTCTGCAACAGCATGTTGAAAATTAGATTTCACTAACAATACTGGATACCTAGCCCAGAAACCATGAAAATACTGCCTCTTCTCAATCACATCCCCTGAAGTAAAACTAGACTTGCAGGACAAATGTCTCTGAGAAATGCTGGCAAACTGACCTGGAATGCTGGGATACAGCACAGCACAATGCTGCTATAAAAGCTGACATTCTGGATTTATCTTTCCAGGTAGAAAATCACAAAAAAAACTATTTTTGTTCCAGTAAAAAACCTCTTATTTTTCTGGGCATGTGCTGATTAATATCAATCATTACCTTAAAAATTATGGAAGGAACAAACAGAAAAAGAAACGAAGACACAAAATGTTGGCATGACACATCATTTTGCTGCAAGATGATGACCTTTTCAGAACCACCTAAAAGTTAGGATACATTTATTTGTTTGATCAAATTCTCCCATGTCACAGGTTTCCATGAAGCTGTGAGAGCATACCTCTGCCTGCTCCCACAGATAATGATATATAGAAGTGACTCTGCTCTCCCACAATGCTAAATACAGAATAATTGTTTCATTGGGGGTTTTCTTGTGTTGGAATTTGGACTCTCCTTGGGAAAAAAAAATCTGTTAACCTGATCAGTGAATATGCAATGGGTAGGTACTTGTGTATCTCTGAGAACACTATCTAGATGGTAGCTTTCGCCTCCTAAAATCTTAGCTAAGCAAGCATTGCATGTGAGTATCAAACACTGCCTGTTAAAATGATGTCATTTATCTCATGCTCTACAAAACTCACAAGTCATTAATTGTTGTGATTTTTCACGTCAAAAGACATCAGTTAAAAACAAGCATACATTTGTTGATGAAAAATGCACTATCAAGTAACTCAAAGGAAAACAGTGGAAGACAGGGAGTGTAAAACAGCAGAGTGAAGCATTAATATTCATTACACTAGCTTCCTTATTTCCTCACTTTTAATCATTACATGGGTCTTAAGCAAATATGTTTTATATTCCAGTCTAGTTTCACTTCTTCTCTAGCTCCTAGTTATTTAAGTTAAAGTAGTAACTTAATGCAAGCAAATTTCCAGTAAGTGTTTCTGCCTTAAACCAAATTATTATAAATTAACACATTCTAAAAAGTGTTTTTCATGCTGTTGAACCGTAATATAACTGTTAGACAGCACATAAATTGACAATCCATCCTGAAACTGATGAGAGTGTCGTTTGAACATTTAGTGACACGTTTAAGCAGACTTCCTCAGCTCCCATTCAAAGGTACTCCTCTGTGGAAGATTCTGACATGTATTATCTTTGATAGACAGACATGTATCTGAGAAGGGTGTGGGCAACTCTTAAGATTTTACAGGAAAAAAAATGCAGGAGAAAAAAAATATATACTCTCTCATTCATCTTATCATCATTAACTTTTCTGTCAAAAAAACTGCAGGAGAGTCACCTGAATATTTTTAGCACCACCGAGATAGATGCTGCAACCTGGATAAACACCAGAATGCACCTGCCTGAGAAAAGGTTTCTGGGCAGTGTATGTGAACTCACACAACAGAAAAGTATAAAAGCTGAGCAAGCATCAGAGAAAACAATTCTGACTGCAGCTCATCCTGCATAATATTCTCCCAGTAACCCACACAAATTGCCTTAGAGTGGATAAAACAGTGCATCTCCTCCCAGGAACCCAAATTCATAAAGTGGGATAGAGTGAAAGAAAAGGGTCAATGGGTAAAACAGAACTTGCAGCTCAAGAAATTCTAGTGGGAAGCAAACACTACAGCCAGGCAGGAATATTTGACACTGGGGACAAGTGTGTTCAAGCACAAGGAGAACAGGGGCTCAAGGGGATGAAAAAGCCAGGAACAGCTCTGCATGGGGCCAGGCTCTGCCACAGGGTTCTCAGCACCCACCACAGCAGGAGCAGTGCCCAAGAGCAACAGCAACAACATCTGGGTCATAGGCAGCTGTATATCACTGTCCTGACACAATGCTTTAAATCACAGCACTGCCTTTTCAAACTGCAACACTGAGTCATGAAACAACCAAAACCAGATGTACCCTGTGAAATACTACATAAATGAGGTCAGCGAGCACTTGAAAGAGTAAAGAAAAGAAACATTTACACAGAAGGATTATTCCAGCATGCCATGGCTATGGGTTGCTGGACAGGAACCCATCTAGAGTAAGTGCTTCTACCTCACCAGGAGTTTCCCAGATAAAGAAGTTGGCCATTGTTGGCTACCAACACAGCTCCCAGTGAATGACTAAAGCTCAAACATGGGCTTCACAACCCAGACCAGGTGGCTGCCTGGCCTGCCTAGAAAGGACCTTGTGCCCCATATATCCCACTCTGATAGGGGCTGCTGTACTCAGCTCAGATTTAGAGGGTGGGGGTGGAGAGAAGAGTTAATTAGTGCAATTTGCTCAGAAATGTTGCTGAGTATATACATACATGAGGAGAAAAACAACCTTTAAAAGCTCCCACACCCCAGGGCTTCTATTCAGTTGGGTACAAGTCCAGCAATCATCACTCACTTCCCACCTTTGCTGTGCAATCAGGCATCAATGAATTCTAACTCGATAGAAATTTTATTATTTTAACCTTAACTTCAGCCCTAACTGCCCTGTGCTGTCTTCCTGATACAAGTCTCTGGAGACAAAGGCCAGGCACTCACTCTGGGGCTTCCAGCTATTGACTTCCTTCTCACCAGCCATCTGAAAATGCTGCAAACCAAATCCTCACCCTTCATTCTGCCTACATCACCTTTGCTGGCTCCCTTTCTGCTTCCACCTTGAGGTTAAGCTCCTTGACTTCACCTTCCAGGCTCTGCACAGGCGTATTTGTGCTGACATCCCCTAGTCCTGCCTCCTAGCCCCTACGTCCACCAACTCCTCCAACCTTGCTCTGCACTGTTACCCCCTCCTGCCCTGGCTCTGCCTTTCCATGACACCCAGCACATTTATGGCACACGAGAGCCAAAGCTCCTGACTGCAACCAGAGTGTGTATTCCAGCAGCCTGTGCCTGACCCAACGCAGTGCTCAACACAGTTTTGCTCCAGTGTTAAGTACAGACAGATACATCCAAACATGTATTAGATATTTCAAAGGATAACCTTTGATTTAAGCAGGTTATCATGATAACAAGCACATTTTTAAAGCCTGCCTCCCCCTACTCCTTGTATTACATCTCAAGTCAATATTGCTTTAATTAACATTTTTCTAAAAGGTGTTGCTTTCTCAAGTAGAAACAAGTTGCTTTACCTCTCTCCCTCTTCAAACACCTCGTTAAAATACCTTGATTTAGCCTTAAGATACTGAATTTTCCACATTTTTGGCAGAAAATATGCATATTTCCTGCTTAATGAATTTTTTGTTGAGCAATCATATATACTTTTTTTTTTTTTACACAACACAGGCAGAATGACAAATCATCAACCCAAAACCTTTCCTCCCTATTTTTAACCATCTGACTGAAACATGGGTTTTTCTCTCTTTGTTCTCATATTGATGCAATAAAGTTTTGGAATGAGCAAAGTTGAAGAAATGCATTTCACAACAGTACTGCAAGGAACAAGATATGTGGTAATTCTAATGTGTTGTGTAGATTTTAAATGGTTTTAAAGTCACTGCCAACAAGAATGCTGTGTCACCTATGCACAAACTTCAATTCTTGATGCAGAAAAAAACAATCCCAAGAAATAGAGGCTCAAGAGAATGAGGATGTCCTTTGGCCTTTCAGCCAAACCACTGAGGGCCTGTCAGGTGCCAAGTGGCCATTCTGAATGTTTCAGTCTCATCTGCAGGAAGCAAGTTTCCAAAATAAGTCTGATTTTCATACAACAAGTCCTTAGCAGACTGTGAAAATATGAAAACCTCATCTATTGAAGATACTTCAGGAAACCCATCCAAATCCCAAAGCAGTCATTATTGTTTTACTTTGTTTTTAGTCTTGTCCAGACTTGAAGAGAAAGAGGAAAAAGACTTTCGAAAAACAGTTGATGGAAGAAACCTTGTTCCCCTTTGGGTATCTGAAATTTCCCATGGACTAGAAACACAGCCATGTGTAACTATGATCAGCTTAAGCCAGGCTTCAGCACTAGGAAGCCTACTGACACCTCAAATAATGGTGTAGTTCCTTTATTACTACTTTATTATTTATTTATCTCATTTATTTATCCAATGTAAGTGGAAGCAGATACTCAGTTACCCTGAGGTCATCATTCTTTAAATACAAATTTATAGCCAGGCTTAAAACTTGAAAATGAAATAAATAAGGAAATAAATAAATAAACTGCTCATAGTCAGACATATGTGGAGAGGACATTGTGCCAGGCCAGCAACTTCCATGCACAGGTACCCATGCAGTCAAATGTACATGAAAGTAGGTATTTGTGGACACAATTTTGTGCAATTACTACTTACAGGCAAAAGAGAAGAATGTGCTTTGGGCATGCATCTGGCTCCCTTGGCATTTGGAAATGACGACTTCATTGTAATATTCTCTTTCAAAAATGCTTGAAGATCCTCCTCATAAGCTTTTTCAAATAAACCATACACTCCTGTATTACAGTATTCTATTTAGGACAAGAGCTTCCTTCCCTTCTCTGTTCATAAGTAATCTATAAACCCAGGGCCCTACACAGTAAAAATATATATGCCAAACCTCACTATAATGGAAATTGAAACCATGTGAATACATGTAAGAATTAAACACGCTATACAGAAAAATACTATAGAGCAACACACATTTATGCCTTGTTTTAAGCCTAATATTACTCTTCTACAGCATATTTCCCTTTTTCTTCTGCAATCATGTGATCTTACTTTTTTGAAGTTTGCCATTCTGGATAATTTAATAATAAAGATAATTCACTAGCATGCAACATTCTGTAGAGAATGAACAAACCAGCTCACACTTGAAGAAGTCAAGGTGACTCTAATTTTTAGACCCACACTGAAATACACACTGCAACTGTGATAATGTAGATTGTTCAGCAAAAGAAACAAACTCAGCTTCTATAATGTTTTTTTTCTGAAATAAGAACCTGTGCTCTGTCAGTACAGAAGGATTTTTCTTCCTCCACCATGCATTGAAGTTTCTCTCAGATAAAATTTCTTCATCATATAATCACAGCAGGTAGAGTTCTTAAGAAAACACTTTTCCTCTAAGATCTGTGATAGATGATCTTGGATGGCTTTAACTGCTGCGGCTTAGGATTTTACTTCCTTTATCTGTGTTGTTTACCTCTGTGCCCAAAGTCATGGTCTTCCTAACAGACAGAGCAGGACACTATGGGTCTTATACCACAGATACCAAAATTCATCCCTTGGGACCTTGGCATAAAGATCACAGTCATCTACCAGCTCCAAAAATAAAATGGTGAAACACAAATGCCTCCAGTTTGGCTGCCTCTGTTCCCTGGGAGCAGTAACTTCCAGCCATAATAGCATGGCAACACTGTTTGAAATCACACATCTGTATCCACCAATTTGACAGAACTGGCACTCCTGCAGTCTCATCTCACAGAAGTTAACTGTAGAGCAATTCCAGCTGCTGGTAATTTACTGTGATGATAAAGACAGGATGGCAAAAAAACCCACTCTTAAACTCCAGTCACAAAGGATCATGGACTATTAGAGGCTTATGAGGCAGGAAACATCCTCAATACCTTTATATCCCTGTTACAGGCCCTCAAATGGGTACCAGGAGCAGTTCATGTATGATACACTTTCAAGGATAGCCCATTCATAGGAATATGAACATGAGCCTGTTGAGGAAGTGAACATGGACAGCAGATGGACACTTGCACAAAAGCCTTCATGGTGGACACCTGAACAAGAAAGGAAACAAAGAAAGGAAACATGGTACTTTTTGTTCCAGGCTGCTAGTAATATGCAGCTGAACCTCTTTTGCCCAAAACAGACATGTGGACCAGGCTTTCCAACAGGATGAAACACAAATCCTTTCCTCATATTTCTAACCTATTTCTTTTCACCAGCCTGTGGAAATCAGGTAGTTACAACAATGAAACATGCTCTTTGCAAGTATCTTTGTCACCTCTACTCTACTGGGCAAATGAGCATCCTCTTTCAGAGGTCAGTCACTGCAGCCTGCACCTAACAAAGACTACCTGCCTACTTATTTAACTCATTTAACTATATAAAAATATATAGAGGAGAAAAAAAAGACCATAAATAATAGCTTAAACTACCAGGAACTTTTATTCAATGTGTGTTAAGACCTGTAGATACTCAGAAGATCAATTTAGGGTACACTTTTATTTAGATTATTCTAGTTTCAAGACAGAACATTACTATTTTTATGATGTTTTAATCCTGGATTTTATGGATATTTATAAACCCTTGCTAGGTGTTTGCAAAGTGACATCTTCCATTAACACTATTATTGGAATTCTGTAACTATTAAGGCTTGTAATTTTTAAGGTGATAGGATAAAACACCGTTTTTCAAGGACTTCTGCCA
Source organism: Peucedramus taeniatus (assembly GCA_013400575.1). NCBI lineage: Eukaryota > Metazoa > Chordata > Aves > Passeriformes > Fringillidae > Peucedramus > Peucedramus taeniatus. Next base: position 188,207 of record WBNO01006393.1, on the reverse strand, counting down.
GATAAGAGACCACATAATTGAGAGCAACTGTTAGAACAGATGTACAGAATCAGCAGCTACTTTCTTACTGAAGGGTCCAGCCATCTTCAACTAAAAAAGAACATCAGTCTTTGAGATTAAATAGAGCTGAAACAAGAAATGACTGCTTTTTACTATATTTAAATTCCCTTTGAAGCTACTTCAGAAGAATAAATGAACTCACTCTACAGATTCAGCTATTTACCTTACTTCCTTCTAACTATCCTCTAATCTCCTTGCTGATTGGAAAATCAATTGTCCCATGTTCCCCAAGATCTTATCTTCAACATAGATTATACTGAGGAACATGTCTAAGGACATGAATGAAAGAGGACAAATCTTCATCCTCCTTCCAGCCTGGAGAAGCTCAAGTGACTTCTCTGAATTGCTTATTTTGGGTTTCTTCACCATAGCAGACAGATGGGCGTAGCTATGTAATAAATCTGATTTTCTGTTCAACTTCCTTTCATGATAGATTTGGTTACCAAGAAACTCTTTGACAGGCTGAAGTGCACTGAGGTGATTGTATCCAGGCATGCACTGGGAAGCAAGCTTGTAGAAAATGGCTACAGAGCTTGAGGACAGAATAACTTACTGGTTTAAGATGCGATCACCAACTTCAGTGGTCATTACAGCTTTAACATACTGCATCCTGAGCCTTTCTTGTGAGAATAGCCTGTGTCTTCCTATAAGGCTCAGGTTTTCATCCAGCACAAGGGCTTAAAGCTCCCCTAGAATGATAATCAATGCTCCTCTATTATGTTTATAGCTCTAAGGCTTTTCCTGCTAATGGATGACGTATATTTATGCAGCTGGAGGAAACCTGGATTCAATAACTGCTCCACCACAGACTCACTGTGTGGTGTAGGGTAAATCACTTAAATCTCTCTGTGCCTTCATTTTTCAACTGCAAAGCAGAATTCTTGATGCCCACCTTTGCAAAGAGCTCTGAATCCTCAGGATGAAAACATTCCCTGCTAAATAATATTACCTTGTTAGGAAGCACAGGTGTGTGACCCTGGACACATATGCTAATGTTGAGCCATAAATCTGTCAACAGGAGGTGCTGGCAAAACAGATGGTTCACATTCCTTTTTAAACCACCTCTTTGTCCCAAGAGCCCAGGTATGTCAACTAATCATTTTATAACTGGTTGGGGTTTTAATGGGCCAGGAAGTCCCAGCAAAGAACAATGCCATCAACATTAAGGCTAAAAACAGAGCCAACAGGAGGAAAAGACAGATACAGAGGTTTCTTTTCTCCTCTGTGGTCTGGCATGTAGGACAAGCACTGTGAGGCTCTGTAGAAAAAGATAAAATAAAAAGCAGAACCTATCTCCATACATTCCTCTAAGCAGTCCAGCATCAGTGACCATGCCTGACTGGTGACTGATGCTGAATACATGAAAACAGACACATGTTTTTTAATTACAGGCAATAAAAAGCCACAGATGCACACCGTTTAAAAACCTGATTTAGATGAACAGAATTGCGTGCTGATTCACAAGGATGTCAGGAAGATTACAAGCAAACAAAAAGTTCCCTTCCAAACATTTTCTTTTTAATTCATGAGTTGCCTCTATTATTAAAAATTCCGATTCCCTATCTCACTTGTTAAAAACTGAGCATATGGCATTTTCCTTAAAAACGTTACTGTAGCAACAAGGGCTGGGGCAGGATTTGGGCTGCAGGCTGGGCAGGTAGGTGACAGAGAGTGCTTGGGCTGGTGGGGCAGGGCAAGGCAGCAGGCAGGGCAGGGCAGGACAGCAGGCAGGGCTGGTGGGCAGGGCAAAGCAGGAAGGGCAAAGCAGGCAGTAAGAGCAGGCAGGACAAACCGGGCAGAGCAGGCAGAAAGAGCAGGCAGGGCAGGCAGGCAGCACAAAGCAGGCAGGGCAGGCAGAAGAAGCAGGCAGGACAGGCAGTAGGGGCAGGCAGGGCAAGCAGTAGGAGCAGGCAGCACAAAGCAGGCAGGGCAGGCATTAAGAGCAGGCAGTAGGGGCAGGCAGGGAAGGCAGTGAGAGCAGGCAGTAGGGGCAGGCAGTAAGAACAGGTAGCACAAAGCAGGCAGTAGGGGCAGGCAGTAAGAACAGGCAGCACAAAGCAGGCAGTAGGGGCAGGCAGGACAGGCAGCTGTGCAGGCCCGTCTGCCACGCACATTCCCATAAATGGAATGGCAGGGCCAGCGGCCCACATCAAAGCATGGAGTTTAGCAGATTTCCCCTTCCCCTCCCCCTGAGTCTTTGAGACGGAGACTTCATACTCCAGAATTTAATATCTTTTTCCTCCCTCCCCCCATCAGCCCCTTTGTCTGTGTCTCTGTTCTCTAAGAGCTAACAGATGTTGATGCCATATAGTTTCAAAGAAAACTTTTGATGCCCACATAACTCATTACAACTAATATATTCCAAGAATGCTTGTAGCTCAGGAAACACTGGGGTGAAAAAACAGAGGAGAGGGGGCAAATGGCTACACTGAGTAAGCCTTGAGAGAAAATAAATAGTTCACTTCAAAGTCATCAGGGAATTCTTTAACAAGCTCTTTCTTCCGCAAAACACAGAACAAATTCAGCTGAGCCTAGAATTCCCAAAGGAAAAAAATAAACCCAAACCCCATACAAATGGCAAAGCAGGGGGAAGCATCTGAGAGGTCGCCCGGCTCATCCAGCAACAAAGTGCAGCATTCTCAAGGTTCACTATTCCCAAGCAACCTGCACTGTGCCAGGGCACAAAAGCACCGCTGAAAAGCAGAGACTGTCAACAATAACAATATAGAGAGCCCTAGAAAAAGCTAGCCCTGTCCCTCTGCACAGAATGAATGCAGATGGCAACGAGATTGCTCAGCTCATGGAGCACTGTAAATCAGCTTTAAACACATGAGGAGGATGTGTCATGAATGTCACTATTAAAAACAAGAAACATCCCCTCATTTAGCAAAAGCAGGTGATTGCATTTTTCAGGGCAGGCAGGTCCGTGTTCTTAGCTGTTTTCTAGGATTACATCTAGGATACAACCCTCCATAAATTTTGCTAGCAGGTCTCCTCTTCTCTGCTGCTTCAGCACACAGCTGCATCCTCCCCTCTGTTTGGTGAGAAGCCCCCCAGGAGTCACCAGGGGTTGGTAGGGAGAAGGGTTGAGAAAAGGGGGGAGGGCGAGAATGCGATTACATCAATTTCCACAGCAGGGGGATCAGATTGCATCATTGTACACAACTTGGGGCCCACTCTTTTATCCCTGATGCAGGCAAATTTCCCATTGAAATCAGTGGGAGACTCGTCTGTGCGAGGACTGCAGAATCACGTGTTCTGTGATCACAGAATTAAAAAGCAGTAGGAAGCCACACCTGGCAGCACCTCTCTCGGTGGTTCTCTGCCCTCCATCGGGATGGATATCAAATCACAACAAACAAAAATATAACACCAATGTTAAATCCCTTCTCCCCTCACATACAAACCCTTAAAAATCCACCACTGCAGTTACTGTATGAAAGTCTGTATAAAGTTCCCGCCACTGTACTGCAGATTTCACACAAAACAAGTAACAATGGGAAAGAAAATATCAGGGGGAGGCATACATTGACATCTCTCATCTAACAACTAGAAAGCAAAGAGTTTTAAAGGTTTTGGACAAGCAGGTGTATTCTACTACTTGTTTTTCTTCCAAGGGTTTAGTTGGAAGAGGAGAAACAAAGACAGCCCTACTGCAGCAGCAACAACCCATGGTCTCTTTCTGAACTGTTCAAATACAAAAGCGCAATATGTGAAACATTACTTTTTCACTGCTGCTTGCTTGCAAGCACCACACTGCATCCACTCACATCTGCATGAAAATTTTCCTTGTAACAGCTCAATAGTCTCCCCAGTTTAGCTGCTGCTAGTCCCATTCACATCTTCTTTGCAAAATAATTATCCCTCAAACACACTGGTAAACAGCTTAGGAAAACCAGAACTAAAGTCCTTTATCAGATTTGTTGAGGATAAAATGTGGTTCCTCGTAAAATGATTCCTTATTATCTCTCCTGCCTCACTGTTTGGGGATAGGTCATTTCCTCTAGGGAGTCAGAAGGAAGGCATCCTCAAGCCTTGTGGCTTTGTAAGTTAAATACCGTATTACTGAGGTCATCCACCACATTTCAGAGCATTAGGAAGCTTCAGTAGGAGAGCAGGGAGCAGAGCTGCTCAGGTAACTCAAATCTAGTCTGTGACTGAGTGGGGCCAAGGTGGAAAACATCAGGAGAAGACAGGGGATGGCACAGAAATACCAAACACTACTGAGCCCTTAGGGAATCAGAAGATTTGGAACTCTAATCCGTAAATTCAAACCCTTACCGAACTCTCAAAACAACGCACCTTTAGGATCTGGGTTCTAAGTTTGTTCAAAACTCCCACCCTCTCTGGACTGAGGGACTGTTGAGCAGTGGGGAAGCTGGGCAGCCCCACCAGGAGCACTCTCAGCTGTGGGGCTGCCTGGTGGCAGTGGCTCCATTGCCATCCAGCCATGGCTTCTGAGCCACCAGGGCAGCACTGGGTCAGGAACTGCCCCTGGACTCCACCGTGTGCATTGCCCAAGTTTTCCACCCGTGTCCAACAGCATATTCCTGTGGGCTGATTACATGCTCCTTCTGTCCCACATGTACCAGAACACAGTGAGGAAAAAAAAAAACAAACCCAAGAATCATGAAATATACCATATAACATAAATGTTATGTTTTTATTTTCCTGGTTAGGCCTGGTTTTAGTTTCAGCTCAGCCCTATCATGGCTATTTTGTGACAGCAAAATAATTTGGCCTTTAGGATGAAAAAAATAGCAAATAATAATTAGAAGGAAAATACCTCACCAAGACCAAAAACTGCTGATATTTTGCATTAAAGAGAGACTGAACTCCAGTCTGGGGCTCCTCCTAAAGTGGGGATGCTTTGCCTTAGAAATGTGCACCTATAGCAATAGTCCTGACTTCATACCATGGTTCTGCTTTCTATACTCAAAACTTTAACCACAGAGCAACCAATACATCCAGCTTATCAGCAATCTTGCTGGACTCTCTCAGCTGTTTCTATGCATTGAAAATTTGCATTCCATAGGTTAAGTTACCTTTGGGTAGGTCACCTTCGGGAGGGTCAAAACCCTCCCCCAATTTATAGACAATCCAGAGCACAGAACCTGTCAAGTGCATCCTTCAAATGGTCTCAGTAACAGGAGACCAGCAATATCCAATGTTCTCAAGAACTTGTAATTCCTTTCCACTCTCAAGCAGACAAATTCAACAGAAATAAAATTATTTAATTTTCAGAAATTATTTTTTAACTGTCAAAGATACAATCAATAGATTTTCAACTGTGTTGCCCTGAACAGTAAAGGTGTAGACAGAAATCATGTAGATGTGCATATCTCCCTTAAACAGAACTTCTGGTGATACATGTGGGAATTGTGCTACAGGTAGGAGGAAAAATACCCTACTTCAGCCACCCAGGATAGAGCAGATCCTCGTTTTGATGCAACTCTGACACTCTGGACATGCAAAACCCTAAACTTTGGGCCAATGCTATGGTTTTGTCTCCTCAGCTGGGCAGAATGATGCCCAGAGACATCCAAAGAGCTTGGAAGGGCATTTGAGGCTGTTTTTCATCATTTCAGGGAAAATATTTGGTTTTCTGATCGTGTGTGGTGGACAGTGTAGGTTTTGTTTGTTGCATTGCAACAACAGAAAGGGTAAGGAAAAAGAATTAATTTTGCCAAATACTAAGTTTCATCTCAAGAAATACTGATAGAAAAACATAATGGAGCCTCACAGCTATGGACAGTTCTTGTCCTCAAACAAAGGAATTGAACTTGCAGTGACCCAGCCAAGCCTGGGTTGCTGAAGCACCGAGGGAGGTAATATTTATAGGACCTCTTTCAAAGGCTTTTTTTGCCTTGTTCTATCTCCAGTACCAAGACTTACTATATTACTTAGCAGTACTGTATTGCTCAGCCATTTCCCTTGCGCAGTACACCCTGGCAGGGAGCACAGCCTGTTCCTCACGGTGCTACTCAGACACACAAAGCCTCCCCAGCCCAGGGGAACACACTCAGAAAGGTACACAGGGGTTTATTGTTTACCACCTGCAGGTGCCTGCAGTAGAGCAGATCCCACCGAGCTTCTTGCAGTGACCAAGCCCAGAGAAAGGTGCTTGCTCAGGTCTTGGGCAGCAAAACTGTGTCATTCAGCCCAGGGTTCACAAGTGCAGTAGTTCAAGATCAACCCCCAGTGACAGGGGTGTGTCTCCAGGCACAATGTTATGTGTGATTTCAGATACAGTGAGGGTACCTGACACAAACTGGCCTTGGCATCAGTCTCCACACAAAAAGGGAGAGGCCAAAGCCAGCTCTGTGAGAAACCAATCAAACCAAGGATATGGGATGTTGTCAAAAGCCATGAGAGCACCATTTCTGTGTTCTGAGCACATCAGCAGGGCTAGCAAATCCACAGTGAGCTCCCCTTGGAAAGGTACAGCCCCCCTTTACACAGGTGGCATAGGAAACAGTGTTGTGTGACCAGCACAAAACACTTGGACAAAAGTGGAATCACTGGGATCACAACAGACATTTTCTCTTCCTTTAGAGGGTGGAAGAAAGCTGAAGGAGAAACTCAGGGTACTTCAGTTTCATCACTGATCCACAAAGCCCTCAGCATGCGATTGTGACAGAAACTGGAGTTTGAAGAGTTTCATCAGGTTACCACCTCGCCTTTCTCTTTTAAACTAATTTAACTCTATCTTTGTGGCAAGCTTTTGTACTCATTTGCTGTGATTTATAACATCTTATTTAAACATAAAGGCCCATGCAAATCCTTTACAATGTTTTTACAATTTTTAATGTTTTCCATAAGGACCAGACACATTTGGGAGGGGAGGAAGGAAGGATGACAACCCAATGCAGATTACATGGAAAGCAGCAGGCTTGATGGGCCCCATGCACCTAATAAAGGGACAGCAACATTTTAAAATTCACATTTACCCAGAAAAGTTTTTACCCAGTCTTATGTAAACACCAGAAAGGAATTAAAAGAAGAAAGTCTCAGTATTTCCAGACAGTTCATTTTGACTTTAGAAAGACTGTTTCAATTCAACCCTGGGGTGCTTTTAATGTGCTCCAGTAAAAAAAGGTAAAAAAAGAGGAGTGGTCCAAATAATCATAATGAAAATAAAAGAAAACAACAAGGAGGCTTTACTACCCCAAGCTACCTTCATTTAAATTTTAAAATATAAATTAGGGGAAATATTCCATCACAGTCATCACTGGCATCTCCGTTGACATTATTTTCACGTCAAATGCTGTTTAATGCTGCTAATTTTTAATTGCTTGTATTTAAATAATGAAAATTAACACAAACAGATCTTTCTCACTAGGCACAACTCTTTAATTTCAGTCAGAAAAGTCTGTCAGGCAGCCCAGATTGCATCAACAGCTTCATGAGCTCATGACACACCAGCAGCATAGCACAAACTGTTGCCCAAGTTGTTCTGGCAGGACATGCAAACCTTGATTTTGATCCCAGTTTTGCCCTAGTTTCACATTTCTGTAACTGCAGCAGAACAAAATCAGAGTAGCTGGAAATAAAATTGTGCCTTCACTGGACATTCAAGACCAACTCGTTTTCTAGTCAGTTATAGCATCAATATCGACATCAAAGTAAATATTTTCACTTAAATTGAAAACTCTTTATATTTCTTCCACAAGCAAAATATTAAGAACTCTGGCCTAAAGAAAGATAAAAGGAGCCAATCTCCCCTTTAAATTACCAAGCAAGCATGGGCTTTGACTCCTTTTTCAATGGGAAGTCAAAACGTCTGACTCCAATCAGTTTGTATAAACCAGCTTTTGTTTTTCCTTTTACCCAAATGACTCCACTCTTAAGGATTTATTGTAACTGGATTGCTTTTCTACCCAGCAGGGAGCTGTAGCACTAGCAAAGCTGTTCCACACAGTAGGTTTTCCGCTGATTGAATTTCTAGACTTTCAGCTCTTCGGAAATGTTTGCTCTTGTACAAGCTGTCAGAGGGAAATTGTGTGCAGTCGATTTTGTCTCAGCTAAAGCCAGGCGGGGTTCCATATGCAGCCAGCCAATGTGAAATTGAAAGAAGGAGGATCAATCAAATTGCAAAGGAAAAAAGGTCTCAGCACAAACAAATAAAAAAAACCCAAAGAAACAAACCATACAACAAAAAAAAGGGCAGAGAAAAGCAGATGAGAATGAAAACCATTCCTGCAAATAGGTGCATTAAAAAGAACCAGCAACATCCTTTCTTAAAAGGCAAGCTTTTATTTAGAAATCACTAAAATAAGGGCTAGAAGCCATGTGAAGAAGTTGTTCCATTAACCATGCACAAAGCCAACACCGTTACATTGCTCCCACTCCAAGCTGCTGTATAATCCCTCATCCCTGGAGCAGCCCACCCTCCCAGCAGTGCCCCAGCTGTCAGGCACAGCACAGATACTCTGCTACATGGGCTGCTGGCTCTGTGTAATCAGGAACACACACTGGGAAGATGCAGGAAGCCACTGGAAAGCACCTCAGCTGCCATGTGTGTCACAGACCATGGAGGGTGATTTAACAAAAAGGATTTTTCAGGCATCACGCTCTCAGGATGTTACAAAGAAGCCAAAGTCACCTCCACTCCAGGTGGATCATTGCCATGCTCTTGCCACACACAGGGTCTAATGGTGCCAATTGCTGTCTGCACCTGAGGTTTTGTTCTTTGGAAACACAATAACTGACAGGGCCAGAAGTGCACACGGGGGCCAACACAACCAAGTAAGTCAGAAGCAACAAGCAGAGATTAAGACATCTGTATTAAAGGTCTCAAAATCTGAGTATAAGCAACACTCGCCTGTGGTCTGGTCTGCAATAGCTTATATTTCTAAATCAACTGCAAGGACAAATTTTGGTTCTAACTGCATTGCAGGCAACAGAAATGCTTTTAGGCATAAGCCAATACTTCCAAATGACATAGTAACCCATGAGTGTGACAGTATAGGTGAGCATTGGACTGGAAGTCTCTGCCCTGCCGGCAATGGGCAGATAAGCCTCACAATATTTAAGTACAGCATAACAGAACCAGGAGTGGTTGCACTGACACCAGGCACACCATCTTGCCTCTCTGCTGAGGTTTGTGTTGTGACAACCCTGTGTTAGAAAAGTTGTGTCACCTGTTTTATCTTTTAAGAAATATTTACATCTGGTGGGTCACTCTCTTTTGACATACAGTGGAAATCAAAAAGCCATACAACAGGGGTTTGGTTTTAAATTACTGACTTGACCTCAAAATACTTTCAAGTCCTACTCCCTTGTACTGCTATGGACTTATCCCCATGTCTACGTTCAGTAAGTAGCCAGGCAGAGCAGCAGTATCCCTACTGTCTGCAAGGACAGTCATTCTACCTTTTAAATAAATAATGGGGAAAAGCACCTTGCAAAAAGATCTTTCTTAGAGCATCCCAAGTGTCTGCAGCAGTGACTGGTGAAGAGCCTCAGTGATGGTGCAAAAGGGAACCTTCAGTTTACTGCGCAGTCTTTCCTCAGAAGACACTACACAGTGAGAGAGGATGACATCTATCATAAAACAAATAATAATAATGAGGATTTTTGCAACAACTCTTCCCCAGTCAGCTGCCTTCCATTAACAGTGGTTTTCTCTCTCAGTTCCTCCCTTATTTCACCTGTTGAGTGTAGCTCAGTGATTTTCCTGCTGGGAGTCTGTTCAGACATGCTTTCCCAACTCAGCACACTGACAACCTGACATTTGTGCTCCTAATCACCAGTGCACCTCGACAAAGCCCTGATGATGAAAGGAAATATCCTGGCTCCAAAGTCTTCTAAGGGGCCACGTGCCTGACGAAGGCATTTGCACCACTATTTACACCATATTTAATGAACCTCATTACTGAATCAGTTGTCTGCTCATGTTAGTCACTGAAGAGTTTCCTCATTTTTTCTTTACCTTTTGGGAGGCTACAGTTCCTCTTCAACCATAAAGAAAAATATTGCGAACAGAAAAAAAAAGAGGGTAGTGAGCAAGAAATTCCTGATACACAAGAAAGGAAGCATACGGCTGCAAATGACCTGAAACTTTGATCAGTCTGTCCTCCTGATACTATCAAAATTTACTCCAGATGTCCCAGGCACTACTGCTAACAGTGCCCCAGCCCAGAGCTGTAACCATGTACAATAGCTGAACAAAGTATTGCCTTAAGATAAAAATTCACTCATAAATCCCAACAACAGTTATAGAAAGGTTATTGTTCTCCAGTTAGGATACACTGCCATTTTCAACTAAATGCAAATTTGATTCAGACTGACACAGAATTTAAGATTAAGACTTAAGATTAAGTACTGCAAATGCACAACCTTCAGTGTTCCATGGGAAAACCAGAACAAGGACTGGTTCATTCTTCCCATACAGTCTGAGGATGCTCTGATTGCATGACAGACTTTTTACTACATTATCAATTTCTACCAAGTTTTCTATTGCACAGTTTGGTTTGAGGGCACATGGCTGCACAAAGTGTGAAGAATTGTTCTGGAGCTCACAGATATAATTGAAGCAAGGCAGGTCAACAATTGTCCCTAACCAACTGCTTAATTCCTTAGATCTATTCCACTGCCAGGCCCTAAGAACCAGAGAACAATATTTCAACTGTCAGTCAAAGCTAGTGTTCTTCACTACACCCAGCCTTAAACATTCTACAGAATTTGCTCTATTTACCTGCTTTGTGTAAAAGGCTCTTTGGCTTCTAAAAGAAAAAGTTATGAGAGAGGAAAATGACTGAGTGGAGCAAGAGGGCATTTGGGGACTTTGGAAAAGGAGGAGCACAGCTTGGAACTTCACAGCTCACCTCCACATTCTCCTAAATGAGATACCAACAATCTTACCACACTAACTCACCTGGACATTACACTGGAAAATACAAAATTCCTCAGAATCTTAGAACAGAAGTTTGGATGTATGAGTCACTCTAATCTGATGTGTGCAATTATACAAAATACACAATGTGGATTTGCAACATCCCCCGTTTAAGTAAATGGAAGCTTTGCCATTGATTTTCATGGAAGGCGACTTTATTTCCAATGCTTAGCATAGGCCAGCTGCAGGTTAATGCCCTAGACCATAAGTCATGCATTGCAGATCTCACTTCAGACTACAATTGTCTTTCATCCCAAACAAACTGCTGTCAATCTGCCTTTATTTGCTTCAACTATCACCTTACAGTTACTACTGGAAACTACCAACTGAGTGCTTTTGAAGGAGCAAGGCAGTTTCACACAGACCCAGGATAATGGCAACAGAAGAAGATAAAGTAAGAAAGCTAGGAGATGTTAAGTGGTTTTTTCCATTGAGGATGGAAGAAGTTAAGAGGGAAGGCTTAAAGACATGAAGACTGGAAAACAGATGCAGAGAAGAAATTAAAAGCATCCAGTAATGGAAACCTTTGCACAGGCACTAAAGCTTACTCAAATGAATAGTTCTTCTGAATTCATCTTGACTCCTTAAATGAGTAAATTTAAACTTGCAGGATCAATCATCTAAAATGAATGCTTAAAATAAATGAAAGAAAGATACAAGATATCAGAATACCAGTACTGCATCACACTAATACTAATGTAATCATCCCTCATTAAAAACAAACTTCAAAGTGGTACAAGAAGCCTAAATGGTAATACAGACAAGATTTAAAAGTGATGATAGAAACAAGGCTAAGGTATAGAATAGCACATGCAGTAAAAAGGGAATACTCAGAAAGACTAAAGCAAAAAGGGAAACCAGCAAGAACTACAGCAGGAAGAAAGATGGGATGTATGTACATGAAGAACAAACCCAGATGTTTAATTCCCAATTTCTTCAGGGCCACAACCTGCAAACATTTGTCACCTGATGAAAAGATTAAAGCCATGGCCATTACTGTGAATTTCAATGACCTGGGTCTAACTCGTAAGGATATTCCTAGATTTGGAATTGCAGGGGCTTCCCTTCAAAATGAGCACACACATGAGCATCTGCAGGGTTTGATCATTAGCTCACAGCCATTTCTGAGTTCCAAATTTCTTACAATATGGTTCCAACAGCCACAGCCTTATCCAAGTGAGAATTAACTGCTGGGAGTGTGACAAAATGTGGTGCAATGCAGAGACAGATATCCAGTGGAGACTAATATTTCCAAGAAATTATGAACAAATTCTACTGCTCATCTGACAGAAATGAGATGGGCTGCTGGCAGACACCAGAAAGCACTGAGAAGACTGCCCTAGTGAGAAAACTTTCTGTGGCATGTAAATGATATTTCCTCAGATCATGTATATGTAAAATATAGGTTAGGTATCAACACCTAGTACACACATGGAACTGCTTTAAACAAAAACAAAACTGAAACAAATTAGCAAGAATTCAAAAGCAAAAAAATGGATATGAAGAAAATAATTCCACAGATGATGTCTTTCAATAAAGCTCTTCAAGAGCCTTATATTATGGAAAGAGAGGCAGATGAATTCTCTGTCAAATTTCATTTCTGCCAACCCTTCTTCAGCCAACAATTTCTGTCACCCTGCTGAAGCAGCGTGGGCAGCTGACAGTTCAGGTCCTCACCCAGCACCAGCTGCCCTGCACTGTCAGCAGTACCTGAGCACCCACGTCAAAGCAATCCCCAAAGATCCTCAATGAGCTGTTCTTACATCAGTGTTTCCAGTGATTCCTCACCCTGAATGTGGTGTATGGGGCAGAAAGCAGTAATGTCTCCAGGGACATAGCTCAAATGCAATAATCCATAACAGGGATGCTAGAAAACAAAGAAGACCTGAGAAGTGGGAAAAGCACAGAGATAGGCTAGAAAAACACATATCATAGCAGTAAAGGCCTTGAAAGTCACATCACAGTTGATAGAAAAATCACAGTTGATAAAAAATTGAAAAATCACATTTTTCTATCACAGTTGATAGAAAAATGAACTGTTCAGATGTTTATTGTAAACCCACAGTCTTTCCAGGCTCTCCAGGACCAAAGAAGAAACCCCAGCAGCTTGAGTTAGAGGAGTGTCCCTAAAACTTCACCTGTTACAGGCTCTGCAAACAAGATCCAGAGGGTTTGCAGTGCACAGGAACAGAACTTTACACAATTTTCTGGGCCATTTGAATTGATTGGTGCTGGAGACTCAAATGCTGCTGGGAAGCACTGGGGGAGACTGTTAATATGTGACAAGCTTTTGACTTTGGGACACCTGAACACAACCTGTATTAGATCACAAAACACAGTGTGTGGGATAGTTTTGGCACACAGTTTAAAAATTCTCTGCCCTAGGATGGGCTGAGGTGTTTCACATAGGCTGGCAGTATATGGATTTCACACTGAAGTCTGAGGTATTCTCTATTTTCTCACACAGTACTAAACCCAGACCATTTTAGCTCAAGTTCATCTGCTTTTATGGCAAATGCTCTGCATACCCAGTATTATCCATTGTCATGTGGCACCAAAATCCCTGTTAACAGCTTCATTTTGTGAATCTCTTACACAACGCCTGCAAAGAAAACTTTGCAGCTGCTGAGCTTGTTATGGGTTGGGTACTCCTTTGCATCCTGACTGAATCCTAAATGTACCCAATAAAGCTCCATTTATTTTAGCTAGGGATATTTCCATAGGCCTGTTTTGATAGGCAGAGCTCCTTCCCCTCTGCTTTAGTGTCTTTTCCATTAAAGAGTAACAAATTCAAAAGTTTAAAAATAAATAAATAAATGGAACAGGAAACTATCATAGCTTCAAAATCTCACTTTCTGGATAGAATTTAGGACAAGGGACTATACTAACAAACCCAATTTGCACCAGACTTTAAAGCCCACATGCTCAGGCCAGTGATCACACACACACACACAAATTCACGCTGTGAATTCTCTTACAAGTTTGCTGGAGATAACACACAAAAGCTTGTTTAGAGACCTCTGCTCTTTTTTTTTTTTTTTTTTTTCCTGTTTTTTTTTTTTTTTTGGTCACTGTGTTTGTTTTTGCTATGCCCTTGCAGCATGCATTCTGCTCATCTCATGGAAGCAGGAGGGGGATTTGAGGAGAAGAAGTTTCTCAACTGTGCACAGAGCATGTCACCACACCAGGACACTCAGAGTCAGGCGTGCAGCCCTCTCTGGCCAGGGCTGCATTTAAGCCTTCTGCTAACAGCCCAGGGCAGGCAGGTCTGCCACCTGGACATGTGAAACTGTACTGCCAGCAGACTGCAGCTCCTTTGAACAGTTTGTGTGCAGGGCAACCAGCCTGGCTCTGCACTTCAGCACAGGCAGCTGTCACAGCCCTCCTTGCCTGCTCGACCTAGGGAAGAGTGAAACACAGCCAAGGAAAGAACATGGTTCAAAGGCCTGAGCCTGAGAGCAAATGCTAAAAAAAAAAAGGAAAAGGAAAAATAAGAACAAAGAAATCTTAAGCTGGTTTGTCTGTTTTTCAATTTACACAACTGTAAACAAATTCAGAGGTTTATTAGTTTATAATGCTTTTTGTGGTCATGTAATTCAAATGTGAGCTTTGATTTAAGAAACGGAATTTGGCAAGAAAGGAGTTTCAAGGCAGCCTACTCACTTTCCCATTAAGAAGATTAAAAAAGAATTCAAAATATTTAACTTTGGGTAATAAGGTCTATATTTGTGTAGCAACTAATCTTGTGCTCATGCACATCCCAATTTGGTACTGCACTTGCTTAACTTTAAGCAAGTAAGTAATCTCATTGGCTTCCTGCATACTTCAGGAAACACTAAGTGCTTTGCTGAAATGGGGCCATGATCAGATTTAAACAGTGTCCTTTAATGAGGATTTACTCATTAGGAAAAAAGGTATCCAGAAAAGCCACTCAGCCTGTTAAAAGCCAGCCATTCACCTTAACCAGCAATTTTTTATCTAATTTTGCTTTTAAATAAAGCTATCCTACATTCAAGGGTGGAATCCACAGAGAGTTATTTTAAACAGAACATTTCAAGTTCAGCTAAATCTGGGAAAAATCAGAGCCTGGACTCTTAGCTGTATCCAGACTGGCTGTGCCTATACGTAGAAGGCAGCAGCACATAATCCCTTGGTGTACCACAGCCACTTGGGCATTCAGCCTTAACTCTGAATGTGCTGTCTTGCTTTTGTAATCCAACAGGCAACATCTGTATTTTCTGGCCAAGTTCTTTTCAGTTATGATTTTTTCCAGATTTCAGTCGTTACTTGCATGCAAAAGGAATTGAATTCAAACCTTAATGCTACAATAGACTCTAATTGTATCTACCACATACTTTTAAACACTAATCATTCTCAAGAGCCGCAACTGAGAAAAAGCCTCACTTGGCCTTGAAAATACAGGATGTAGTTAGGAATAAGGGAAAAAATTTACTGAAGAAATGCCATGTACTTTCCCATCTCCAACTCAAAGATAAGGCCTTTGTTTTACACTGTGAACACTCATGATTTCATTTAAAAGCAGGTTTAGGTCTTTATCACAATTACTATTATTCTGCTATTGCTTTAGCAGTGCCTTCGTGCAGGTGTTACTGCAGAAAAAAATCTTTATTTCACAGAAAGTTACCTAAAGAAAAAATTACATTATCCCACATCCCCACATAGCAATGACCATCCATTTAGCTGTTTAGAAAAACATTAGCAAAGCCACAGAAGCTGCAGCTTTTATAGCCAGTACAGATTTACTTTTCCCAGTGGGAAGAGGGGGAAGTTTTTCTGAGCAGGTACATCTGCACACTCCAGAGAGGCTGCTTGGCCTTAGTCCCACAGCTCTACTGGTGGATGGGCTTGTCTGCAAAAGGAAGCTCTGCTGGATTTATACGGGAGGCTTAGTTTTAAACAAAGTTCAAGTGCAAAAAGCCACGTGGACATTTATTTCATGTGGTTTATTTTTATTTGGCTCAATTAATTCTGAATCATTTAAAACCAAATAAAAAAGATAGCCAGAATCTTTAATGCCCACAACAGAGTATTCACCATTCAATCCAAATTAAAGTAGCAGTTTATTTAAACTGAAGTTGTTGTGTATGGACAAGGCCAAAGCTAATCAAGTGTTGTCTCATCACAATCCCAGCAAACAGTCTGAGCAGAGATAATGGCAACCTCTGTTTCCTGCCACAGCAACTAGCAATGTGGGAGGAAGGCTCTTCAGTCCAGAGGAAGACCATTTTGGACTATACAGGGAAGAGGGAGAGGGGCTTCCTGCTAGATGGGGCTGGCAAATCTATTTCTGTGCCAAAGAAACAATCTCTTCAACGTCCCTCCAGTGTGTTGTCGAACCTGACCTGTGTGAAATCTGAGAATGGATATAAATCAAAGGGAGAAAAAGTAATAAAAAGCTCCCGGCAGACTTGATGACATGTTGATAATGTTCTCGTCCTGGAGTCAGGGTGACACCAGCCCAGAGATGATATATAGAACTAAGCCCACATACCGACGATTTACTGGCCTAACGACAGTTTTCATTGATCAGAGGCCAACAATTACTGGATTCCTTCCCACTGCCTATTTCAGTATCAGGCTCTGGCGTGCAATCAAAACACTAGCCCTGCTTCTCCACAGTTCATGTGCCAACTTTGCAGTGGATGCTCAAGCCAAGCAAGAATGATATGCAAATCTGGCAGGTGTTTGGGGCATACCAGTGCCGCTCAAAAACCCAGCCATAAAAAAGGAAACGGCAGACAGGCCAGGGGAGCCCCGATCTGCTCCAGAAGGGCTGCAGGCTCTGTACAGTACACAGTAAACAGGTCCCAGAAACTGGAGACATGGCTTTCAGGCAGCAACAGAAAAGCTCCATTATTTTATCTCAGTATAAACAAAGCACATTCTTTATATCCCCTCCAGATTGTCTAAAGGCCTCTCTTGCCACTGCAGCTTATTTCAAAAAGAACAAGAACTTACAAACAAATAGAGCATCCGGTGCTGGTACCAATCACATAACATTCCTCTGTATTTTGTTTTGCTTTGTGTCTTGAAGTGGGGAACCAGTAGAAAGAGATTTCCTTCCCAAGTGTATGGAAAATAGATGTGTCAAACTGAATTAATATCTGCAATAGCACATTTAAATGGCCATGATTAAGCTGCTGGAATGAGATGAATCAATGCAGGAAAGGTGCTGGCAAAGAAATATTTTTCCAGTATATTACTGTCTCTTACAGACAGGCAAGCACATGTAATTTGTCTTGGTCTATCAGGATTTACCTATCCGTCCCATAGTTAGCATAGGGGAATGCTGCAAATTTCCAAAAGCTTCTAGACACCTTCTTTGGGACCCAAAGAAAAGTTGGGAAAGGCTCCAAAGAAAAAACTCCTGCTAAAAGATGTAATTTCCTTACGGTAAAACTCATGAAACACACACATTCAGAAACTACACAGGAGTTCAGACTGATACTACAGTATCTTTGTACAACACTTTACTTAAAAACATGCCACTAAATACCTTCCATCTCTCCTGACCTTCTATTCTCTTTCTCTTTTCCTTAAACCTGATTTGGCCAAGTTTTTCAACAGAAGCAAAAGGAGCTCAAGAGTTCAGAAAGGGAATTACTGTTTTAGGAACAGAGACAATTGAAAATATCTTCTTAAGAACAAATGTCTTTTGAAAAAAGTTACTTTCAGCAATTTCATGAGACATCAGATCTAACTACTTTTAGGGGAAATACAGGCAAAAAGACAATGTGAGTTTGAAGAAACTCAGAAGATTTGAGGTTTTCTATGTTTCAATAATATCTGTATAAAATGAAGCTATCATCAGAAATACTGCCAACATCTCAGGAGAATAACAACCACCATCCAGGTCAACCTGAAATTTGCATAGTTTCAACCATATGCTCTTTTTCTTTAAGAAAAAACTGATATAACACACTTAAAATACTTAATCCTCTTCTGCAAAAGGGGAAAGGGTGTAACTACAAAGAAAAAATTAATCAGCTGAGTATTCAGAAGATGCTACCAGCACATACTCTGAAAAGAAAGGGAGTTTTCCTCTATTCAGTCTTCCGAAAAAAACTTTCAAGAAGAGAGTCTAGGAGGTTTCAACACTAGTAGACTTTAATAGAGAGAATTAACTTCTATATGAATATTTTGCACAAAGACGACTCCCTCAAAGTAGATGAGCCTGACAGCCTTTATGTGCTGCCCTCTTCAATAGTGGCCATAAAGCTCTTCCTTGCTGCCTCCATCTAACTTCACTTAATTTGGCATTTTATCCTCCATGTCTGTTCACACCTGAAATGTGACAGGCCAGTAACCACAATTATTGGCATTGCAGCCATGCCTACAGAGCCCTGGTGAGGAGCTGGAGCCCCCTCACACTGAGCACTGCACTGAGCCTGTGAGTGCTGGCCAGACTCCTGGCTGTCCCTGTGCAAGGACTCCTTGTCATCCCACAGGAAAAGCATTCCCCCAGGAGTCAGCACCACCCTGCCTCAACTGCACGAGATTATCACAGAGGGGGTACACGAGGCTCTCTAAAGACAAGCCACAGCCAGAGCAGCTCAAGTACTAAAAATACATTTATTCTTTTCCCAATGCAGACAGGTTGTTGGAAAGAGCTTTTCTATCTTTTGCCTTCTAAAAGATTAAATAGAGAATGAACAAAATAGAAGTAGAGCTGAGGAACATGCTTTTGTTTTCCTTCTTATGAAAAGGGCAAGAATTTACTTGAGGGTCCCCATGGAATACATACTTGTTTCAGCATCTTTTCCATTCAGTTGCAGTACTCATCTGGATCCTAACTCTTTCCTGCAACTGCTGAAACCAACCATCTTTAGTAGTTCCATATCTCTACTGTCTTTTTTATTTTTTCATTCCTGGACAGGGATTCTTTCAACAGCATATTTCAGTGTGGAATGAGAAGGTGGCACTCGTAAACACTTTCTATCATAAACTGATAGTCATTAATCTGAGCCCAAAAATTAAAGGAAAGCCCCATCTGAAATGTTAGATCTGCCTGCCTGCATCACACATCTCTTGGAGGAAATACAGGACACAGCACTCACTGAGAGGAGTACCTATATTGTGTTAAGGGTGTTTGAATTAATTTTCAGCAAATTTTGACCATGTACCCAGAGACCATAGTAAGTTTGTTGAAGCATGTTTTCCCCCACCCTTTCATATCACTGTTCTTTCCTTCTTTCACTAGTATTTAGACAGTCTGGTGTTCATCAGCATGCCCTCCTGGTCAGGCAGGCATCTGTTTCAGCTTCAAGTGGTCCGTGGGGAAAATCAAAGCTTTCAAGTTCCAAGAGGCCAAATTATCACCTGAAGAGGGTCCCCAGATCAGAATATCTGTATGCAGTAAGTAGATGTGTTTCTACATATCAGATATTTGGAGATGAAATAATCTACAAATGCAAAGGGAAAAGATTTGTTCATATCACTTACTTCAAATAGTAACCCAACAAATCCAGGTCAAAGTTTTCTTTTCAGGTCTTTCAGTCTCTTGCCCAAGGGACTTGTTTATGTACATGGTACCCCTATGCTGTTCACTATACACCAAATGCAGTGATAGGGCCAAATGCCATTATATCAACTTATTTTCATATCTGTACAGAGATAATATTAAGGTAATTTATCAACCTTCTCTTTCTCAGTTGCTGAAGGTGCCATACTCACAGAAGTGCACTGTCTCTGACATTTTTTCAGAGCCTCTCTTGTTGGATTTGTTTGCTGGCCAGTGATGATCTTTGATGAATCTTTGATGAATCTGGGTTATGACAGTGAACTATTGTCATGCATTGTGTGTTGAAATCAGGCCAACAATGAGTTTATTTTACACCTTTTGTCACATATGAATGATTTACAATTTTTTCCTAAGCAGCAGGAGATTGTTTGATGCTGTTCCAAACCGTTCTGGACAGAAACTACTCACACTTCTGAAATATAAGAGTGCTATAGAATCTACCAGAAGCTCTGGCATTGCCTACAGACAAAGGCAGGTGTGAGGACATCCCGCTCAGCAGCACTCTGTCCAGAAGTGGAAGGTGAGGTTAAGGGTACAGTCAGGCAAAGGAACTTCATATTGATCACAGAGATCAAAACTTCCTCAGTAGGACTCTCCCACTCCTTCTTGTTGGCTGGTGCAAGGTAAGTTTTCCCAACTTGAATTCAAAGGGTGGGTTACCTAGTGAAAACTCCAAAAAGTATTTGTCAGCCTTCACAATTTGTTCCTGCATTTTTATTATGGCTAATCTTTTCCATTTCTGCTCTTCCCCATATTTCTATCCCTCATTTCAAATCCCAGCCTTTTCACCACATTAGCTTTTCTTTTTCTGGACAGTTGGAGGTTTGTGTTTATGTACAGGAGTCAACATACATCAAAACATTCCTACATGCCAAACCTCACAGACCTAAAATGTGTGCCTAAACTGAGAAACACAAGAAATAAAATTGCAGAATTAAACTTTAAGTAATTTACCAGACCAGTTGCTCTAACTTCATCTTCATCATCCCTCCCTTTCAGCTGATACCAATAATTTGCAATAATACAAGTGAAAAGAAAACTAGGTCTGTGTGAAATGGTAGCAAAAATAAAACTAAAATGAAAGAAAGATGAAACATGGAGTCATGGTGCACTGTGCAATTAGGATCATTTAATTTTCTATTTCACTAAGTGAAGGTTGCACAGGGCTGATCTCTACAAGTGGTTGTGAAGTAAAAAAGCAATTTCCAAGTATTTCTGCTCTGTCCAAGTAATAACTGAGTAAAAGGGATATAAACTCCTTCTTGTTCACAATTTGACAACATCTGACAGAACAAGTTTCTCTACACTGCTACACTGAAAAAATAAAAATCAAAGCAATTCTCCTAACTAAGAGCCCACACCACCAGACAGCACAGCTGGGAGATCTGGATCTGCTGCACCCTACCTGCCCAAGTGGAATTTCTTCCCTTTATTAATCTCTCTGGCAAGTGGTGGGGCTGCCACTATATTTAGCCAGCTCATGCAGGACTGGCTCCCGCTGTCTCCAAAAGGCATATCAGGTGCTGATGCCTATTTTTAAACAGGACATCTAAACTTCCCAAGTGTGGCGACCCATGAGTTTGGACATTCTGCTTTTAATCAAGTGAGTTAATTAACTACAGGGCTCTAAAGGAAAAAAAGGCATCAAAGAGGAAGAGCAGGCTACAATAAAGCAACTCAAGATCTGAGTGATAGGAGCTCCTCCTACTTCAAGCACAACTATTCCGGGAAGGAATTCTTTCCCCCTCCCCTTATCTCTGCCACTGAAATACAGGCAAGGCTTCTTCCTTCCTGCAAGAGGCTGACATCATCTTTTGTTCAAGAAAGCCTCTAGCACTGGTATTACTCACTCTCAAATGAAAAGTTATTCAACAGACAAAATTTTGTCCCTAAATACTTTGCCACTAGGAGGATATGAAGAAAGTATTGAGATCCATGACTGAAAGTAACTACAAACTGCTTTACAGACATTAAGAGAACTCTGTAAAACAAGCATGAGAAGTAGCTATGGTATGAGCAGTGATGGCAAGTGATAGGGGTTGGTACAGGATGCAATGGGGGTTGAAAAAACTTTAAGGAATTTTCAAGAGAGATAAAGTATGTCATGCAGATGTTAAAGAGTTTGAGAGAACCAATCCCAGAATCCAGGATTTCTTATAACCTCACCTACTTTGTAACCTTCAGCCAATAATCCTTCCACAGCAAAGTGACAGGGTTATTACTTCTTCTTTATGCTAATTATACATATGGTGAAAATGACATCCAGTATTTTCAACCATTCTAAGAAATGTTTTTAAAAATTAAACAAAAAACCACAAACCAAAACAGTTTATCATTATTATTTACACAGATACACACGTCTCACCTCTAATACAGTGGAGCTGTTATTTTGAGCTGTGCTGCTGGGGAAAATACAAGGATTTTCTGTCTGTTCAATGTAAAAGGCAGATACAAAGAGATATGGAGTAAGTCAGGTTGAGAAGTACTGCAAGTGCTTATCCAGTTCTGTGACACAGAGGCAAACACTGAAAACATAGAGAACAGGATGATCAATGGACAAAACCCTCCTATCTGCAGAAGAGATGCACCCACTGTTGATAGTGGGTGTCATGTTCTGCTTCTGCAAAGATAAGTCCTTGGTCCTCTGTTTTCTCTCCCTCTGACACGAGTACACACAAACACACTGTCCCTTAAACACTGCACTTAACAAAGTGCAACAGAGGCCAAGCTCCAGAGGCAAAGGTTCCTAAATCTACCCCTTTTCAGATAGATGAGATTAATGTTTTCGTGTCAGCCTGCTGACATTCCAATTTGCTCTCCAGCTTAAAGGCCTTCCTTAAAGCAATGAATAAAGAAAGGACAGTCAGCAGCTTTCCTTTCTCCTTTTTTTGTCATCTGCTCTTCTCCACTCATACATATACATGTCCTCTCCCAGATTTTTACCACAGAGTTTCTTTTGTTAAGTTTCTCCCTTCTCAGCCATTGGACATGGCTGGGTTTTCTTTTTCCCCTGAGAGACAGTGACAGTTTTGGACACAGTGACTTGCAGGACACAGAGTTGACATGAGTCTATCCATGGAAACCTGATATATCTCCTCTGGTTAAAATAGCACAACTAACTGTAAAATTTCAAAGCAGCTAGACACTGAGCAGCTAATCCTACCTTACTTACCTCCTGCTATATATTCAAAAATACCAGCGTTCTCCATGCTCTAAGAAGATTCTCACCCCTGCTCTATATATACCAGCAGCACCCAGAGGAGGCAGCCAGAGCTGAGGTCTCGCTCTGCCCCAGTAACACAGACGGCAGATCAGACACTGCTCACGTGGCTTACCAGAAACAGTCCCAGCCTTAAAACTGACCTCACTGCAGTTTCTGTTTCTTTCCACTGATGAAAGGAGACAGCATGACTGGCTCAGATGTCAACATTTACCTTGTAGACATCTAAAGTTAGCTGAGCTGAACTGAGCTCCAGACATGACAAGGAGTACAGGGCACTGCACAGCAGCTGTGACGAGGGGTGCTGGTAAAGACAAAGGGTAACCAGAAATTAAACACAGGTTCTGCATGGGAGTGCTATAAAATCTGGACATTTTCCCGTGCCCATTTTATTTAAATAAGATGATAAAACTGTTGTCAAATTAGAAATGGAGATCCTATTTGTAGAAGCTGAAAGTCTTAGAACAAAGAAAACGATGGCAATTTATCTGAGTAGGTACTGCAGATTTTGACTGCAGCTTCACTGAGTTGAGATTTGAAACTTTTCCAGATTAGTTATAAGTCACAAAACTCCTCATAGCTCAAGTCATTAACAAATCCAGAATACTTTTCTGTGTTGTGTCAAATGCAGCACATTTGTTTTTCTCATTTGTTGTTACAGACAACATCCATGCCTTCAGCACCCTCTTTCTTGGTGCTGTTTTCCCCGCTTATTTTCATTCCTAACCCTTAATGGCAATTTTGAAGGCAAATCACAACATTACTTTCATTACTGATTGATTCAATATGCTTATTTGCTTAAAAATGCTTATAACATCCCCATTGCAATGAAGGCTGATTCCCCCAGACAGCATTTGCTGGTATTATTGTATGACTAGTTTGTTTAATAACCTAGTCCTCAGATACAAGTCATCAAGTCATTTTGGTCATATATATATAATAATATATAATTTATGAAGAAAAAAAATATTTGAAGCAAAATAAAATAAAATAACTCTCACCCCTATCTGGTAAGAGACATGTTCAGACACTTCTTGTTTTCAGCCACATGCTGGGCTTGCAGTAGGATAACAGAGTTTAGAGGCCTCCCCACCATTCACCATGTCCTATAAAAACTAAAACTAAACAGGCTTTTCCATCCATCCCTCAAACTGATTCGAGCAGTCATTTACACTGGTCCCAGGGAAAGGATTATCAAACTGTGAACTTTCAAAGGAGGGTGAACTCACATCTGGTAACCTGTAGAACTCTTTCAACCCACTTTTCTTCTGGCTGACAGCTCTCCTTAACATTCATGATACTCATTCATGGATCTGATTTAAAAGAGAAGGGTTTCCTCTGACAAATTTGGTCATGGAAGAAGGCTGTAACAGGCAAATCTACACCTCTATTTGGCAGAAGTTCTTCCTAACTGAAATTCATAAAAAAGCTATTTTTTATCAACTTCTGTGTGCTTTTGAAGTTGTGAGTTTTTCTTTCTTTGCGTCAATCATTCAAGCCATCAGATGACCTCTTTAAAAAATGAATGAGAGCAACACATGTGAAAGGCAAATTCTGGAAAACACTGAAGAAAATATTTTTCTTATGTATTTATAAAATGTTGGCCAACTTTGTACACAAGTATCAAATTTAAGGGAAACTGAAGTTGCAAAGCAATGTCTCCAAGTAGGTACAATCCTGAGCTCCCAGCTCGGGTGTCACTTAGGAGATGGACTCTTGGAAAACTTTGCCCTTTGGATAAATGTGTGGCCTCTTGCACTGGTAGTTGTGATTCTTTCATGTGATATCGAATGGTACATGAGCAGGTTTGGACAGTCAGCCCCAGTTAAACCTCAGGAAAGTGAGAATGGGTTTTTAAGCGAGGGCCAGCTTGTATTTGGTTAGCAGGCTTTTAAAAGCATGTGTGTAAAAGGATACTGCTGCAAAGGAAGTAGCCCAGCTTCAACTCCCATTAACCCTTGACAGGTATGACTTAAAGCTGAAATCTCACACCTTCCCTGGTTTAGCTCTAAGTGCTCAGATATGTACATAGATAATTCTCAAATTCCCAGGGTTTATAGTTCCCAGCTCCATCTAATGAAGAAACATCCTCACAGTGTTTATTTTTTGACTGCACTAGCAAGCCTCCCTACTCTCAAGTCTCTGAATGCCCATTTCAGCCAGCTACCAATTCGTGTCACACTGTAATGAGCATGAAATTGAACTATAAACCACACTTGGCCAAATTAGTATTAACAGAGGCAGGGGAAGTAAAACAGCAATGAGGGAAACCCAGTTCACAGCTGTGCAGATCATAACTAAAGTGCCACATGCAAGAACAAGGTTACATTTTCTAACAAATTCCATAGAGATTAAGTCATCAAAATAATTCTGCTAGGGAGGATGGTTAATTACACTAAACAAATCTGATATATACAAAAGGAAGTCTACTTCCTCTAAAATGGAACCTATGATAGATTTGAGAATAGCTGTCATGGCTAAAACCAGAGAACTTTATGACCATAGTAATGCAGTTGATTACACAATTAGGCAAACTTTGAAATTATCAGTTGCATTTTGGAATTATCTAAAAATTCAAGTATTCCCACTCTTAAACACAAATGGAAGATATATTCTGCCATACACAGTCTTAGGAGGTGAGGGACATAAGTAAACACAGTACTGGGGAAAAGATCCAAAGGAAATGAAACTACTTATTTCCAGTCACAGAAGGATTCAACAGAGAATTGAAAACAGTGTGGAAGTCCCTCCATCCCATCTCCTGAATGATGGCCCTGAGGCTGTACATAATTACAGAAGTACAATAAAACGTTCCATGTAATACTTGCTTTGTCATCCTTCTTGAATAGACACAGACATAATGCCAGGCAGTTTTAGCAGTATGCAAAGAAAAGTTAAATTTTTATTCTTTCCCACATCGCTATATTGGGTATTTTATGCCTCTGAGGAAGAGGGAGAAAAGGCAGACTCAGGTGCAACTTTGGTGTGCTGGAGCAAAAACCTCTTATGGTATAATTTTGCCCTAGGACACAGAAGAAATTTTGCTGTTTTTCACTGACCAAGAGATGGAGAGAAAGAACAGATATGGAAGAGGAAGAGAAACAGGAATGTCCAAGACAAGTTGAGGTTAGAGGCTGAGTTGGAAAAAAGAAGAATTAGAATATGACAAGAGACAGAAAACAAAAATATTGGTTAAAAGACCTAATATAGCTAAGCAAAATATTTGTCTGTGGCTTTAGGAGAGCTCTTCGTAATACTGGGCTCTCAAGAGAACTCCAGGGAAACTTCTCCTTTTCTCTGGCACATTTATCAGTGACATGTTCTGCACTGAGCAGTCAGGAATGAGGAGACTCAGAAACTGAGCTGGTGGGGAGACCTGCTGACACACTGCTGGAGGCAGCATCTCACTGCAGTGCAGGGAAGGAACAGGAGCATGAAAAGCCTGGGGAAGCAGGCCCAGCTCCAATTCATTCTATCTCCATGGAAGTGGCAGTTCCCCTCAGTCTGGATGGTGTACACTGGCCTGTTCTGAACACAATTATAACCATTCAAATAATATTTTCTTTGCCAGACAGTACCATTCTAATCATCCACACCACTCAGTTTCAGGCTATCATGTCAAATAACACTTAGACACAATTATTATTAGTAGCAAGAATCTCACCACCAAATTAATGTGAGTTTTTGCCTCAACATGAACATCAGACCTTAGGATCAACTCAATTAGAGAAAGTAAGGCATTCAATAACCAGATTTTTTACAAAACATAAATCTGCTGATGCATTTGCTTTTCCTATCCATCAGGTGCTAGTCTTTGACAGGAAACGAAGAATGGTTTATAGCCTTCAAGAGCTACATTCTCATCCCAAGGCAACATTAAATAAATACACCAATACCTCTGTTAAGCAAACATCTCTTTTGTCAGAGGACAAGTGATGTCCTTGTGTTTGGTCTCACATTAACCAAGTTCTATTCATCCTTAAAACTTGTTTGCCCCAAAAAAAGTATCACATATTATTAATAGCAAAGATGTAAGTAAAGATTAGACTTACTACATGACAATTTAAACCCACAAGACATTATCTTTTTTTTTTTTTTTGATGTTTAACCTGGGGTATGTGAAGAGAAAAAATAATGCAACCTTATATGCAATATTGTTTCTCAATACTGCCACTTTAGATGAAGTAAACATGAAATACCAGACAATCAGCCCTCAGGATGAGAGCTGAGCTACCTTTCTGCAGTCTCAGAAGCAAGAACTCTTCCCTGACACATAATAAATAAAAGGGTTCAAAATCTGGGCAGTAACAGAAGCCTCAAAGAGCTTCAGTCTGCTAACTCCCTGTAGTAGTCTGCCAAGCCAGCTGAGGGAATGGTGTGGTTTCTCCTTGGTAAAAAAGAAAACCAAAATTTGAGTAGAACATGCCACAGTCCCAACAAGTGCTGTCAGAGAAACAACATGAAGAAAATGCTGGAATCTGAAATGCTGCTGGTGCTTGGGCTGAGTTCTTGCCTCAGGAAGAACTGGTAGGACTGTGAGTCACATGGAGGGAAGTTAACAGGACATGAGCCAGGTGTAAGGGCAAATATCATCACTGGACATGACCAAAGGTTCTCCAAGAGCTGAGTAGTCTGAGTTGCCACTGTTCAGATAAAACAAGGCCATGGCTATGGTTTCCTAGAAGAGCAGCTTCTAAAGTTCATTGGCCCCCAATCCAGGGACTCAAAGCCAAACCCAGCCATCAAAAGAAAGCTCACTTTCATCATACACACAGAAACACAGGTGAACACCCCAGTAAATACCCAGGCCAGGGCAATGGCCTGTCAGCATCTCCCAGGGTGAGATCACCACGCAGAGGTGCTGGGCACCATTTGCTGCCAAGAGTTCTTGTGTGGCAAACCAAGTGTGGTTCTGCTCTTCCCTGTCCACTGCCCATCTGGTAGCCAGCCTCCAGCTCCCTGCACTTGGTGAACCACTGCATGACCAGCAGCTGCAGCCCTAGCAGAGCCACCCAATCCATGCTGCCACTCCAGCAGCTTCTTGCTCCACAAGCAAACAGAAAGATGACACAAAGGAAAAATGAGAAGTAGAGAGAAAAAGAATGATCTGGGGAAAGGCAGATACAGAGGGAACAAAAGCAACAATCAGGAAGAAGCCATACTGCACAACAGCAAGGAAAGAAAACAGGTTCAGAAGGCACAGAGTGGGATGAAAACCTTAGAGTACACAAGAGCTGGAAAGGAAGATATACAGCAGTAAGTATCTTTTACTACACAGAGCTCTCCATAGAGAAAAAAAGGGGGAAAGTTGGCCTCTAATTAGAATTAACTACTTCCCTTCATCTCCACAGTGCATCAGCTTCCAAGTTTGTGTGTGTCAGTTTTCTGTCTCCCTGTCTGTGCTGGCAGCAACACTGTGTGGGGGTTCAGCCACCTGCAGCCCCTGGGTGCTGCAGGGAAGCAGTGGGAATGGCCAGGGGTTGGCCCTTTGCAGAGGGGCTTTCACCTGGTATCACAGCAGGAACTGTCACAGCCCATTACACAGACCTCAGACACAACAAAACAGTGTATTCATTTCTATTCTAAAGAAATTGCCATGTTCATTTGGACATGCCTATTAAGGCATAGAAAAAATAAATTTGAGCAACTGCCAAATTTAAAGCTTTGTGTTTGATAATATTTTTTTTCCCAAGTAGCATAATGGGCCTAATCCATATTATGGGCAAGTATCCTCTAAAATTTAATTAAAAACCCAAAGCTGGTAAACAAAGTGATACTATGACACCAGAAATATAACAGTTTTGTGAGGTTTCAATGTAACTCAAGTCACAGGTGGTTCACAGTCCATGAACCCCTTTGCAGTAACTACCTACTGTACTTTTTTGTATATATTACACACTGGAGCTTAGTGCCCCTAAATGTTTCCTGGAAGAGGAGATGAAATAATTATCTTGGTATACTTAGTCTTCACTAAACAAAAAAATATTTCCATTTCCACCCTTTGGGATTTCATACGCCCTGAAGTCTGATGGTTAAAAGTGCTGTACTAAGTACTAAGACAGATCATAAAAAAGGTTCAGACTTTTCTCCAGGGAAATGTTATGCTGTGATCTCACTGTTTTCCCAGATAAATTTCATTGCATTGTTTCTTTTGCAGCAGTTTTAGACCCATGTGAATGCCATAGCCAATACCAGATGTGCCTCCACGCACTTGCAAGAGAGCTCTGAACAAAGAAAATCCAGGAGAGCTGGAGTTCTGCTTAATGAGAACAGCCCTGGGACAAAGCTTTAATAGTTTAACTAAAATTACATTCAAAACTTAATTAGCAGAAGCTCTGAACTCACAAGCCGTGGCCCATGAGTTCTAATACACTAATTAGCTAAGACACCCTTTAAAGCCAAGTACAGCTAAACCTTCTTGAAGAGCTGTCACGTGAGCCCTTGGATCTGAGGCAACATTTGTGCTGCACATGGGAAGTTCAGCATTATTTCACCACAGTGCTGCTGCACATACAATCACTGCACGTCCCAATTACTCTGGGTAACAAACAAACTATAAAATGTTCATAGCATATAGTCCTATACACAAGGAAAGATCAAAGCAAACTTTAAACATGGGCTTCGAGCAACCTGGTCTAGTGGAAGGTGTCCCTGCCTGTGGCAGAGGGCTTGGAACTAGATGGTCATTGAAGACCCTTCAAGCCCAAACCATTCTGTGATGATCCTACAACTTACCTACAGTAATGTGAGCCAAAAAACTTGAACAGCTGGACAAGAATTTTCAATACTTCAGAAAAATTACATCTTAAAGAAGGATAAAAACATTAAAAGTAAAGATTCATTTCAAGCAGGTGAAAATCGGATGTTTCAGCAATTTTGAATAAAATGTCACCTTTTTTGAAAATAACTTTGGTGACAGGGTCTGTCTATTTTGACAGATTATATTGTCTGGGAAATAAAATTCACCGTAGGATCCCAAATCAGCTCTGGGTTATCCCACTATCTTTAGTAACATTATTTAAGCAAGATTGCTGATTTCAGTAGGAAATTCAATTAAGTCCAGATTTTGGGATATAAAGAAGTACTGCAGGTATTGAAGAACCTCACAAGGATTATATACAGATTTTTTTACTACAAAATTTTCCCTTTGAAACTAACCCTGAAAAAGGTTCAAAGACCTTTTTGTTATGTTGTATTTCACATAAACATCTGTACTTCAGCTGTTGCCATTTCCACATCATGGAAGTTTTCAACATGCCTTACACAGTGGAGAATAGGAAAGAGAAAATTTAATTTAGGGACATCAGGGCAATTTGTATTTCTTAAGGAGACTATCCTACAGTCTTAAAGAAAAAGAACAAAAGGAAATTTTACACTCCCATGACAGATTTCCAGCCAGTGAAATCCACAGTGCTTAATTTATTTACCTTTGAAGGACAAACAGAGACATTGCCAGGATTTGAATCTCTTGTGCCAGGGCATTTCAGTGGTTGAAACCTGATGCTTCTAACAACCAGTCATTAGTTTTCTTTCTCTGAAGCCTTATTTTTCCTGCTAAAAAGGTGTTGCTACCTTTCAAGACAACTAACTTAGGCTAAAATTAAACAGTTTGCAACCCAATGGTTAAGAAAAGAGGAACCGTTCAACAGGAAAACTGGGAAATCTCTTTCCGTGCCTCCCAAAGCAATAAAAACCCCTGCAGCATTATTGGGTTATTTTATTTTAATGGATCTTGGTCAGTTTATAAATGTGCTTATATAGCTGTCTGTAACCACAGGGGATAACCTTGAGAACCCAGAGGATTACCCTAGCCCTTTGCCTCATTTTTTCTAATGCACATGTGGCACTCAAGATAGAGACAGAGTTTTTAACTATATGGCAAACCAGATAGAGCCAGCCCCTGGCTGGTGCTGACCTTGTGTGGCCAACCCTCAGGCACAGCTGAAGCACCTTGTACAGCACCTTGTCTCTGCTGTGCTCCCATCCTGGGACAGCTCAGACCTCTGAGTTTTAAAAATATACTTCTGCTGGAGTGATGTCCACTGCCAACACCCAGATTTGACAGATAATACAAACTAGCAAACTTTGACTGGGGACAAAGTACAGTGTGCTGTAGGAAAGCCACACACATGTCTGAAAACAGGGCCCTGGTACTGAATCTGACCAGAGACCCTTAGAGTCTACTCAACACATGGAACATCTCATTCACCCTGGTGGAGTGGACACAGGGCATCCATTATGCTTTCACCAAACACTGCTGAGAGTAGCAGGCAAACATCAAATATTACACATTGCAACAGTCCTGCCACGTGGTGACTACTGTTTTACATGTGGAACTGCATAAAACTCACACTGACACAAATCCATAGCTAATAGCTATTAGGGTGCTTACTATCTACATGAAGTGTCCTTCTTTTCAGCTTTATATAATGTACATGAGATCCACAAAACATCAAGGGAAATCTTAACCAGGAGTGCAGAAAAACTTACTCCCAACAGGTTGAAACCAGTAACAAAATAAAAAAAGAGAGAGGAGTACATCAAAGTACAGTATTTAGTTCTGCTTGTATGTGTAAAGCACTAAGTCTTCCCTTGAGGATACAGAGTTGTGATGTTTGCTCCTGCACTGTGCTGCCTCCGTTAAACCCACAGAAAGAGTTCAGGCCTCATGATAACTTTGCAACTGCTGATCCAGTAAGCTGCTTAAAAAGACTCTTGATCTCTCAAAGCAATTTTTTTACTTCCAGTTTCAAGTTACATTCCCTATTTTAAGTGAATAAAAAAAGAAGAATCAAGGGGAAAAAATTTGAAAAATTAAGAAAAATTAAAATGAGACATGCAAGCTTTCCATAGAAATCAGCCAGCAAGAATTCAGCCACAGCCACTGTTCAGATTTCAGTCCAGACTGTTCAAGGTAATAGGTTGGCAGTGAAATGAGGTTAATCTTCCCCCTTTCTCCTGTAAGTAAATGTAGAAAGGAGTCTAGCTGGATCTGCGACACAAAATGAGTTTCCATCGCAGCCACAGCAGTGACTGCTGCTCTGCAGTTGTAAGGAAATGCTTCATGTCACATGGCCAGGAAGAGAAACCCATGGAGAAGGAAAACTCATGAAGTTCATAATCTTGCCTCCCTCCCAAATCTTCTTTAGTCCCAAAGGAGAGACAATGCAATCTCGAATTGGGTTAGATTTTCCATCTGTCCCAGCCAAGAGGGCACTCTGCAGAGCAAGAGCTCTCAGGAGCCCCAGCTGGGGCAGCATCCAAGCACCTCTCTGGCTGCAAATGTACCCTGGCTTCTTCTGTTTCAGAAAATAATTCACAGAAATGAAGAAGTTCACCAGAAAGACGCCTAAGATAGTTTTCCTCTTTCCATGTTAAGTTTGCAATGAATTTCCCACAGATGGAGAAAATCTGATTTTGTGCCCTAAGTCTCCAGTTTGTAGAACTGTTTGCTCTGTAGACTGTCATGAACAAATTAAATGCAAAGTGAATTTATCAGGGGCTTTTATTTCTAGTAAGCATCTGGGAAAAAAAACAAACAAGCAAACAAAAACCAAACCAACAAACTCTCAGAGGATCATTAAGACACTAGAAATGCATATCTAAACATGCAGAACAGTCACTGTGCTTTATTTCTACTTGGGAAGGCAGACAGGTTGAATTATAGAATCCATGTGTCCTCTCAAATTCAAGTATTCCTGTCCATCCCAGGTGAACAATGAATGAGCTGCTCTATAACAATGATGCCCTCAAAGGCCCTGTAGCAATTTTATTTATACAATTTAGACTTCACTTCAGTTATTTTCAATGAGACAGGGTTCAAACAATACCAGTTCTTATTGCCCACTATCTCATTCCTGCACATTATTTGACAGGCAGCACTGCATCCTAATATTTGCTTCGTAACTAATGCAGCTAGAGTTTGCAAAAATTGCCCAAGTTGTATGAACAAGGATGAGGCATAAAGGCCTCAGGCACACTGAAACAAATCTCTCCTTTTCACACATTCACTCTCAAAGTGTAAACATGAAAAAATATTTGGCTCATTTTCACTTTATTTAGGCCACACAAGACCAGGAGGTGGCAACATTTGGATACTACTCTCATGCTGAAATCTTGAGCATCTGGGAGAAAAAAAATACTATAAACAAAACATATAGATGATTGAAGTAAATGGGGACTGCACATATGTATCCAAGAACTTTATTTGGCCCACAGAATGGAAAACCAGCATCAGCTAAAACCACAACAGAAATGGATATAATTTGTCAGGTCCAAATGCAAGAATACAAATGGAAATGACAGAGACAGAACACTAA
This sequence comes from Peucedramus taeniatus, assembly GCA_013400575.1. Classification (NCBI taxonomy): domain Eukaryota; kingdom Metazoa; phylum Chordata; class Aves; order Passeriformes; family Fringillidae; genus Peucedramus; species Peucedramus taeniatus. Next base: position 155,169 of record WBNO01006393.1, on the reverse strand, counting down.
AACCTCAAAGAGGATCTGCAATAGACATCAAAATACTCACAGAAATTACAGAGAAACACACTTGAAAATAAATAATTGAGGACAAGCCTGTTAATATAATTAGTTCTTCCAGTGCAGGAAAGGTAAAATAGAGTATGGAAGTCAGGATGTGGGGAAAAAAGATTTATTACATGTAGCATGCTTCTGTTTACCAAAANAAAAAAAAAAAAAAAAAATCAGTTAATAGTAACTTTCTACTGCCACCTCTTTCCTCCCTAACCAGCACATGCCCTCACCAGGAGCAATTTATTTATGCTGTGCACAAATGCAGGAGGTTATCGTGCCAGGTACTTTAACTGCTGATGTCCCTGTGATTGTGTAAAAGCACCGACGAGTGCTTTTATGCAAAATATGACTTAAAAATCCCACAGCATGTGGAATGAATCAATAATTGAGGAAATCTGCTCTCTCATGAACAGTTTTCAGATTTCTGTGTGAGGCAAAGCATAAGCAGAGTCCCTGGGCAATCAGACAATACACCACTGAACTTTATGCAGCAAGGCTTGCTCTTGGATTACATTTCTGAAAGCAGTGGTTGGCAGAAACAAATATATCTGTCTTCTTGCCAGAGCCTGATGAGCTCCTGTTGGAGAAAAGGATGCCCCTGCAAAAACCAGGCAGAATTAGGCTTTTCTGGGAGTTATAGGGAGTGACCACTTTTAGAGTTTGTGTTACCAAGTGCCTTGCCAACACTGAAGTCTCAAGACAAATACTATTTCACTTCAGTAATGTCTAGCAATTATTCTCCTCCATTTGGATCTCAGAACATCTCTGGATACAAGACTGACAGTGTCTGCCCACCCCTCTGCCAGTCTATCAAAGGCTAAGCCCTTTCTATTACACGACTCTCAGCTCTGATGCACACAATCCATCGGGCTCAGCCCCTCTTCCCAGAAAACATTCTTACAGGTATCAGGGCTCTCCTTTTTCTTCTGTTAGGGCCTGTGATCTAGAAAAAAAGAAATTTGCTGGGATTTATATTCCCTTTCTGTTTTTCTGAAGCTTTTGGTATTCTGTCTTTATCCTTCATGTCTGATGATTTGAATATCACTGTTCTGACAGACACATCACTTCTCTCCTTACAAGTGCTTCTGTTACTCTTTCGACTTCGAACTGATCATTGCTCTGATTTAAATGCAACAGTTCAGTTGTCTAAAAAGATAATCAAGACTCCTTTTCCTACATTTCCTTGTCACTTGCTAGCTTATAATACTCAAGGGCTTCTATTCCAAAATCTCTTTGAATTACAGTTCCTCATCCACTTCTGGAAGATTCAAGGTTGGATTAAACTTCTTATATTGCTTCCTCTTACAATCTTAAAAGGACTCTTTTTGTGTCTTGCATTACTTTCTTTCCATTCTTCATATACTACTTTGTCATTTGCACTTCAGTAGCACTTGGAGGTCCTGACAAAACTGTGGAAAGAGGTTTGCACATTACAGCACTGGAATAGAGGGGCTCTGCCCCAGCAGTTAGAGATGGAAAGAAACAAAGAAAGCATCGTTATCCTTGTGGGAAGGATGAACAAGCAAAATACAGAAACAAGACTTGCCCAAGCTTACAAGGAAGTCTCTGAAAAATACAGAAAGAGAGGCCAGATCTCCTAGAGCTGAAGGGCTCCCCATCTCCTCTCTCTGATATTCTCTTTCCCAGGGCACTTGTGCCTATCTGAACTATTCAATTATCCAAGGCCAACATATAAATGGATGTCATCTGACTTTTGCAGCCTCCAAAATCTGTTTTTCCAACTACCAAAGATGGAGTTGCAGCAGACCAAAAGCAATTGATTTTGAAAAATGAGTGAAAGGAGTAAGCTGGAATGGATGATCTCCATTTCCATTCAGCAGCACCTCAAGGTACTGAATGGACTAAAATGACAGTCCTAGAAATTTGATATTATATGAAGCAAACACATGCTTTGAAGAACAGAACATAACATCACTTCTAAGCAAAGATGAGATGATAATTTTTCACAAAAATACATTTATTGCTGAATGTCTTATATTAAAAAAAATATTTTTTAAAAAATAAAATTTTACAAGAACCCCAGCCTGGAGCATATAATGGTTTATGCAACAAATACTTGTGAAATGCCTACTTAAAAAGTTAAACCCCCTGGAGGGCTTGTGAATCTTTTAGTTGTAATGTACCCCTGGAGGATTTTATTTTGTATCCGCCTAGCCTAAAGTTAAAGAGCACTTTTTGAACATGTTTGCTTTACTTGAAGCTAAAATCTGGGTTACTTGGGGGAGGGCAATGGAGAGTCTAATAAATCTTACAATATACTTCTTGGCAAGAAAACTACTTACTGGTGTCATGAAGAAACAACTTTACTGCTCTCTAAAGAAATATTGGTTTCAGAAGTTACTATTGTATTCAACTCACATGGAAGCTACATTAAATCAAGTTGTGAAACATACTTTGGAATATGTGTTTAAAAAAAAAGTTAAATCTTAAAACAGATTCAGACATATTAAAAACAGAAGGAAAAAAAAGGAAAAAAAAAAAAGAAAGTTTCTAAGGCTTCCATAAATTTTGAAGGAGGAAGTTTAAAACTTGGGTGTTCCTCTCCATAAGTCACATTCCACAAAGAAACAGCTTGATTTTATGTATATAGTTTTACCATTCAAGCTTCAGTGGGGTTTTTTTTAAGCTTCTATTTTCACCATTAAAAATTGAGCATTTGTAGGCACAGGAAACATGAAGAGGGAGCCCGCTTGCTCTGAGAATGCCAGCTAGAATATGTTTTCTTACTCATATTTGAGTAAGAAAACTTACTAACTCTTACTAACTCCTGGCCCACAATGCTGCCAGTTACTTTCTACCCCAAACACTGCATCCACAAATGGATCAGCTAATTAATCTAGACATAATTAATTAAGGCCACCAGCAGCAGAACAAAATTGCTTTGCCAGTTGCCCATGCATCTGGATGTCCTCCCATATGCTGCCCAGAGGAAAAAATTGAGAAGCCTAATCTTTACAGAAAATCAACTGTAAAAACAATAAAGTGAATTTAGACCCTTTGAAAGAAAGCAGATTGAGTAGTCAATTTATCCTCTGAACAGGCTCAGCTCAGACAAGAGCAAGGTGCCATGTTCAATTCTTCACTTGAGGGACCATTACTACAAAGGAAACAAGTTGAATTCAAAGCCCCTCACTTTCTCTGCTTTCTGTTTGAAGATGACTGCAGGAATTTGAAATGAGAGCAGGTGCCACAATTGTCCTCCTGTGGCATATTTGTAGACTATTAACAAAAAATGTTTTCTTGGAAGTATTTGCAGCCGTATAACTAGTTTGTAGTTCTCCTTCCTCACATGATTTATTCTGGGCTAAAGAAGCAAACTCAGTAAAATCAAGACAATAATTAAAAAAAATAAAATCTGCAAATGAGTTAGACTGATGCTTGCAGTCTGTATTTCTTAATTCCAAACTGCACTTCCTTTCCCAAGCCTGGATATAGCAGATATGGCCTAAGCTGTGACATACAACTTTTGTCTTGTTAATCCTCTGCTGAATGCAGAGTGTAATTGTGAAATTATGGTCAGTTAGACCAAGTTTGTTGGGTTTTGTTTGTTTTTTTAAGAATGTGATGCTAATGATACAGAGAATTACTTCTCCAGCTGCTAAAATGAATCCACTTGTAGGCCAGAACTGGAACCAACAGCTCCTAAAAAGTACAGAACAATATTGCAAGTGAGCATCCTTTTCCTAAATGTGACTGGATTCAAGATTCTATAGGACATTTTCAATGTATACTTTTCACACAGCAAAGACTCTTTAAGGTGGAAACTTGTTTCCCAATTTAGCCTTATCTTTTGCTTCCTCCCTCACCATTCCCATGGCACTGTGGGCAACAAAAAGAAGAGGGTTCAAAGGACAAAATACAGAAAAACCAAACCCTCAACACCTCAGTGTATGCCTTTCAAAACCTCTCAATTCTGACGCATCTGAGAATTAAACTCCATCACTGGCTACTGATAACTGAAATTAAGCAAGCAGCATATTTTCAAAGCTTCAAATTCCAAAGTAAACTTTATTGGGAACCTCAGAATAATTGTCTCAACTCTGCAAATTAGAATGAATACTTAATGTTACACTGCTACCACCACAAAAGGCCTACATCTTTTGATAAAGACACTGATTTATCTCAAAGCGTCCTGGGAGGTTGGAGCTGAAATATTGCAAGAGAAGCTGGCTTGGATCTAGGTTTCAAAAATGACAAAAAAATTATCAACCCTCAGTTCTTAACTGCCTAACATTAGTCTTCAAAGTTAAAAGGGAGATTAAAAACATCACTAAGTAAAGCAAGAAAATACCAGACATGCTGGATTTCCAGCACAGTCCAATTTTATCTCCCAATTATTTAAAATGCAAGCTGCCAAGTGCACCAACCATTATGACAACAAAAATCTGATCCAACTTTGCTACAACAAAAAAATGTTTATCGGAGAGGTCTAAACCACAGACTCATTTTATAAACTTGGAAGCAATTCCAGGAGCTAGTGCCATACATCTCAAAGGAAAAGATAAACCTTCGCTCACATTTTTATGTAACAACAAATGGATCAGTGGTCTCCATGCAAAAAAAAATTAAAATCCTTCACAGTTGAAGCCACAAGACTTCAACAACAACTCCTTCTTATCAGAGACATTTCCACTAACATAAGTGCAAGTAAAACTCTTGGCAGAAGTGTCCTGAATCGTGCGTGTCGAGAGCAGGGAGCGAGGAACAAAGCTGGCTCTCGGAACACGCACTTGCTCCTTACAAGAAAGGAAACGTTTTGCCTGCCTCAGGAAGGGTCTTGCAGGGTTTTGTCCCCTTCCAAATCATCTCTGATTTCCAAAAACTTTACGCAGACATTGAAGCCAAATGGCACCTGAGAACTATACACTGAACAGTGAACTGAAGACTTAAACAGCTTGTGTGAGAATGAGTTGCAGGCAAACGCGGTTGAAGCAGAAGGAAAATTTCATGTTCTTGCCCACCCCTCACATTTTTTAAAATGCTTCTGGAGGACGAGCTGGCTCAGCAGATCAGAAAGGAAAATGGTGTCTCTCAATAACAGGCTGCTGTTCCAAATTCAGCCCAGTCTAATGGTGGCTGAAAGCTATTATCCAATAGGTAGCCAATGTTGAATGAAATAGGGATTTCACTTCCAGTTTCTGTTAAGTGCCTGCAACACACAACTGGCAGTTTGAGCAGACAGGTCAAGCCCTGGCTCTCCAAGCTGTGACCGAGGTGTGCTGGCAGGGCAGGACAGTGGCTTACACCTGTTTTGTGGCAAAGGGCTTCATTTAACCAGTGCTGTTAAATAGGAACCAGGAGTGAGCTTGTGTTTTTAAAAGAAAGAAGAGGAGAATTTTACTTACAAGACTTTTGCCTGATTAATTCCAGTAACAGGAGATATGTCTAGTGTGTTTACACTATATAAATTATTATTGCATCAAATTAAACTCGAAACAACTCTTAAATTTTGTTTGAAGCTAGTAGCTGTAGGACCTTGCCATCTGATACAGCTCTGCTATCACGGTTTATGGAGCAAATAACTAAGCTATGAAATTTTACTGGATGAACCTCAGCAAAGTGCTTCAGGCTAGTTTCTCAACATTAGGACATCTGAGAGTATGGCTACATGGCAGGCATTCCACAGTAATAGCTCGTGTCAACACTTCTACTGGGGTAAATAAAGGCATAAGCTGCCTCAAATTACCTTGTATTTACTGTGGGGTCTAGGGGAATGCAGACAGAACTCCATGGAGCAGCCAGTTATTGGTGTGTCCACCACCTCACTAACACAGAGACCATCTGCCCAAAACTGCAACCAAACTCCCAGATCAGCTCCAAAGCACTTGATCCTGAGACCTCCACCCTAACCAGGCACAGTTTGCTATATGGATAAGAGGGGATGAGGGGGCTTTACCTCTCCCAGCACTGCCATTCCATTCTTTGCCTGGCTGCCAAACATCTTCAGTGAACCTATTTTGAGCTCCCTCTGACACTGGCTGTCCCTATAGGCTTAAAGGGCATGGCAAGCCACCATCCAAAAGAACAGTCCCTAGGAGAAACCAAATAATTAGCAACATGTGTTTTGGTACAGAATGGTGCAGAGAACATGGCCTTCCCTTTCAAGGCACATGAAGCAAAAACCCTGGAAAAGCAGGGAACTAGATACTGTTTTCTCAGCAATATTTAGTCTAACTCAGCCTCCACCTACATTCACTTCTGCACTGAAAGAAAGATACTGTGTAAACTTTTTAACATTTTCTTTCCTTTATATCCTATCCAGTGCCTTCTCTCAAGAGTATTCAAAAAAGCTGGAAAAGGGCAGCATCTCCTCAGGTGACTCTACAGTAGGAAGTGTCTTCTGCACCACAAGAGTAAAAATCACTATTTCCAAAGCTGTGTTTTCACTTGTGTGTTATTGGTGACAATGTTATTGATGACCTAGTAACAAACAGAATAAACCCCACATTGTCAAGACTGTGACTACATATATGCATATACATTCAGGAAAAAGAAGGCAAATTTAAAACAAGTATTTCAATAATAAGTGAGTGTTACAAAATGGTATTTTTCCTCCTAAATGCATGGATAAAGGACCTTTTGCTAGTCTCTGAATTTGCCTTTCACAGCTACATCATCAAGCAATGTCTTACCCAATAAAAATATTTCTGCGGAATTTAATAACTACATCTATAGCACCTTGTCCAAGATTCAAAAGCCTTGGAAATTAAAATATGGCAAGAGCAGAATTTATGACAACTCTGTGAAGTAATGTCTATGCATACACTCCCTCTTAATGTCATGATTAATTTACTGTTAGGACTAAATTGTAAGAAACTTATTTTTAAGTTACTGGTTCTCCCCTGAAACAATGCCCACCCACAAAAGCCAAGCTGTTGGTCCCTGTGCCTGCTGAGCTGTTTTCTGCCTACTGAATGATGGCAACCAGAATAAAAGTCAACAATTCTCAGATGTGTTAAAAGCTTCAAGCTCTTTGCAGCACTCCCCATAAGCCATAAGCAAATGTGATACAGCAAAACGACTTGTCATCACCCTCTTCCTGCCCTTCCCAACACATATATTCCTCATGAAGGCATCTTTTCTCTCCAATAGCACCTCTGAGATACTGAAACCTTACTGCTCTAGTATAGGAAATAGCAGGCGAAGATGTCTGCTCTTACACAAACAATTCTATTTATGAACTGAAAACAACTTCCAGGGTTGGCATTTCCAATATATTTATTATTTCAAGGATCATTAATCTTTATAAAGGACAGAGATCTGAGTTATAGCTAACTGCTGTCAGCATAAACTGCTAAACCCATGCCTAAAGTAACAACCCTTCTATGTCAAATGTAAATGTAAATGCAAATGTATTCATGTAAAATATATTCAATGAAAGGGAGAAAAATCCCATACATCTCAATTTTGCTGGCATAGATGCACACAATTATTTTATATTTTCAGCAGAAGACAGAGAAATGGACAGAGTTCAATGAACTCAACTTTGAAGACCCTTTTCATTACATACTTGAGACAGTTAAGAGATGTAAACTGCAGCTTTAACAATTCTGAGTGGAACTAAAACCTGCACCACTTCCCAATAATTATTACACATTCAAACAGACTGCTACGGCCATGTCTTTACACCCAATTTTTCTCAAGCCCCACTGTTATTCCTCATCATTCTCCTTCACAGATCTGAGTAACTTTTTTTTCAGGCATCAAACAATATAGACTAAATTCTCATTCAGTCTCTACTTCAGTATTTACTGGCATGTTTACATATGGAAACAGACTGCAATAGGTATTCCAGAAAAGCTGCTCTGCAAACACTCTGTATCACAATAAAAGTCTGCACAAGTAAGCACATTAATTTCTGATAAATAAAAGCACTTTTCATTCCTTCATTCTATGTCTATAACAAAGGGTCTTATCAGCTTCCCTACATAAACAAGCAGTAAATAATTTGCCCTTTCAGTCTTCTTGGTTCAACCACCCTTAGCTCTTCTGTGAACTTCTTCAAGCTTGCCCATTATCTTTTTGGTTTTTTTCTGGGAACAAAAAGATATTACAATGGTGGCAGACAATCACATATTGCACACTGCCTGTGCACGCTACCAGACTTGGATTGGCCTCAGCATCCACACAGAAATACACCTGAGCTCCCCACACACACTTATACCCACAGATCTTATAGGGCCAAGATGAGCATTTACAAACTCAAAAAGGAACGAGGGGGAGGGCAGAGTAACAATATTTTAGATCCATGCTAGTTTCTGAAGAAGTGATGTCCCCTGTAATACTCCAGGAGGAACAGCAAGTAACAACTCAGTCAGGGTTGTAGCCTGTACTCATTAAAATTTCCTATGACTTTCAGTAATTCCCTAATGAGGAGTGCAAAAAGTATACAAAAGGAAAGTGATTTCTCTAAAGGTCACATTCAAATGCTTCTAAATGAGTGATTACTTTCAATTCTGACCTCTTTGGTATCAATTGGAACTTGGCCTGAGAAAATGGTTTCAGGACTCTGCCCACTGGTTTGTTTGTACAGTGGCACAGGAAATATGTAAATAGATTAAATTTACAACAAAGTGCCAAGCATTTGAGATCGCTGGTTCTGTAATATTCTCTGCTACATGATTATAACAGGCAGGGCCTGACTCTAGGAAGTCAGCACTAAACCCCCTCTGAAAGCAGACACCCTGCAGTGGCCCATGGACTCTCTTTCCACCATCCCAGCACCATCACACGTGTTCACACATTATCAGCCTCTGCGCAGAGCGAGGCCAGTCTGAAATTACATTAAGTGTCACACACCAGGCTACAGATACAATGGGTGACAGCCCAGGGGAGAGCATGTTCTGTGCCCAGCTGATTTGTCCTGTTCACTTTTGGGGAAGGGATTCTCACTGTCATTCATAAATCATGTCTTCTGAAGAGAATTCAGATTTAGAGCCCCAACCTCCCCCTCTACAAACACACTGCTGAGTCAGACCCAGCTTAACAGATCTGAGCAGGCAGCATTTACCCAGTGTGAAAGCTCCTTAGTGTTCCTCTTACCTGTTTAAAGTTCTCCAAAACCAAGGATATTCATGTTTATTCATATGTTTAATTAACCCTTTACCATCTAACAATTCATTTCAATTACTTGAGTAATGAAATGTATCAGGTTATCAAACTGAAACAAAAAAAAGCCTTCCTAAAAAGATAGCATGACAGGACATTTACTTTCTTCTCTGTAAGAACATATAAGTTTTCACTTGAAGAGAATACATGAGAGAAGCATTACTTTTAATAGCCAATTAATGGTATGTTATCAGCTCTACAAGACCTAGTCAAGTTGTCCTTCTTTGCCTGAACATTCAGAATTTGCCTAGTAAAAGAAAGGATCTGACTCCAGCAGAAAGAAATCTTTTCTAAAACAAAGACATGCTGAAAAAGTGAGACTTCAGTACTAGCAGAGAACATCTCTCAAGCCACATGGGTGAATTCTAACATTTCTATCCCTGCTAACTAGACACAGGCTCAAACAAAAAACCACAAGTATGGTGAAAGTCTGAACATAGATCTGCATTTTATAGCTCTCACCCCAACTCCTCTCTTAACAATAGCTGGAAAATGCTTTTTGAAACTTCTACAATATTTGTTCCATACACAGGAAATGAGTTTAATAGTCCATCTTTGGGGATTAGCTTTGTTTAGCTGTCCAAACCTTCGATTCAAAGTCTGTAGATAGTATTGCTTTAGTTGCTACACAGAAATAGACATATTTCCTGATGGGATGCCTCCCTTGCTCACATGGTCATTCACCTTAATCCCTGTTAACTTTATAGGATGCTACAGTGCACATATCACTGGCTGCAAAGGAAGTCCTTTATACAAGTTTCTTGGCCTTCCTCTATTCACAGCATGAAAACGGTGAAGATAAATATACTGCTGAAGCATGGGAATTGGGAAGTTGGATAAAAAGTATTACATTCTTACAGAGGAATTCCTCATTTCTAGACAACATAAAGCAGCTCCTGAGGATGAATTTACTGCTTTTCTGCTTCAGCATAGTGGGCTGTATGATGACCCTGTAATCCACTGTGAGCAAGGCAGCAGCTGAGAGCTGCACTGCCCTGGAGCTGTCTGAGATTCACTGAATCACAGTTTCCTTTCCAATTTCCACTCTGCCTCAAGTAACACAGCCAGCACTGCCTCTCCACTGTCCTCTTACCTAAATGATTCTGCTCATGAGCTGGGCTATGCTCCACTGTCTTTCCACTCACAACCAGGCAAGTAAGGAAGTAGGAGATTTGAGGAGAAAATCTTTGAGCTCCAGAAATATGTACACACTACACATGTTTTTTGTTAGCCATCTGTACAGTGACTATGGTAGAGCAAGGTAGATATTTTATTCAGTAGATATGGTGTGTACTTGCCTCAAGTCTTAGTTTGGTGTGCTAGACAACACATGATTGCAAAGGGTTCTTGGTGTTCCACACCAAATGCACACCCTGCTAGTTAGACCACCACGTGGCTTTATTTCTCCCCCAAGACTTAGTTTCTGAAGAATGTAGCATTTAAATCAAGTTAAAGGAAAGGCAACAGCTGTTAAAATAGAAGTATCTAACACATTTTGAGACCTGAGGAACTGGGAGGGAAAGGAAGCACAGGGCAAGTACTGAGAAAGTGTGATTTGTGGACCATAGGTGGCAAAGAAAGCTTTCAGTGTCCAAAGAGAGACGGGAAAAAACTCTGAAAACAACAATAAATGCCCACATCCAACACACAGACTAAGTACCCTGATTCCAGCCAGACGGACCAAATTCTCCAAAACCACAGAGTTGATAGATTAAAACCATCCTTACAATTCAATATTCAGAGAAATCATCCTTAAATACGTAATAATAGGGTTTAAGATGCCATAAAATCCTCTTTAGACAGGCAGAATATTCCTGAATTCTCTCCATATTTACAAGGAGTGGGGAGCAGGGAAGCTACAGACAGGGATGTGCCTGGCTGCACCATGCAGCTCTGGGGGTGTGCTCACTGCTGCCAGGCTGACAGGACAATAAGTGCCTCTTCAGCACCATATATTTAGCTGTGCTCTCTATTGTTTGAAAGAACAAATTACATTCACAGCAGAGAATTTAGCAGGACCAACTAAAAAGCTTGGGAGTACCCATCACTAACCATCAGTCACCATTTCTAAACGTGACTGTGGGTGATGCATCACAGACAGCACCAAAGGAGGAGGGAAGAGGTGTTAATTAACCTGTAAACCTGCCCCACTTTGTGCTCCACACAGCACAAAGGCCCGCCGCAATCGGAGGCACAGTTCACCCTTATTAGAAGGCTCTCCATTACAAAGCCGCTGCAAAGAAAAGCCTACTGCTTTGACTCACCACCCCACTTCAGTTCTTTGTAAACATTTTGACATGCATTTCACTCATGTACAAACTCTGCTGCTCCAGAGAATAACCTTCAAGACAGGGTAATTTCATTATTCAAGCAAACACCAGAAAAACTTCATCTCCTTGCAAAGCTTCCAGTCTAACTGGTGCATCAGAACTTGTCTTCAGTCGAATTTGAACAAACCTTTTCCTTCCCAATTTAGTCTGTGTAGTCCATTTCATTCAGTAACAGTGGTGAAAGTCTGGCATTCTCCTCATGCTGTATTTTATACCTATTATCATTTACACACATGCCAGCCATACGCTCTTTCCCTACATTCCTATTAATCTTGCCCTGACTTTATCTGCACCACCAAGAGCAAGGCACAGCAAAAAGCAGGAAGTCCACATCACTTGAATGCACAAATCCTTAGAAGAGGCCTCCACAAGAGTGGAGATTCAGCTCATACATGAAAGACACATCCCTCTCACCACCTTCTACACCCTTGTCCAAAGTCCCATCAGCATGACTGAGAAGTAAAATATCTTTTCTCACTATATGTCAGAACTACTTTGATTAATAAAAACTTTTTAGAATTAGACTTCTTGAGCCACTGGATTGTAACAAGAGTTGGACAGTTCAGAAAGGCCCCTTTCTGAAGCCTTTTAGGAAGATTACTGTAGATCAAAAGAAACAATGTAAGAGGTTGGGCTATTTTGCAAGGGGAGATTATATAAACTTCAAGGAGAATTCAAACATTCTTTTTCATTCTTACTTTGCTCAGGAAAGTAGGTGAAAAATACCTGGCATGTCCATAAAAACATAGCAATGAATTAATAGTAGAGCTGACATTAAAGTTCTTTGTGAACTATAAATATTTCTCTGATGGGGAAGTGGGTAAAAGTGGGTAAAACCAGTAGGTTCTGAGAGAAGACAAATGAGACTAAATGAGTGGAAAGTGTTTAGCTATTTTGGGTCTGTGTGAAGATATGAACAACTTTAGAAAAGATATACACCTGAAGCTAGGATCTGGACTAGAATGCAAGGCTCCTGGATCTCACTCTTAAACCATAAATTCAGAGTTTCAGAGACCAGGTAGCACCACAGCAATGGCTATCCATCCCTGGCCACCCACATCACAAACACCTCCCAGCTCCACATCCCAGCCGCCAGACCAGCCTGCTAATCTCAGATGACTTCAAAGCCTACCTACCTTGTGATCCAGAGAGCTTAAGAAAGCTGTGTTTAACCTATTACCCCATCTCCTTAAGAACCACAGGGCTGACAACCTACCCATGAAAATCCTAGAGACCCAAGGGGCAACACCAGCAGCCCAGTTAGGAGAGGCACATCCTGTTATCAGAGCCTGTGTCTGAACCACAGACAGCTTTAACCTCGAGGGATCTTTCTGCCTCACACACCTGAATATCAAATATGGTCCCAGCACCATGTGCAAATGGATAACTCTAAGAAGTGCTGCACTAGAACATGCAGTTCCCAACAGACTGAGGTACTAGAAATTTCAGTCACAAGAGGAAAATACAAACAAAATTATGTTATGACTGAAGCAAAAAGGATGAAGGGCAGGGCATAGCCCAGTTATCCCACCTGTACTGGCTGTACTTCTGATGTGCCCATTCTCATCTCTTCCCCTTAACAACCAAGTCAATGATTTTGTTATATTGTATGCATGGAAATTGGACTAATTTCTTCGACTGTGTCCCCATTACCCTAATTTTGCCCTCTCCATCCTTTACCAAGCCTGTCTACATAAGTTGAGGAGGCACTCCCTCCCCTGTCTGCTTGCTTTTTTCAGGCCCCCTTTCAGAGGAGAGGTCAAGCTTTTCCTCTCACCCGCCCTCTCTGTCTTCTTTCTTAGGAGAACATTTTCACCCAGTCTGAGGGGATCACATTTTCCTCATTCCTGTTTGATGCATTTCTTGTGAGACAGGATCAAATGAGATTGAAGGCCCAGAAAGCCCCATGCTGTGTACCTTGCATAAAATGTACTTTCTGTTACACTAGAAAAAGGCTTACATGACATATATTTTTTATAAATATATATCTTGAAATTTTGAAAGTAGGCAAAAAACATTATAATATCATAAGGTGGCAAGGAATACAAAAGAAGAAAAAAACCCACAGTGAATAGAATCCTTTTTTATAAAAAAGAAAACTATGCTTAACACAAACTCCTTCATGAATTCTCTTTATACTTCCAGCGACACAAATTCACCATTCTGCTGACACTGTTGCTGACACTACTGAAAAAGTCACCCAAGATGGCTCATTTTAAAACAGAATTTTACACGGAGACAAAATGGGGATTTGTAATGGAACATTTCCTTCTACTTAATCACAGCATCATTACTGTGATGGTATAAAGTCAATTTGGTCTTTTAATTGATTTAATGATAAGCATATAGTATTTTGGTGATAACTCCCACAAAGACATCCAATTAAAGGAGAAAAATCTTAAATTATAGTTGCCCAAAACAGTCCTCCCCTAATATGCTTAATACCAACAAACAAGAGCTCCCTGCAGTAATTCTATGTTTCTAATACTGCTATCAATTTTAATACTACCTCTAGATTCCACTCATTTCAAGTCACTGAGAAATTCTTAAGTATTTACAATCATCAGTCAAACAAGGAACCATTTCAGCTCTTTGACCTTAGAATCATGAGGTATAAACTTTCAACTTCCATAGGGAAGATATTTTTAAAACGAAGAGTGCATTTCCCAGAATAATGATGCTCTAATACTAAACAGCAGCTCAGTTATTTTGTGTTAAGAAACCAAAGCCCTTCTTACACAATTTCAAAGCAGCAGCTGCGACTTTGAAACTAGGAACTCATTCTGGCCACCTGCTTTAAAACCAGCCAAAATAAACGTGGTGGGATGGTTCCTGTTGATAGCCATGGGATGGCAGGGTAGCACAGGTTATTTGCTGCTAGGGCTTAGGTCCCAGACATCACTAACTTCTCCAGGATTTCATCTGGATGAAGACCGCGGGATCAAGCTGCATCTGAAAGCTGGATTAATTATTAAGTGCTAGTTTGCAGTACTGTTACTCAAGAGGAGCAAAACTTCACTGCACAGCTGAGCTGTATTGTTCACGGCATGCCATTCACAGTGTGATGTTTTACTCCCACAGCAGATGATACTTCCTAATCCCTTGCCAAACAGAAAGTATTATGGTCTGGCTTACAAGGTATTGGTTTCTTTGAAGAAAGAGTTTGTTTTGCTGCTGTGTTTTTTTTTCTTGTTTTGGTTTTTTTTTTTCAGTAAACTCAAACCCATCCATAATAGCCATAACAGTAAACTAAGAATTATTACTTTAAAACCTCAAACTAGGCTACTTCTTCTAGCCTTACTAAATGCAAAAAACATTGCAAAAAATAGTGTCCACCAGTGCAACTTAAGTGAACACTAACTAAACCTCCCCAGACCCACAACCACAGTTAATGTAGCAGAGTGTACCTCAGAAGATATTTCAGGGCCTAATCCTGCTCTCAGCAGAATTAACAGAGTTACTGAACTTCAGCAGTAAAAGCATTTGGCCTACAAAATCTCAGCTATTTCTAATTCTCACTGCTAAAAAGCAAATGTAGTCCCCCTCAAAAAACTCCACTACAAAGTACTACAGAAGAAAAAGAAACCTTAAATATTTAAAAACATACAAATATGTTCCTAAAAGTTTAATTTAATACAACATTGTTAAAGAAGGAGAGAAGAAAAGAAAAAAAATCAGGTCACTCACAAGTGTCCTAAGTTCTTTCTGCTTTCTATTCCTCTTTGCCTTGCTTTCCCCCCTTGCACTCTCCTTGTGCAGAGGCACATTTTGGACAAAGCAGCCACTGTAACGCTCACAGTGCCCAGGTGGGAACACGCTCTTCTCCTTATGGCCAGCAAAGGACACACACTTTGATCTTCAAGGGAAAGACTCTGGATGGTGCAACTCAAAAGGCTGCTACAAGTTTATTTCTTTTTTTTTTTCCTTTTTGTAAATTATCCCTCCTTTTGATATTCTTGCTCTTGAAAAAAAAAAATACACACATCAAGTTAAGATGAAAACTGCCCACACGACAAGTTTGTGTTTACAAGCTTAAGAGCAAGTTTCACTTGAACACAGGTCAATGCCTCTTTAAGAAAACATCACATACCAAAAAAATCACACATGGTTAGAACACATCATGAGCAGAGAGGAATTGTGGACTCAGTCTGTGAGGCACCGAGCCAGCCTGAGAAGCCCTTTGAAGTTAGAAAAACATCCTCTGGTCAGAGCACATTTGTGAAACCGTGGGACAGGCGCTTTAAACAACATTCACTCCGAGATCACCTGCGGTGTGCCAGTGGATTGGCGCCTGGGTAACTTCAACAACGTAACCCTTTATGTTCCACCAAGATCACTCACTCCAAAATCCCTGCTATCAACAGCACGGTCACAAACCCGCGTGGCAAAGCACGTTCCACTTCCCTCTCTGTACAGCACAGGCAGGCAGCTCCAGCAGACGGGTGAAGTTTGGGGAAACCCAGCTGCAAGCAGACCTTGGCCAGCAGAAGAAAGGCCACTGTCCCTGGCCACAGCAGTGCTGACACAGAGGGGAAGGCATCACCCTGCAAGAAGGGACACTGCAAAGCTACACAAGGCACAGCAGAGTTTGGAATGCAGCCAGGCATGACACAGAATGCTGCTCGTCACCCTTGGCAGGAGAAGGAAGATCCTTGGCTGTGGATGGCTAAATCCAGGTAACACAAAGGGTTTTTTCCTCTCCCACCTACACACATATGAGTGAACATCAGCTAACATTCTAGCATTCTAGCAAAGTTAGCTCCCTCTGCCCAGCTCTGCCATCAGCTATTAGCACCCAGCCCACTAGCACCAGTGAGCTGTGCCAGCCCCATTTAAAGCACATCCACCCCCTGATCTGGCACTCTCTGAGGCTGGAGTGCCTCTCAGAAGAGTCTCTACTGAAGGCTACCCAATCCTCACACTGCTGGATATCAGAATTGAGGTGCAACAGCAGATGAGCTTAACTAGAGCCCATGCCAGTTGAGACTGTGGAAGGGACAAGCCTCACCCTGCCTTTGGATAGGGTTCCTGCTGGTCTTAGGAGACACTCAGACTGCACACTAGGCCAGGACTCTTTCCTTTCTTAAAACATACCCCTAAAGGCACATCATTAGCATTTTTCTCATCTAACCATTCTGCTCTTCTGTGTTTGACAAGCTTTCCTACTTTCCCCAGTGGTGGTGAAATTCCCCTCATTTTTGAGGAGACAGGACTGACAGTGCTGCCATCAGAAACACATGAGGAGGGTCAGATTACTCTTGCAGAGCTAATAAGGGACCTCTCAGCCTTTTTGCTTCTCCCACAGGACATTAACCATTGTCTGTTATTCAATTACTGACAAATCTAGGGGGCTTCCCACTGCAGTGCCTTTGGTTTCTGTCTTTCCAAAATGGGGAAAATCAGAGGGGGACATAGATTAAGGATAGATTGTTTTAGCTGAGGTTTGTTCTGTATTTGAGCAGCATATGTATATTTAATGAATAAGCACAAACAACACCTGCATGCTGCCGTCTAGCTGGTCCCTCCAAGATAGCAGCAAATGTCCAAGGACACAGAGCTACTTCAATGTGCCTTACTTTTCAATTTCAGTACAGAGTACTCACAACTTTTTTTTTTTTTCCTCCTAAATGGTATTTTAAAAAAGAGAAATCAAACATCCATCTGGAAAAGAGTGCCATGGTAAGGCTGATGAACAAATTCCAGTGAAGTCTATATAGCATCAATGAATATAATACTTCCTTCATAAATGCTGGGGGTTTTTTCTTTCATTTCTGTTACACATCACCATGCTGCAGTCCAAGAGCAACTGTCTTTCAAAGTAAAGCCCTGTACAATAGCTTACACAGGAAGAGATCTCATTTACTTCTTTATGCTGTGCATTAGTCCAGAGTTAAAGATTTTGTGTGCTTCCTATTAGTCATAAATAAATGATTGAAAACACCCTTAGAGTAGAAGAAAAAAAATGAGACTCTGGTTCAATACTTTAACAAACCAACTTAATTAGATTAAAAAACACCTTCATACAATAAAAATGTGGCATTTTAATGGGTATTAAGCAGTGCTGTGGGAATAGCCTCTTTCAAAACATGCTTTTTAAACCTATCTGGAAAATTACATTGCTAATTACAAATGGGAATTTAAGTGGCAGTACAGCTGGGAAAAACTTTTGTGAACCTGTCATAAAATGATCAGATAAACTGCATCTGCAGGGGAAAATACACTGCCATTACACCAGCAATGTAGCTGCCAGATTAAAAGAATATTAGTCTCTTGAACCTTCCCTCTTCTTCCACTGATGTGGCTGAGAAGCCAATACAAAATCACTAAAACCAATGAGAAGCTTCCCCTCTATTGCAGCAGGACTTGTACATCAAAGCATAACAGAAATAATGAAGAATTTTTAAAAATTATAGAAACAGTCCTACCTAACTGCACTGAGTTAGTTAAAAATATACATTTAAATGTAATTTATTTATGGTACTTGAAAAAACTCCTTTTACATATATATCCACATCAGGAACAAGAGCTTGCACATAAGGTTTGCATAAATAAAAGTGGCTTTAACTGAGATAACCTATGAAGTTTATCCTCAAAATAAAATTAAATATTCAGGATGGCTAAATGAGGCAGTTTTTCCATGGGAAAAAATATCAAAGTATTATTTATTTTCCTGTAGGTACTTGTTTTGAAAAGCCTTTCCTCCCCACCTGGCCTTCTGCTAAAAGCCACAATCTACATTTAAACAGTGTGTACGCTTTAGAAAATTATCAACCATCTTTTTTTACAGCAGGAGCTTATGAAGTTATTTGATCCACTTTTCATATAGAAAGTCTATGGCTGACCATAAATAGGCAGGCTCCCAGTATAAACTTACCAGGAGTACATCAAAGACCTTCCTCTAGGATCAGACGATTGATTTCTTCAATGCTTTTTAGAATTTCTTCCAGGATATTTTGGGTTATTGCCTTAGACCTTTGCTCAGCTGGAATGACAGATATTCTGTTTGCTAGACTGTGATGTTCTCTCTTTACAGGGGAATGAGTGTCCGTAGTGTATACACACGTACACGACATGAACAGAGAGAGACTTGGAAAGTTCACAGGCAAAATTATTATTTATTGTTTCAAAAAGAGTAGTTTATTACAGAAACACTGATACAGGCTAAACTGCAGCATCTTATGCAATACAGAGACTGCTTGTTATTCTGTGAGCTCAGGGCTGGGACACTATGCTCAGAGAAAATCCCCACTCCCCCAAACAGGCATTTGTTCTTTCTATTCACATAACGCACAAGGCTTAGCCTTACAGCTACTACCCTCTTTACCTAACTCTCTTGAAACTAACTGTCCTGGAAGTATGAAAGATTTTTAAGATAGGACAAGAAGCAGCTTAGTCCTTACCTACCACTATCAAATCTTTGGGGAATCAGACAGCAAACTATCTCCGAGGGCAATGTGACACACTACCCACCGTTCTCCTTCCTCCCCCAAGACAAATCTGTCACCTCCACAGCACTCATCATTCGCATCAGAGTATGGATCAAAAGATCCGAGGCTGCTCCCAAATCCCATTTCTCCTGCAAGACGGTACTTTGTTCTGTCACTTCCCTACTGAGTCTATCCCCTTATTTTATGCCTCACAGCATGTGTGGCTGCACCCCAAGATCAAACACCCATGCATGATTTTCTTTCACAGATCTTGAATCACAATGTTATACTTTAATAGGAACCTCAATATACTTAATCCCTTTAAAGCTGCCACAGTAATGCCCCCAAATGCATTAAATTCCACCCTAATCGCAAAACACAAAGTATTTCTCTGGATGGACAGTGCACAGACTGTTCTGACCACATGCCAATCCACCTCTGAGCTAAAGCAACATACACTACCTGCATTTGTTAGTCAGAAGTCCAAGGATACATGGCTGAAAATTCCAGGCACCTTAAATGTTCTCCGCTGCAAATTTTGCTCAAAACGTAACTGAACATTTAAGGGAGGATCTCACATTCTCAAGACATTCTCATTGCAAATGACACAAGGAACAAGAGCCACTGAGCCTGCATTTAAATCCAAACCCATTCAAACTGAAAGCAAATCTGGTAATGTCCCCTTTCAAGGTGTAATCAAGACCCACACCCCATCAGTCAACTCAATGAGTCTCAGAGTCCAGAATTCTCAGATTAAGAAGATTGGACAAAATTACTAAATTATTCATGCATTGACAAAATGCAGAAAAACTGCTTGCCTGGTAAGTCTTGTTCACAAGTATTAAACTTTATTAACAATAGCCCTAGTTTAAGGAACAACTACTTTTCATGTATGTTTGGCAGGGACCTTGGTTTGAACAAAGGAACCACAGGGTCTTCTGCTCTCCCTGCTGAGGGGTTGGTGTCTGCTGGGACCCTTTAGGTGTATTTTTACAGGGCTCTTCTTGGCCATTGAGGAACTTCTCAGGCACTGATGACATTTCAGTCTCCTGTGGCCACTGTTTGGTCATCTGAGGAGCAAAAATATTTATGCCAGCAGAAGTTTTACAGACCAAAACAATAGGATCATTTATTGCCCTATAATATACAATAGGCCAAACCACAGAATCACAGCATGGTTCAGGCTGGAAGGGACCACATCATCTGGGTCATCTGGTCCAACCTCCCTGCTCCAGCAGGGCCATCCCAGAGCACAGGCCACAGGATTGTGTCCAGAAGGTTCTCGAATCTGTCCAGTGAAGGGAGACTCCACAGCCTCCTGGACAATCTGTTCCAGTGCTTAGTCACTGCACAAGAAATAAATTTTTCCTCATGTTGAGGTGGAAATTTCTGTGCATCAGTTTCTTCCAATTGTCTCTTCTCCTGTTACTTAGAAGTCCAAGCAGAGCCTGGCTCCAGCCTCTTGACACCCTCCCTCCAGATCCTGATGGACATTGATGAGGTCCCCTCTCAGCCACCTTTTCTGGAAGTGCTACAGGAGCTCCCCAAAAGACACTGCAGCACTCCATTCCTTAAAAAATTGGATTCTGTATGACTAAACCACAAGTACTCCTGATGTACAATGGGCACCTATCAGGTGATGTGAGACACAAAGAGATTAGGGAATCCAGTTGAATACTTGCTCACAGACATAAGCCTGTTGGAAAGCCAAGTCCCATGGCAAGCCAAGGGATCACCTTATTGAACAGTGGACATCAGGCTACATGGCAGCAAAAAACATGGCATATTGCTCTGATGACAATAAATCCAGAAGCCTACAGCAATGAATGCCTTGTATAACAGTATCCTTGCAGAGACACCAGGGGAGCAGTGGTTGAAGGTACACAAATCATTTCCCCTTTCTCTTAGCTTACTTAAAAGCCAGCACAGCCCTCTCACCACAGCTAACACCACTGGCCTTCCACCCCTGCAACAGAAATGTCAGGAGATATTGCAATACAAACACGCTTTGCTGGCTCAGAAATCAGACACAATGAAGATTTTGCATTTGGAACTTTGTTAATAATTCTTGAATGGAATACAGTCCAACTCAATTTCCCATAGCTGTAGTTACTCTGTAGGAGTAAATACAGGCTTAGTTTTGCTGCCAATGTTGGCAGATATGACTAAATAAATTCACAGAGAAAGTATATTTGACCCTTCCTTCACATGATTTTTTTTAACTAAACCTTTACCTCATTTTCCATGAAAATATTTCAAACTATGTGATATTTATAGATAACTCACAAGTATTCAAAGTAACTGGTATATGAAGAAAAAGTAGTTCAATTACAAAAAAAAAAAAAAAAAAAAAAACAAAACCAAAAAAACAACTTAAAGAATTTTGTTCTGAACATCTACCATTTGCTTTCCAACCAGGGTTTGATGCTGACATTCACGAAGTAAAATCCGTCTGCAAGGATTTCTATAAAGGCCAACATCTGCAGCACTGGGAGCAATGTTCCATTCTGATTTAAATATCATCACCAAACAATCATTTCCCCAACTTTGGAAAAACTAACTCCTACAAAGTTTCAGTACTCAAGAGATTTTTCTTCCCTCTGTTCATAACTCAACTCAAAAGAAACCATAAAAGTCAACTGAGATATCTTCTGAAGGGTGCATACAAATAGCTACTTACTGAACTCCTCCTGGGTCTTATTACAGATCCCAAAACCTACAGAAAACCCTTCTGCTAATGAATGCTGCTGTAAAGAACATTCCCCTATGTCGACAATCATGTCTACAAACGTCCCATTTTTGTTATAACTAAAGTTTCAGTGTGAAGTCTGGACTGCATTATTTACATTTAAGACACTAAAGAATATAACATATTGTTGTTACTTTTCATCCCGGATTACAGAAGAAAATATACTCCATAACCTAGGCCTTCTCATTCAGAAGAATTAATGTTTCACTAAGCCAGCAGGGACTATGAGGAGCCCAAGAGACACAGATGAGGACTTGACCCAGCTACTACAGAGAATATGTTTTCTTCTTACAAATACCAACCTAAGTAACTCCACTTTAGCGGGGGTGGGAGAAAGAGGGTTGTTAGAGATCAAAAAAAAGTTCCTTTAATGAGATTGTTTGCAGAAACTTCATGGGCCATTCGGCTTTCCAATCAACATGCCAAATTAAAAGTGCACCGCATTAAATCTGAAACACCTATAAAACAAGCCCTGATGAAATACAGACAGTCTTCCATCTACCTCCTCCATATGGCTCAGGCAAAGTCAACTTTTAATTTCATAACACAAAATATTTAATTTATGCTTTTCTTCATATGTCAATTTAACCTCTGGCACATAGCTTTGAAACCATATAAGGATGCCTAACACTTTCCATATGGCAACTGAATTGTGGCTTTTAATTGTACCAACTGGTATCATTCAAGGATAATTCCCTTGGAATCCAGCTTTCTGCTACAGTATTGGCCAATTCACTAATCTCATCACCATGGCACTAATACTTTCAGAGACTCTTTGATTGTTAATATTCATATTATAATTTTCTCAAACCAGAGCTGTCAAGATATACTATGTACACCACTAATTAAATTATCTTGGTTTGTTGGCACCAAATTTCAACACTAAATAAGATTCTGCTTTTCTCTCTCTCAATACAAAGTTTGGTAATTTTATTTTAAATGCCATAGACAATATTTTTGTGTACTAAAATACTTCTCAGTCATACCAATATTGAGAACTACTGAGTCTGTTGTTTACTTTAATCTTCAGAGTCAATAAAAATAATTATTTATATAGTACTGGCATTAATGGACTTGAAAATATTTCCGTTTAAAAGATCACTTCAAGCAATCACACAAGATCACATCCAAGGAAACTTTCATTGCTGTTGTCACTATACCAGTAAGAAGGCAGTCTTTAAAATGTCACTTTACCCATGAAATGACCCCAAAGTAGTGCTACAATTAAATCTTGCATTCCAACAGCCTTTAAGGCATACTATGTACATAACACTAAAAAAATCTCATTTCTGTTTATTATTTTCATTTTGGATGAATGACCTACCTAGCTATGTCTTCTGTAAGGTGACGTATTTTAAATATGCACACACACACACACAATTTAACAGTGGGGGACTGGGAAGGGCTTTTTTTTTAATTTAAGATTGATCATACTAGAGGAGCAGTGAAGTTGACACTGGTGTTGTCTCCTCTCAGCCATGCAAGGAATGCCCATTAATGTCACTGGCAGTTACAGGCACAGAACAAATGGAGAACAAGCCCCACCTCTGAAGGACTGATGCCTCAGAATTTCATACTGTGCTAGTCCCAAACCAGATACTCAACTCTAATTAATATCAATTAGGGTTGAACATGAGTATCACTAGTACCAACGAGCCCAATGGAAGTGGTAAGCTAAAGTCATTTCTATTTTACCTAAAATTATTTCCTACAATGTGGCTCACTGAGAGTCTGTTTGAAATTTAATTAAAAATAGGATATTTTTTCCATTCCCAAGCACAGATGTCAATGAGACGCACAAGAAACCCAGTAAAATTTCTTATGGCTTTGAAGATAAAAGTAAATGGAACTAAGCAAATGTCATATTTAATATTCCCCCCTCTAGCATAGAACCATTTCTCAGTTAAATAAATAAATACATGAATATTTGCAAACAATGTTGATTTCCAAAAATAGTTTGTAAAAGTAAACACACTGAATAAATTTAAGCTTAAGAATTATACAGGATAATCCACAGTATCAGAATTTCTTTCTTTCTGGATACAAGTTAACTCATTCATAAAGCAGCAAAAGAAGTGTATTCAGTTGCTAGCAGATTTACAGCCTCAGTGGTTTCAATTAGCTTTGAAACCAGAAGATGACTCCGGACCTCATACTTTTCATGGATGCAACAGAATTCCTTTTCTCTTTAATCCTTCATGATGTGGAAGCTGCAGGCCAGCCCTCGGCCTGCGGAGTCATTAAAACCCTTAGAGCAGAGCAGCCCCTGCTGGGCGGGTGGCAATGGTTTAATGAGATCAGAGCTCTCCCCCAGCACAGCCGGCTGCAGACACACCACAGGCGCTCACTCCGGACACGCTCCCCTCCCCTGGCTCCTGCCTTCACCCAACCATCCACCACGAGAGCCTTCTCAGAAGGCTTCTGGCAACAGCTGGACACTAATCACTGTTCTTTCAGTGAACTGGAGGGGAGAGACAGATGGACAGGACAGGACAGGACACAACACGGACAACACATCAGCTGAGGGAAGTCTTCTCTGAGAAACTCTCAAAAATTCTGCTCAGGAGAAGGAAAGGTGTCGTGCAGTGGAGCTCTCCTTGAGTGAAGTGATGTAAAGACCTCCCCTCCACAACAATTGTAAATTCAATCATTCTAGAGAGGACTACAAATGAAACTTTACTGCTTTCCTGTATTAGTCACTCATTCCTCTTGTAAAACAATGCATGAATCCCCTGAACTTCAGTGTCATCTCCCATGGATGACTAAGTTCAGCAGAACAATTCACTGTCTGTTCTTGAGAGAAACAGCCTTCCAACTACAACCAAGACAGAATTTTTGGCCTATAGACAGTAAAATAAATCAAATTGTACTATCACATCCAAGTTTTGATTAAAAATATTCGAATTTTGAGTTTTCAGTCTTGGAAACTCTTTAGGCTAGGTGCACTCCTCTCCCATCAACAGGTCTTTGGAAGTAAACTGAATTTCACCTAGGCCCTACATACTAACAAAACCATCATCAACAAAGTTCTGGTTAAGGATTCCTACTAGGAAAATTATTCCTAGGATCATTTTTTTTTTAATACAGCTGTATGTTTCTGTGAATGCAGATATTTTCATCAATGTTTGATCTAGCTCTTTCTGCCGTAAGTCACAAACACAGCAATTTGGAATCTATTTTTGGGGAAAAAAATCCCATGTTTTACTGAGAAGTCACAGTTTCAGCTGTGACACAATAAAACTGTACCATTCCACAGAGCCTTGCAAGCTTATTCAACATTTTAGGATGAATTTTGAAGCAGTAAGGAGAAGATTCAAGTGCAGTAAGATAAATTCAAGTGCAACACTAGTACACTGTTGGAGACTACACCACTGTCCCACACAACCCCGTGACTAACCATTAGCCGAAGAAATTACTATTGCTACATCTTGAGGAGACCAAAGAACCAAGAGGTTAGGCTACAATTCCCTTTGTATCTTGGTATAATTATACAAGAGATCAAAGAGATCTCAGAAGAGAAGCAGTCATGCAGTCTCAGTTATGGAGTCAATAGCTGTGACTCCGTAATCCTTGTCAAAATGACTGTACATATGGCACATCTGGTTCCAATGTAGGATTAGAAATGCATCCTTCCATATTCCAAAAGTTCATATTTTAAAGGAACTTTAATGTAGCTGTCACAGTGTGCCTGTGACAGGATGGCAATTAAACTAAATCAACAAGCAGGCTATACGTGCACACAGATACAACCAAATACATTAGGCAATAAATGGCAAATATTTCTGAACATTCAGAATCATCTCTATAAGGATGACAGTAGAATGCCCCATGGGAACAGTGCTTTTAAACACACTTAAACCTATTTACAGTTTTATAATGTCCTAAAACTATAGACTAATATTTAGTTAATGGCTTGCTAATTGCTGAGCCATCATGAGGAGGACTTCCTCTTGAGTAAGAGGGGAAATAGTGTTCTACTGTCATTGCAGCTGAGCAGACCTCATGAAGAGAGTGTTGAATAGAAAGTACCTTTGCCAAAAGATATTTTCTTCTTTTCAGAAAGCAAATCATCTTTGTGGAAGAAAATACATTTTACAAACTAAAGTCAGAGTTTTTACCTTTAACTCTTGTATATTAAATCTATGTTTAGTTTGGTGAGTTGAGCTTCTTTTCTAGAAAACATACATGTGAAAGGCAGAACATGTGTAAAAAACGCGACTTACAAAAAATGGGATAATTAGAAAATAATTAAAAACATGTGTTGTTGCTCTTTGTATCATAGTATGTACAATTGTTAATGAGAACTTCTTTCTTTGAACATATTGTTTCCTAGTAAAGCACAATAAATATCACTTCAACCAATCATACCTGCAAGTTGAAGGTGATTATGTTCATCAGTTACAAGCAAATCAGTATTTTACCCCCTTTGTCTTCACTTCTAGTGACTCTCACACAATTTCTGCTCCTCAAAATACAATACTGGTGGAATCTAAAATGTCATCATTAGCTTTTCCCATCCTACACATCTCCTCACACATCCCACCTAATTTTCGACTTTCAAGTTAATTTTTCCTGAGACACAAAAAGTCCAAGCTTCTGACAATACAACTGGTAGCTAACAAAGCAAAGAGCCTGCAGGAGGTTTGGTGGCCCTGGCTCTGCTTGTGCTTTCAAAGCCACACTGCTTGCTGGGAAGCACAGATTCCAATCTCCTCATCTCTCAGGTTACCTTTCCAGTGATGAAACTTTCAGGGCTTGATCCAAAGTCAATGGGAGTCTTTCAGTAAACATCAATAAGCTCTGGATCACACCCTGAAACACTATGAGGACCATATCTAAGTAATGTTAAGTCTGTTTACCTCCCATCATGCCTCTTTGTTTAAAGAGACAACATTAAAAAAAAATAAAAGAAAACGGCAACTGAAACATTTCCTCCAGCCCAGCTTTACATGGAGGACTGGAGGGAAGAGAAGGGGTGGAAAGTGACCAGTGAAACAGCCAGGACAAGCAACTGGCACAGGAACTCTCGTGGAGAAAGTCAGCCTCACGTTATTAGCAAACAGCAGATAAATAACAATAACTCTTCGGGGACTTCTCCTTGACTACTAAATATGTCACAGGCAAACTTGTACACTAATCGGAGCTCACAAGCTATCGCACACTGGCTGGGTGCTGGGCTTTCCCCAGAGATTGTTTGTTCCTGTTTGTGAAAGGTTTTGCTCTAATCGTACTGCCCAGACACCAGCAGGCAGGTTCCCTTACTCCTCTGGCTTTTGTACCCTCAACCAAGTTTGCTCTGCAGCTTCTAACTTCATCAAAGGACTGAAGGAAACCACCCACGGGGCAGCGCCTCGGAGCAACATTAGGGCAAAGAAAACCTTCCTTTGCACAACCGCCCCTTGGGAGGGAGAGAGGGATGTAGAAAGAGCTTTTGCTTTTCACTATTTCAAAGGGAAGGGGCGGGGGGGCAGCGAGGAAGCTGACATACCCTGGCGCTGGAGAGCCTGCACACGGCGCGGTGCTGGCAGCCGTGCTGGAGTCCCGAGCTGCTGCCGCCGCTGCTGCTGCCCCCGGAGTATTTCTGCTTCACCATCCAGTCCTCCAGCCCTCTGCGAGCCAGAGAGGCGTTCACCGCAAAACTATCACCTAGAAAAGAGGAGACAATGCCGCCGCTGAGCCGCCCGCAGAGCCCGCCCGACCCCCGCGGCCATCCCCGCGCCCGGCCGGGCTNGCGGGGCTGGGGCCGGGACTGGCAGCGGGGCTGGGGCTGGAGCCGGGACTGGCAGCGGGGCTGGGGCCGGGACTGGCAGCGGGGCTGGGGCTGGAGCCGGGACTGGCAGCGGGGCTGGGGCCGGGACTGGCAGCGGGGCTGGGGCTGGAGCCGGGACTGGCAGCGGGGCTGGGGCCGGGACTGGCAGCGGGGCTGGGGCTGGAGCCGGGACTGGCAGCGGGGCTGGGGCCGGGACTGGCAGCGGGGCTGGGGCTGGAGCCGGGACTGGCAGCGGGGCTGGGGCCGGGACTGGCAGCGGGGCTGGGGCTGGAGCCGGGACTGGCAGCGGGGCTGGGGCCGGGACTGGCAGCGGGGCTGGGGCTGGAGCCGGGACTGGCAGCGGGGCTGGGGCCGGGACTGGCAGCGGGGCTGGGGCTGGAGCCGGGACTGGCAGCGGGGCTGGGGCCGGGACTGGCAGCGGGGCTGGGGCTGGAGCCGGGACTGGCAGCGGGGCTGGGGCCGGGACTGGCAGCGGGGCTGGGGCTGGAGCCGGGACTGGCAGCGGGGCTGGAGCGGGGCGGCCGCGCAGAGAGCAAAGCGCGGCGGAAAGTTGAGGGGAGAGGGCAGGGGGCCGGGGGCAGCCAGCCGGACCGAGGGAATGCGTTCAAAGTTACTAACAGTGAGGAGCCATCCCTACCTTCTGGACTTTCTCTGGGTTTACAAACGGCAGCTAGGCAGATCCGGAGGAAAGTGTGTGAGGGAAATAATAAAGGAAGATCGTTAGACACCAGAATAAAATCACAACAACAAATCGAGTAAAATCCGAATAAAGGGAAGGGGCTAAGGAAGTAGCAAGTGAAAGGAACTAACCATGTTTCGAATGAAGTTTCCCCATCTCTCTGCATTGATCTGCAATTACGATTCATTTGACTGTTTTCAGTAGGGTCAGGTTCGCTTGTTGTTATTTTTTGTAGATATATAAAATCCCAGCGTGTTTAGAAATCCATGTGCTCCGCTTCTCCCTGCTAACACACAAGCGAGCTCAAATCTCAGCTCCTCTCCTGCAGCACGGTCCGGCGTCCCCCCTCTCCGCTCCAGCCTTCCTCCTCTCTCCTCTCTTTCCCAAAGACAGAGGCGGTTACAAAAGACCTTACTTCACCCACCGGGGAACATGATTGACACCTCATTGAGATTAGACCACTTGCAGGCAGCCTCCGCC
Organism: Peucedramus taeniatus; assembly: GCA_013400575.1. Lineage (NCBI taxonomy): Eukaryota > Metazoa > Chordata > Aves > Passeriformes > Fringillidae > Peucedramus > Peucedramus taeniatus. Next base: position 126,560 of record WBNO01006393.1, on the reverse strand, counting down.
TTCCCATTGGGCCGCGGCGGCAGATGAAAGGGGCGAGTGAGCCTTTTGGAGGCTCAAAAAGGAAAAAAAAAAAAAAAAAAGAAAAAAGGAAAAAAAAA